>CM053585.1:151355813-151371075 GCA_028646515.1 Pseudochirops corinnae
AAAGGAAGGAAGGAAGGGAGGAAGGAAGGAAGGAAAGAAGGAAGGAAGGAAGGAAGGAAGGAAGGAAGGAAGGAAGGAAAGAAGGAAGGAAGGAAGGAAGAAAGAAAGAGAGAGACAGAGACAGAGAGACAGAGACAGAGAGAGAGAGAGACAGAGAGAGACAGAGAGAACATGCAAACCACTATGTACAAGGAAGTTACCGAAAGGAGAAATCAAAAATAAAATCAACAGAGGGAAGACATTTCAATTGAGTTTTGAAGGAAGCCAGGAAATCCAAGAAGTGAAGATGAAGAAAGGGGGAGACCATTCCAAGCATAAGAGAGAGTCAGTGAAAACACTTAGAGTTAGGAAATGGAGTCTCTTATTTGTGAAACAACAAAGAGGCCCAGTATTATTGTAAGGAACTGTATGGGAGAAAGAAGGGAGTATAAATTGGAAGAAGACTGGAAAGGTATGAAGGGGCAGATTATGAAAAAGAGAGGGTTTTATATTTAATCCTGGAGGTGATAGGAAGCCAACTGTAGAAACATCTCTCAAAACAAAGAACTTTAATACCCAAGTTATTGAGGAGAAAAATATAGCAGAGCAAGACATGCATTCTAATTGAATTAATGACACATGAGAGTTGGAAAGCATTTGCCATAATCTTGGGATTTAATCTTTCCAATT
This sequence comes from Pseudochirops corinnae, assembly GCA_028646515.1. Taxonomy (NCBI): domain Eukaryota; kingdom Metazoa; phylum Chordata; class Mammalia; order Diprotodontia; family Pseudocheiridae; genus Pseudochirops; species Pseudochirops corinnae. The sequence continues at coordinate 151,356,483 of CM053585.1, forward strand.
ATTGAAACAGAAACAGAAGCATTAGATTCTTCACTGAAGAATCTTAACAATGCAGCACAGGCTGAAATTCAAGGAAGAAAATAATTGAGGTTGTGTCGGTGGAAGCTCCCTGACCTCAAGGAAACTAAATATGGGAAAGGATGGGGAGGGAGTGACAACTTCTCCCTTCCCTACATATAATTGGGTTCTGTGCCCCTCTTGGGTTCCCTAAGAATAAAAAGTCACAATCCCTAGTGATTCTCTCCATCAGCCAGAGCTACATAGTAGGGCTGGCCCTTAATTTGAGCATAACAAGTCTCTGAGTGTATCAAGGCTTAACCAAAATATCTTCTCCACCGACTGACTGAAATTCTCATCTTTAAAATCATGCTATAGGATTGTTTGTCATAGAAAGTTTGTGTTAAATTAAAAAAAATCAAAATGGAAAATGAGGTTAGGTTATAGATAAAAACCAAGATTTAGAGGGAAAGGTCAGAAACCAAGATTTAGAGGGAAAGATCAGCAGTTTGAATCCCTTGCCTGATACCATCTGATTGTGTCACATCAAATGAGTAACTTACCTCTCAGTTTCAGTTTTCTCATCTAAAAAATGTGAATAATAAGATTCACAATGCCTATGTTATAGGATTATTGTGAAGAAAGTGTTTCATAAACTTTAAAGTGATATATCAGTATGAAAATATATTTTAAAGTTCTTATAACATTAAGAGAAAACAGTGGGTACCTTGAGTATTAGCTCTGTTGGTTTGGACTCCACTGAACATGGTAATCCCCATGCACAAGGTTCCCCTTCATGCCCCCCTTTCGAAGTTCCTTTTATTTTTTCCCCAATCAGATTGTAATACCCTTGAGGCTAGAAAATAAGTGTTTATTCAATTGAATTATGAAATTGAAAGAAATATGTAGTCTTGTGGGAAAGATACTAGATTTAGAATCAAAAGACAGGGATGTGAGTTACACCTATGCCACTTATTAGTCACGTAGTCTTGGAAAAAGGAACAACATCTTTCAACCTCATTTATCTCCTTTAAAAAAATGGAAATAATAGAACTTGAGAGTTGAAAGTGATCTTAATAATCGTCTTGTTCAAGCCCCCACTTCAAAGAGAAGGAAACATGCCTAACTCTGCTTCATTTAAGACTTGTTCAGGAAGATCAAATGAAATCATGAGCTTTCTAAATTGTTAAGTGCTTAACAAGTGTGTTACAAACATTACTACTATCATGCTGGATTCCAAAGCACCAGAGGAATACCTTCAGCCCAATGAGCCAATCCTCTGAGTATTTAGACTAGAGAAAGAATCACAGGTTTGAGAAAGAAAGGATGGAGATGTCATTTGAACCAGTGAATGTAAGAGAGAACTTGATGAGATTAGAGATCCATTTAAGAATAAGACAATTGCAAAGGACAAGGTGAAAGTAGTGTTCTGAGAACCTAGACAACAAGGAGCTACCGTGACGTGTCTGGGATTCTTAGGAAATTACCAAGAAAGGAGCAGGGGTTTGCTAAAGATAAACCAGTGATTTTAGTGAAACGGTCAATAAATATTTATTAAGCACTTTCTTGTGTGCCATACATTGTGTTAAAAACTGGGAATACAAAAAATGATGTAAAAAACCATGAAACAAAACACAATGCTCTTAAGAAGTTCATAGTCTAATGAGGGAGACAAACAAATTTTATATTTTGGTTTCAAGCTTGCCCTGATTAGAAAGTCGACACCAATCCATAGTACTGCCTGACATAGTTCTAAAAGATAAGAAGCCACACATGCTTTCTCTTTCCTAGAACCCAGTGTTGAGTGAAAAAAAAAAATCAGCTTGCTACCCTATGTGGTCCCAAATGTAGAGCATTTCCTTTGAGGGAGAGGATAAAGGAGTCCATTAAAAAGACATACAGTAAGGGGCATTAGGCCTATCATATCATAAATTTGATGGCAGATAGTTAAATCCAGCTTGTGCTGGCTTTGATATTACATTGTGCACTTAAAGTCTATTTTTGATCATTTACAAGGAAAAGAAAACTCTTACATCAAAATGTGTCCATCCCCCTGGGTCACACATCAAAGACTGCAGGGTACTCAGCTTTCTTGCCTAATACTATACTCCAACACTAAGAGAGTTGGAAATTTTGTGACAATTCCATGGCGAATGAAATATTGACTTCATGGGGACTATCTCCAAGGGTAGCAAAAGGAGAATTCCATCAACCTATTACTCTTTCCATTAAAATTCCTTGAATAGTGGAAAGTGGCAGGTCTGACAATGCTAACGATTTCTCATCTATATCTACCATTTAACAGAATTGTATTGCATAGCACAGCATGAAAACACAGCTGCAGTGCATGTGTTGAAAAAATGCATTCAGAACTATATTATTTAGGACAAAATAGGAAAATATCTTTTTTTTTTTTAAGTTAAGGAATATTATTTCAGAGAATCAAAAGATCCAGTTATATCCTTAAGCTGACTGTACCCAGTTGTGGCTCTGTGGCTCTCATCTCACTTTGGTTAAGATTAGTCATTTGCTCATTCTAAACTGACATAACTTTGTATATTTCAGAATCAGTAGACATTTTTCAAGGAAAAAAAATAAGAGTAACCAGTATATAGTCCCGCTTTTAGATGCCTCTGTTGGTTTTCCTCTTCTAAAAAATGGAGTTAAAATAGTCTCTAAATTACTTTCTAGTTCAACAGTTTAAGACATTTGATACAATTCAACTCAATTACATTCACTTCCATGCCCAAGGAGTTTCATTTTGCAATCAGAAAACAAATTTATGTACTGGAGGCTACTTTTGGTTTCCAAATGTTTATAAATGTATAATCAAAACAGGAACTGAAGACTTTGGATCCCAAAGGTCTGTTTTAGTTCCTTAAAAGTCTTCTTATATTTAATCACACCTATGTACGTGACATTCCAAAATATTAATATACTTTCATTTTACTCAAAAAATACATTTAATTTCCCCCCTCCATATATTTATACTGCCTATTTGTACACCTGGAAATCTCTGCTCCTTCACTTATGTATCAGTTTCCCTAACATAGACATAGTTTAAATACATAGTTTAAGACATAGTTCAAATACCACCTTGTGCAAGAAGCATTTCCTGCCCCATTTTCCCAGCTGCTAATGCCTTCTCCTAGTATGTTCTCCATATATTATGTATTTACCATTTATATACATAGATATACACATTCTCACCCCTAATTCTCATTGGCATTTGAACTTTTTAAGGATAGACACTTTTCGATATTGTTTCCCTACTATTTACCATAGTGCCTGACACTTAAAAAGGGCTAAATAAATGCTTGTTGATTGGGGGACTAACCATCGTGTGTGTGTACACACACACACACACACACATATATTTATGTGATATATTACATATATCATATATATAATATATACATACTATACCATACCATACCGTATAATACCATATCATACTATACTATACTTTGCTATACTATACTGTAACGTAATGTAATGTCACATAATGTAATATAGCATAACATAATGTAATATAATATGTAATATTACTTTATATCACATTATATGATATCATATTTCATTCTATTCTAATCTATTATCCTCATTTTACATTAAGTAAACTGGAGCAAAGAGAGGTCAAGTGACTTGCCCAAGGTAACATTACTGTATGATGCTGAATTTGTACTCAGATGATCCTAACTCCAGGGCCAGTACTCTCAACTGTGACACCTGGCTGCCTCTTTGTGTATATAAATAGATACATGTGCAAATTATATGCACACACGTTTGTGTACATAAATAGGCATGTATGTATATGCACTCATGCATATGCACACAGTGCTATAGAAGGGAAAGAGTACTATACTTGGACACAGGAAACCTTGGCTCTAGTTGGGACTTTTGTACTAACTAGCTATGCAACCTTGAACAAATCACCTACTTTCTCTGAGTTTCATTTGCCTCCTCTGTAGAATGACGTAGAGATAAACTTAATGGTCTTTTAAGCTCTAAGTTTACAAATTTATCACTGTAGACTGAAAATTGGAAGAAAGTTGCTTCCATGGTATGTTGAGTATATCTGAAAAAGGTAAGTCCATCCATTTAGAGAAAGGAACCTGCTTATTTTTCATATTACAGAGAATACTGACTGGGGCATTGAATAAAATCAAGAAGCAATAGGATTCTTTAGAGAAGAAACCCTTGACATTTTTTTTAAATCTAAAATTCTAAATATGAAGAGAAAACTTATTTCCTAGAATTCATTGACTTCTTGTGCAAGTGGAAATCAGTAAACATTCCAGTGAATAATAAAGTGGGGAAAACTAAATGTGTACAATCAGTTTTGGAAAGTATACAGTGGCATGAGCTCAAGTGAAGTTGTGTGTTCAAGTTGTCAGATGGTTTTTTCCTCTCTTGTTGACAATAATCCCTTACATGAATAACTTAAAAGTTACTGTTATCCTTAAAGGACCAGAGGAATACTACTTCAAAGATTTAAAAAACTCTTTCCCCCTCCTTCACTCCCTTTTTTCCTTTCCTCCCTCCCTTCCTTCCTCTCTTCTTTCCTTAATTCTTCCCTCTCTCCCTCCCTCCCTTTTCCTCATCCTTCTCCTTTCTCTCTCACCTATGTTTCATTGGTATAGGGTTGTACCAGGGAGGAAACTCTCTCTACCAAAGGAAATGATTAACCAATTTCCAGTTTTTACTCTTAGAGTAGTCTGGGATCACTAAGGGATTAATAAGTAGCTCAAGGTCAAAATCTAATATGTATCATAGATACAAATTAAACCTAAGGGTTCCTGACTCCAAGGCCAACCCTCTAGCCACTACACCACAATGGTAGAGAAAGTACTTCAAAATTTAATCCTTCCAGTAACATTGAAAGAGAATTGTTTGGAAAAAAAATTCAATTTGTAGGCATACATATGGGCCTTAATCAAACTTTATGGTTGCCTCCAAGGATCTCTCAAAACTCTTGCCCCTTTTGTGAGTTTGTTGGAGCTCTATTTTTCTTTTGCTGCTCCAATCAAAAAGTTACTCTCAGCCAGAAGTGTTCCCTTCAACTAGGAACTTAAATGAGGTTCTTTTACTCTCTTTCCTGCCAAGGACAAAGGAAGACACTCGAAAACCAATGATAAATGAATTTCTAAAAGGTCCAATTAAACTCCTGAACATGTAAATGTTTTATTTAATCTTCTGGTCTGAGCATTACTCTTGAAATCTCGTCAAATAGGTTGTTATTGTAAGTTCCCTACCCCAACTTCAAAGTTGCCAAATTTTAGCCAAATTTAAAGAAATAAAAGAATTTCACAAATCATGCTGGTTATTATTTTATCTCTGTTTCATAGAGAAGAGAAACTAATGCAGCAGGAAACAGTTGTGAGGTAATGATTTGAATATTAGATATGAAGTCAGAATCAATCAACAAATAATTATTATGTACCTATTATGTGTCAAACACTGCTATCCATTGAGCGTATGAAGAAAAAAATGAACAGTCTCTGATATCAAGGAACGTACGTTCTCTTGGAACCAAAAAAAGACCTTTGAGTGCTGGAACAAAACTCATTGCTTTAAAAGTGGCTGAGACTGCATAGGCCTTCTTGTTCATCCTTCTCATCTTACTGTTAAGGAAATTGAGGCCCAGGGAAATAATTTCATCTCTTAGACTTAGCTTCCTCAGTTTTAAAATTAAAGCATTGACCTAGATTAGCTGGAAGATTGCTTCCAGCTCTAACTTACATACTTCTAAATATATTGGAGGCAAAATGAAAATTTTAAAAATGGCAATTGTTTATAAACTTTTTATTCAGAATTAGGTTGAAGCATCATGCAATTTTGGTTATTTATAAATTCATGTATCCAGAGGTTTTAGGAAGAACACAAATAAAGTCTTTATACAATTCAAATACCAAAATTTGTTTGAAGTGTTTTCACAAAGCGACGTGTAGACATGTGCCTAAGCTAGCCTTTGCAATAAAGGTTTATTTGAAACTTTATTTCAGATATCTTATAATGGTAGTTTGATGAAGCAAAAAAATTCCTGGACTAAATGTGAACAGACACTTCAAATTTAATTCTGATACAAATCTTTATTCGTTCTGCTATTCTTGTTAGAGCGCTGGACCTGGAGTCAAGAAGACTTGAGTTCAAATCTAAAATCTGACACTTGATAGCTGTATGATCCTGGACAAGTCACTTAACCTCTGTTTGCCTCAATTTCCTCAAATGTAAATGGAGATAATAATAGTATCTGTCTCAAAGGATTATTGTGATGACCAAATGAGATGATATATACTAAAAAGTGCTTAACACAGTGGCTGGCACATAATAGGCATTAAAGAAATATTTATTCTTTTCCCTTCCCTTTCCCGATCTATCTCACAAGTGTACTGTGAGAACCAAATGAAGTTATAAGTATAATGTGCACCACCAGTTGAAAGTATTATGTAAGTGCCATGATGATGTCTTAAAAATTAGAAAAATATTATTTTTTTAAAAAAGTTAAACTCCATAGACTATATTCCCCTATTAAATTAGAACCACTTTTAATGGAAATAAATTTGTTCCTGGTGAACAAGAAGAAAAGACCAAATGTGGTTAGCAAATTGTTAGCATTTTACCCCAACCAGCATGGTAGAGATTATAAAGGGGAAATAGCAATTCTGTATACATGTAAAGGATGGTACAAACTTTAAATCACAATATAAATGTCAATTTTAAATTTTCTATAAATTTGGGAAAATCTTTTGCAAATTTCAATTAATCTAAAAGTTCGTCATTATTCATGATGATATTGTACTATTCAATGATGTTAATGTAATGCAAGCTTTAATATCCTCTTTCACTGAGATTACAGATATCATTACTGTATCTTGAAGCAGCAATGGAATTTGAGAAGTTACTGATTAACTGTCATCCTTGTAAGGGTCACAAATAGGTGCCAGATTGCAAGTGGTAATATTGAGGCACAGGGATGTGTTTGAGGCCCGGTAATTAGTTGGGTTACATGGAAGTCAGAGCATATTGCACCATCCCTGGCCAGGGGATATTGCATTGCTCAAGACTTTCTTATGTGGGATACCTGAGGTTCCAGACTGATATCTCCACACCCTGGGGTCTTCATGACCTTGTGATTGCAATTCCCCTTTCACAATTTACCTCCCCTCTCTCAATCCCGCTCAGCTGGGCTGTGTCACGTGTGGGGTGTGCATGTGGGGTAGATAAAAGGATCCAAGCCTTGGAAGGGCGGCCTTAGAGTCCTGCTGTAAGGCTTCCTGGGTGTAACATCAATAAACCCTCTTAAAACATCTACCGTCCAGCCTGACTTTCTTTAAGGAGAAAACACCAGCATTGTCCCCATTGTAAAGGTAAGTACCTACTGTCCCTTAGGTCAGGGCTGTGAACCCTGACACATCCTAGTACTCTTTAAGAAGACTGAAAGTTATAACCATCAATTTGGAGAGACAGAACATACACAGAAGACTGACAAAGCACTGAGAGAACCTATTTCTTGAGATAACTGAGTTTAATCAATATCTTTTGAAGTATCATGAAGAAAATTATTGAAAATCAATTTTAATTGGTATCGTGAGAGAAATGAACAGTGAGACTGCATTTCTGAATGTGAGAAATCAGCCGTTACAATGACGACTAAAGATAACTTTGTCTATAATCAGTCTCACAGATGATACATAATTATGTCTTAGTTTTTTTTTCTTTGTTCATTCCACTGTTGATAAATACTATAGTCAGTTATCCTGATGCTTATTTAAAACTAAAATTTTAGGGAGATTTGATAAGCAGAGAGATATAAACAAAATGTTATGAGAAGGAAATATTTTTGTTAATTAAATAAGTAATATTTGGTAATAGGGTAGGTCTAGATATAGTAATTTGTCTATGATCTTTACTGTTGGGGAAGCCTAAGACTGATGCACCACTTGAGTTCAGGATTTCTGAGTTGCACTGAGGCTTACTGTATACTAAAGTCTGTAACCAGTGTGGCAGACTCCATCACTAGGATTCCTAAGGCAGGGTAAACCAGACCAGGATGGAGAAACAGAGTGGTGACAGCTACCCTTTCAGCTTGAGTAAAATAAGAAGACCTAGTCTTAAAATATCAATACCAGGAAGATAAAACAAATGTAAACTAAAGTGGAGACTCAAAGCTAATTATTTATTTAATGAAAGATGTTGCAATTTTAGAAACTGTCAAAGATAAATTCAAACTTATCATTTGATGACATTAGAATCTGGGGTGAAAATTAATAATGAAAATGAGCAAAGTAAGTAGCAGATGTATGCACATACATAGCGCATTCCCCAAATGATTTTTTAAAAGTATGACTATATGAATGTAATCCTATTTAAATGCTTTATAAAATGTCATGTAGTGTTCCTGATCCCCAGGGGAAAAAAAGCTTATGGAAGGCCTCTGAAGTACCTTTGCCTTGTGGGGAGCAATAATATTACCCAGAAACAGATTAAGAGAGAGAGAGAGAGATGATCACCTGGCTATTCTTTATATAAGGACAGTTGATCCAAAAATCTTTTACAGCTGCAATAATGACGTAGTTATTATTCTTCTTAAAACTATTTAGCTTGGCTTTTTTTCCAAGTATGGATGAGGAACTAGGGACTATCATTTATTTCAAGAATATTAGTCCTCATAAAACTTATACTTACAGATTTTTGTTCAATAGCTATATTAACGATATGATGGTCATTGGAAGAATAAGGAAAGAACATTTGGAGTCCGGGCTCTTGAAGTTAGGGTGGAAATCAAATACTTCCTGTGAAAAGAAGATGCTCTTAGGATTTGAGAGGTGTTCTCAACAAGATAAGAAGGTGCTTCAGAGGTTTCCCATTTCTAGGGATTACAGACTCTTTGGGACATTTTTAAAAAGAATTTGGATAGAATTCTATTCATTTACATGTGCTTTTTCAATAATTCAGGGAAGGCACATTTATTTCATTTGTATTTGTTTGTATGCATGTATATTATTACATTATTTTAAGATATATTATATTATTCTTCTGGAAAGGCAGAAATTACTTCCTCCATATCAATATACATTTTTATGTAGAATCTTTGAAGTTTATTTTTTTATGTTCAAGCAACCTCAGCAGTCATCTGGTCAAATTCATGCCTAAATTAAAATTCCCACCATAACATACCAAGCAAATGGTCATTCAGCATTTTATTAGATAGCTCTCATGAAGGAGAACCCACTATTTCCTCAGTCTGCCCATTATGGATTGGAATGGTTCTAATTTTTAGGAGGTTTTCCATGATGTAAAAGTAAAATACAGAACTTGCTTTCTTTTTGAGCAGGGTACTGTCCCTTGAGTTCTTGGTGCCTTACATTTATTAGAACTGCCCTTGAAATATTCTCTTAATTCTCTTTATTCTGTCCTCCATGGGAAAATAACACAAATGTAAACTTTCTCCTCTCTGACAAATTTTTGAATAATTGAAGACAGTTCTTATACCAATATACATGAGCTCGCACATAGCTGTATGTGAATACAAAACCTACAGACGCGTTAGTCTAATATACACACAAGTACTACGTATATTTTGTATTTGCTTATCTGTACACGTGCTGTCTTCCCTGAGAACGATGTCAAATACAAATGCCTTGCATGCAAGAACTGATTTGTTGTTGTTGTTCCCTCAGTGTATTTGTAGCATGAAACTAGACAAAAATACTTAATAAATGCTTGTTGATGTACTATTAACTTTATTGAATTAAGTATCCTGAACTACAATTATGTATATCGGATTATTCCAAATTGAATGGAATTATATATTGAACTTTGTCTTTCTGAGAAATCCCTTTTCTCCAATAAATTCAAATTAGCTTTCAACTACAAAAATTTCCAAGTTACCAAGTAAAAATTAAAATTGAACATTCATTCCTCTCTCCTGCCCATGAAAATATGCCCTTTATAACTGCACAGGAAAGTGAAATATCCACATTTCAAACTATCTCATGAATTTAAAAAGTCCTTCTCTAAATCCCTACTTTGACTTCATTGTGGAAGTGACTCTGGGTTTTTAAAGGTTATTCTAGAAAAGGATAAGTTCTGAGAGGTAGTGGAGAACTGTAGCAGTCTCATCTAGAGGCATGGATATGACTGTATTCCAATGACTAAGCTAGTGAAATCCAGAGAAATTTTTCAACAGGTTGATGACAAAGTATTGCCTTTTTTGCAATAGCAGCTTTTGGATATTATTTCATCATCATCATCATAATAGTGATGATTTTGATAGCTAACATTTATATAGCTCTCTAAGGCTTATGAAGTACCTTGCAAATAGTATTTTGTTTAATTTACTAAATTGAAGATAACATGTGCAATTCATAATATTGGAGGTATAATCCATACTGTTGATATCTGAGAAATATTGAGGCAGATTTGTAAGAGTACTTGCAAGAGAGGTATAGAGCCAAGACAGCAGAGTAAAAGTGGGGACTTGCTTGAGCTCTATCCCAAACTCCAAATGCCTCTAAAAAATGACTCTAAACAAATTACAGAGCTACAGAACTCACAGAATGACAGAGTGAAATACACCCCCAGCCTAGAGGAGCCTGGAACTTTAACAGGAAGGGTATATCACACCAGGTTTGGAGCAGAGAACAGTTCTGTGGGGGCCATGTGGGCACAGATGGGGCAGAGCAGACCTGAGGGGATTGAATCACTGCAGCTGTGGAGGTTTCCAGACTTCTCAAACCACAAACAACAAAGACAGCACTGAAGGTCAGTGGGAAAACTCTGTGGAGCTGGGTGAAAGAGGAGCATGATTTGGCTGAGGTCCAGACCCACATGGGGGCAAGCAGCAACAGTAGCAGTGGTGGTGGTTGCTTCCAGAGATCTGGGCCAAAAGATGGTGGGGGATGGAGTAGCTGATACAAAACCCCTGAAGTCTGGGACAGTACAACCACCTCTAACTCCAGCTCTACTGGAGGCAGAGTCCTATCTTGACAAAGAGTTAGAAAGTCAAGTATTTGTTTTGGAAAATGAGTAAACAGTGTAAAAAAAAGTCAGACTATAGAATCTTCCTTTAGTGACAAAGAAGATTAAAACATACCGTCAGAAGGCAACAAAGTCAAAGTTTCTACATCAAAAGTCACCAAGAAAAAATATGAATTGGTAGCAGGCCATGGAAGAGCTCAAAAAGGATTTTGATAAATCAAGTAAGAGAAGTAGAGGAAAAATTGAGAAAAGAAACGAGAGTGATGCAAGAGTACTTGCAAGAGAAATAAACAAAACTGGAAATATGGATCTTGATGGAAAAATAAAATAGTATTTTTATGTAATCAGGATATATTTCCCCATATGGTAGAAAGTAATATTTAAAGTTATTTTTTATTAATGCTAAAAAGATATTCCATTACAAATTGTATTTATTTGACTTGGAAAAAAATCTTTCACTGCTTTATCTTTGTAACACATACACTATTAATTTAAATTGGTTAAACTGCATCTCTCATGCATTAGTAATAAGACTAGACTAAATTGCAATCTTTAATTTTCCAGTGATGTTTTTATTGCATGGTGATACATGGACAAATACATTTCTACAAAAGTGTTCATTCATCTTCTCTACCTTCCCTAATGTAGAGGTGGCTGACAAAAAGTAAAAGTTAAGTGAAACGATATACATGTATATGTTTCATGAGATAGAGATTTAGATTCTGATTTTTCAAAGCAAAATAGAACCATCCTAATTATTAATCCAGGAAAGTAAAGGGGAAAAGAAAGGCTGTATGCTTATTTTGGGAAAACACCTGACATTTTGATGCAGGCAGTACCTGATATAGTGCTGGTATGACAAAAGTCCATGTTGTTTGAAGCATGTTTTTCCCCATGAGAACAGTTCTACAAATAAAGGTTAAGTTGCCAGCACATCTCACAAAAAGGTCAACATAAATAAAGATTTAGCTGACCATTAGCAGTAGCTGCATTCCTTAATAAATAAGAAATAGAGAGGTTCAGGGAACTTTTTTTAGGAACTCCTTTAGGCTCCTTGGATGCCTATTTCTGCTCCCATGGCAGATCAGCCATTCATATGGATATATATTAGTAAGGTGAGTATATCTCACTCTATCTGTAATTTTGGAGAGTATATAGTAAATGCTAATTGTTGAAAAAAAATTAGAGAATGCTTTGGTGCTTTGGAGTATAAGAATATGATGATAGGATTTTGATTTAAAGAAACAAGACACTTTAAAGATTATCTGCTCCAACACCCTTCTTTTTCAAAGGAGGAAATTTATTGAGGGTTACATAAGAAGGAGAGAAAAGGGGTGGCTAGGTGGCACAGTGAATAGAGTACCGGACCTGGAGTCAGGAGGATCTGAGTTCAAATGCGACCTCAGACACTTAACACATGCCCCCCAAAAAAAAAACAAAAAAAAACAACCTAGCCATGTGACCTTGGGCAAGTCTCTTAACCCCAATTGCCCTCCAAAACCAAAAAAAGCTCAAAAAGAGAAAAGATTCAAGCAGTAAGCAGCTGCTGATAGTAGAAATAGAATTCCAGCTCAGATATTGTCCCGATAAGTCTATGGCTTTTCCAAGTTCACTGAGTCCTAACACTTTTTAAAGGATAAAAATTTTATTAATAGTTTGTGGATTATAACTTAATGATAATTGTGCTATTAGTTTAATAATGAGGTGACAATTCGAACTACTAGTCTGCTATTGTTCATTTTAAGAACCAGGCCCAAGGCAGTCACAAACTCAAAGTGCATAGCTGTGTGCTACAGTAGTCTCTAGAAAGAACTCTAAAAGACTGCAAACCTCTCTAAAGTTCTCAGGGAGCAGACATCCTTACAATCGCTAACTCTGTGTTTTATGGTTAGCAGCTATTACTCTTGTTCATCTAAGGAGGTATGAGCAATGTGGATATGTGAAGTCAAACTAGGTCATGAGGCCTCATCCACCAGAAACATTCCACCTTCCTTGCTATGATCTGCTGTGTCTAGACGAGCCCTAATCATTTGAACAAGGTAAAATAGAATCAATCTCCCACTCCCACGACCAAGGAAAATCTCCTAAATTTGTACAGTTTCTTTATTCAGAAGAATGGAGTTTGTTATTTAAGCTACTAAGAATTCAATAATGACTTTAAATGAATTTATCTTTTATTAATCACAATGGTATATACATATTCATTTGAAAAAGACAAGATATTTACACACACCTATACAAAACACGTGTGTATACATTTATATAACATTTGAGACTGTATTGGCAGCATAGTATAATGGATAGAGTTCAGTATATAAACTTAGAAAGATCTTAGTTCAGTTTCTGCTTTAGTTGCTTCTCACTGTTGTTTCCTTTTTTTCAGATGTATTATATGGGAATAATAATATCTATCTGAAAAGGTTCTTGTAAGCAGCAGGTGAGAATGTTAAACAATTTTGTAAACCTTAAAGCGCTATAGAAATGCTAGCTATTACGATTTATTCAGTCTATATCAAGTGCATTTACTCCCTTATTATATTGAGTCAGTTTGATGAGGTGGATCCTTCATAACAATTCTATGGCACCTCAGGGAACTAAAGTATAAAGACCAAAAGCCATTTTGGTGTGGTAGATTTTGGGTGAAGAGCAGCAGAGCCAAGCAAGGATAACACCTAACAAAACTTCATTACTACTTACAACATAATAGGGAGGAAAATCTTTTTTTTTTTTTTTTTAATGCATGTATTCACAATTACCTGCAGTGGAGACAACATATAAAAGGATGATTTCCTGACATGGAACTTTCTAGCAACTTTAATACCCTATTTTATCAAAAGCCCAGAGGCTTTTTGCACTCCAATTTATGTAGTGTTTATACAAAGATTGGTTGGCACCAACAGGAGATTATTCTGTCATCCAGAAAGGAGATTGTAATATAGTCAGGACCAAAGAAATGAGGGTATTTTCTTTTGCTTTTTTTTTTGGGAGGGGGGATTTTAATGGATATTTATTGACTGAATCACATTGAAATGGTTTCTGGCTGAACCAATTTCTGGAATACTAAATTTTATCAAGCAGCAAGCATGAAGAAAAACTAGAATGTAAGAAAATCTTCAAGAATTAACTTGCATGCGGTGCTGCTTTTTTTTTAGCCTTTATTTTTTTTATTTTTTAAACATATTTTTGGTTTTCAACATTCATTTCCACGAGATTTTGAGTTAAAAATTTTCTCCCCATCTTTCCCCTACCCTCCACCCCAAAACAGCAAGCCGACTGTATACCACTTCCCCCAATACGTTCTCTTTTTTTTTTTTAATTTTTTTTTTAATTTACTCATTTACTTTTAATTTACAAGATTCAGTTCCACAATCACTTGGGTTTCAGATTTTCTCCCCTCCCTTTCCCCCCCCCCCGCCATGGTGGCGTGCAATCATGTATAGGATCTGCAAATACTTTCACATTGTACAATAGTTTGGTCATATAGAAGGGCTGTAACCAATGAGTGATCACTGGGAAAAGAAAAAAAAAAAGCAAAACCAGACATAAAAGAGAACGATAACGAGTTTTGCTTCAGTCTCCATTTAAACTATAGTCTTTCTATATCTTTCTCTGA
>CM053585.1:151371575-151388263 GCA_028646515.1 Pseudochirops corinnae
AGCCTGGCACCACAGGCTCCACGTGACCACATTGAGCCTATTAGGGAACAGAGTATACTTTCAAATATCCAAGGGTCCTCAGAGTCACATAGCCACTTTAGCAAAGGGCCTAGGGTCAGGGAAGATCTTCAGATTCCCATAACATCAAGTTATCTCTATTGGGATATATATCAAGGAAACTTGTAAGATTTTGACACAGGTCTGAAATATACCTTTTTGAAAGAGACTCAGTCTATTTTCTAACAAATCAAATGCTTTTCCCCCAAAGGCAATGAATGATGAAACGATGGTCTTGAATCACCCTACTTTATTTTGAAATAGAACCTTCTGATCTCAGAGGAAAGAAAATGAATGAGAAGTTTTGGGTAGCACACTCCATTTGTTAGCACTGTCCTGGATTAAATTATTAATATATTTCTTCACAAAAAAGAATATATTCATGTCTTCCTCCAACAAAACCGTCAATGCTAAAGATGTGGATAGATTTTGATAGTCTCTGGCCATGAAATATAGGGCATAGCTCAGTTCTTCTCCGTCAAAGATCATTTCTAATTAAAAAAAAGAAGACATTAACCCATGACTCACTTTCTAATCAATTTCTTCTTCTTCCTTTATCTTTTCACAAGGCAGAAAGGCTCAACTGGTATGACTGATACTCATCATCTCATTGATGTTGACCTCATACCCTCCATTCAAATATTCAGTATTTGTAGCAAGGTTTTCCTGGGAAGGAGAAACCAGGTGATTCAATGATCTCTTTTCATGTCCCATAGGCAAAGCTTCTTAAAGTTTTTCCACTCATAACCTCTTCAGTGCTTCTTAAACTGTGGGGAAACACAGCTAAGTCTCTTTGTTCCCCTATGAGTATAAAGCAAGATAGAAAATGTCACCATATCATAGGGACTCAGGTTTGGAAAGGGAATTTTCCAAATTCATAACTGAACAATAATGACATATAAAAAAATCACTTTTTCTTGAGTAGAGCTGTCAGAGGCCTAGGAAATAATTTAGTTCAACCACATAATTTTATAGACAAAAACCTGAGGCTTAATGTGGTTGATTGACTTACGGTAATTTAAGATTAATTTTCATATGTATCTTATGAAAATATACCTTAAACAAATGTGACTTATTGATTTATAGTTACTCTGTAGTAGAAATAACACTTTCTTTGTTTTGTTTTGTTTTTTTGGAGTGGGGACGGTAGGGTAATTGGGGTTAAGTCATCTGCCCAAGGCCACATGGCTAGTAAGTGTTAAGTGTCTGAGGCTGGATTTGAACTCAGGTCCTCCTGAATCCAGGGCCGGTGCTCTATTCACTGTACCAACTAGCCACCCTGAAATAACACTTTCTAAATACATGGATTTATGTCCTGGTTCTGATAATATGTGATGCTTTGCAAGTCATTTAACGGCCCTGAGCCTCAATTTCTTCATCTCAGAGGTATCGAAAGGAAAGATGCTTCGTAAATTTATTTTATTACATACAGCATATTTTCCCTTTCATTTACTGGTATGGCCAAAATCTTTTCAAACCCTTTAGATATTTTTATGAAGAAGTTCTCAGTGACTTGATCAGTCTGGTCCTTTTATGATGGCTTAAACTATATAGTGGATATATATATATAAATATATATATCAACCATGTAGTAGATTATATATTAAACCAATAGTGGATTATACCACTAGGCTTATACTCAAAACCATTTAGAATCTGTTGAAGAATTCTATCTGGTGTAGTCTTCAAGAATTCAAGACCACTTATATGCACTGAATTAGACTTTTTAGTGGAGAATACTAACAGTCACATAATCTTGAACCACGTTTAATCATTACATATCTAGTATAGTTTTGCTACTTTTTTCTATGTGATTTGTGCCCAATAACTAATGATTTGACACAGTACTGGAAAACTTCAACCATATTCTTATAAACTTCCTATAAATAAAATCATAAATTGTGTGAAATGATATAAAAAGACACCATGAATAATATGTGTGACCTGAGGAGGGGCTGGGCTAGTCATGAAGCAGACTAGAAGACAATCAATAAATAGTCCAAATGGTATATGTTACATGGGTAACCCATAGACAAGAGAGAAGTCACAGTGCAGTAGAATGAGTGCTGAACTGGAAGATACAAGACCCAAGTGTGAATACTAGTTCTGCAACTCATACAAGTCATTAACTATTTGTAGACCTCTGTTTCCTACTCTGTGGAATGAGAAAGTTGGATTAAATGATCACTAAATTCTACATCTTCAATCTTACTTAAAACAACAACAACAAAGGGGAGGAGGGGATCACATATGTTAGTTATATTTTTTTTTTGTATTACTTATGGGAAAACATGGACAAGGAGAAATCACCTTGATAGAGAGAAATCTCCGTTGACCAAAGGAATACTCACACAAAATCACAGCTCCTCCAAATAACTACAGTCAAAGAGAGAGAATGAGAGAGGGAAATACGATCAGAGAGATAAGAAGAAAACCTTCCTTAGAGTATATTCTTGTACTTTATATTCAAAAGTGAATATATTCAAGGCAAATTCAGCTGTCACTGTAGTTGACAGTGGTTGGAATTATGTTTGCAGAGACTAATGGTGTATCAATGGACACCATGATTACTTGCAGGATAATAGAGAGACTTCTGAAGTTCAAGTTCAAATCTTGCATCTGTAACAAACTTTATGCCTTTGAGAACGCCCTTTAAGTCCTCTAAAATTCCTCCCTCCTTTGAAAAGGAGAATAAGAATGTTTGTAGTTGGCTACCTTTTAGTATTACTGTGAGGATCAAATGAAATAATGTACATAAAGTGTTTTGCAAATCTTAAAATTCCACATAAATGATAGCAATTATTACTAATAATAGTGTAATGGAAGGAAGCAAAAGAAAGGAATTCAGTTTCAAGAACTGTGATTTTCCCTGTGCCTCTTTTCTGTAGTCTGGTCAAGTGAATCAAAAATATGGAGTGAGGCCCAAGTTATTTTCATAAAAATATTAATATTTTAATTTCTAATGTATCAAATATTAATAGACGTAATGCACATAAATAAGCTCTTTAGAGGGATAATTTTTAAGAGTGTAAAGAGGTTCTCAGACCAAAAGTTTTAAGAATTTCTGGACTAGAGCAATGCACAACAGTTTCTACCTCTTAGGAGCTATATTCAACCAGGATATTTAAATATATACAAAATGTTACTGTTCCTTGAAAATAGATCTGATAAATAGATGTATAGAATGGTTTTACAGACATACACATAATATATGTGCATGTCTGTGTGTGTGTATATATATATATGTATATATATATACACACACACAGATACGCATTTGTGTCTAATGGTTGCCATCTCTAAG
The DNA here is from genome assembly GCA_028646515.1 of Pseudochirops corinnae. Lineage (NCBI taxonomy): Eukaryota > Metazoa > Chordata > Mammalia > Diprotodontia > Pseudocheiridae > Pseudochirops > Pseudochirops corinnae. The sequence goes on from CM053585.1 coordinate 151,374,937, forward strand.
GTGAAGGAAAGGAAGAAAAAAGTTTTAAAAAGTTTACAAGATAACTGCATCATATATTTAAATGGAATAGCAAGTTGTATTTAATAGATTTGAAGTTTCAGGTACAATAATTTTTATTATATCATGTTATGGAAATATTTGTTTGATCCCATAAATTAAAAAAAACAAAATAAATATTTTTAAATGAGGAAAAAAGAGAAAAAAATACATCTCATTCTGTAGATTGAGAGTGATATAAAAGGAAGGGTTTAAGGAGGTAGAAGCATAGCCACGGTATTTTGAAAACTTCTAAGTATCTACTATCTATTCTCTGTGTCATGCGGATAAATCCACTTGTGAGGAAAACTACCAAGAGAAGGGTGTGTGTGTGTGTGTATCAGTGTCTGTGTCTGTGTGTTTCCTCTAAGATATATTTTTTAATGAGTTGATGGCACTATAGGGTGCACTCAGTTATAGTCAATGGTGATTCTAAACCTGAGTTTCATGAAAGTTGAGTATCTACTGGAATTATTTAGGACTACTCCCAACCTTCAGATATTCCAGGAAAATGTTAGAAGCATGATGTTGATCAGGATGCAAAGACTTAAAAAGTGAGGCAGCAAGAAGTGGGAAGAGTTTAGAGTTAAAGGACCTTGTTTCAAATCCTGATTCATAGTTCAGTGAAAGTGATAGAAAGGGCCAAGCTAACATGACAAATATGAGACCAGGGATTCTGCTGTCATCTTCCACCTGCAGGCAGCTATGGAATAAAAGAAAGGCGGGTATCCTCCTCAAGGCAATTAGTCTTAGGTTCTGTTCAACACCCTATGTCTTCCTTAAAGCAGTGTCACCCGCTTCAGTTTTCCACTGCACTTATCCCTTACCACTTGAACAACAGAATACAGGTTGGAACCTAATCTTTTTTTTTTTTTTTTTTTTTGATTCAGGTTACTTGAGAGGGATGAAATGAGAGGAGTGGGTGGCTCCAATACCAGGCCGGCCATGTTTTACAGGCTTGTAGGTGATAGAGAATTTGCAAAGAGTCGAATCATATCTGGCTTAATTTTTACCTGATTGAAGGTCTTGCCGTTACAGACGCCCACCATATTTCCCTCGATCTTGAGCAGGATAATCATGTCTCACAGGTGCATCTTCACTCCCTTGGCCTTTTCCGTGGGGGTGCCTCCTTCTTGGCCCTTCCCAGGCACTTCAGTAGGGAATGCTGTTTGCACCTCAGACCCCTGTTGAGTCTCCGCAGCTATGTAGCCCTGTGCAGCGGCTTGAGCTGTTCACAAGACGTGTCCAGCAGCTGATCCAGGTCCACACTACAGAAGGTGAACTCCCGGAAGGTTCCCTTCTTTGCCTGCTCCTCTTCCTCCTTCTTGTTTGCTGCCAGGAGGCACCTACTCTTAAAAACTTTATCTGCATTTGAGCAAATTAATTTTATATGTATTGAATATTTTCTTCTCCCACATCAAACATTTATCTTGAATATGTTGTGTTTAGTAAATCCATCTCTTTTCTGGAAAAAGATTAGAATCTCCAGCACAGCTGGAAATATTACTTGTAAAGCATTGAGTAGGGAAGAATTTCTGATTTTGTTTACTTGTTTCCATCTCCCAGGCATTAGACCTTCCTACACACACACAAACACACACACACATACACTCACTTTTTATAATTAAAATACAGGCACACGTACGTATGTAGATATAGATTTGTGTAAGCATGTATTTTTCCCAAGAAAGAGAAAATGTAATGGGTGATAATAAACAGCCACGTGGTATTGGGAATTTGAGAAGAAATGCTTATAGTAATAATAATTATTATTATAGCTAGCATTTATATAATTTTATATCTTCCAGGCACTTTGCTAATCACAACTCCAGGAGGTAGATGCAATTATTATCTATTTTTTACAGTGGAGAAAATCAAGGCCAACAGAAGTTGTGATTTACTCAAGGTCAATCTCTGAATCAATCAACATATGCCATACTCCTACTGTGTGCCAGGAACTGTGCTAAGCTCCAGGCACGTGGCTAGTAAGTTTCTTAGGCCAGATTTAAACTCATGTCTTACAGACTCTGGACCTAGTCCTCTTCCCCTTGAACTATCTGCTTCAATAATGCTTCTAGTAATGGCAAGGGCCATAGCAATCATCTATTCCAGGGATCCTTAACATTTTTGGGGTCATGGATGCTTCTAAAAGTCTGGTGAAGCCTAAGGGCTCCTCCTCAGAATAATGTTTATGCATGCATAAATCAAAATATATACAAGTAAAGTGGAAATGAAGTATATTGAAACTGTTATTAAAATATTTTAAAAATCAAGTTCATTAACCCCAAATTACAAACATGTAATCTTTTATAACCCCATCATTTTACAGAAGGTGAATTTTGTGGCAGAGATGTGAAAGAGATTAAGTATCTATTATGTGCAAAGAGGGGTAGTCTTCCTGTGCCAGGAGCTTCTCAGATATAAAGATAAATGAGATATTATCCCTTCTATGGGCTATTGGTACTCAATACCATCTCTAACTCCATGAGTATAACAGCCATTCATATGGAAGGGATATTAGAACCAGACTGTATCTGTTCAAATCTGCCTTTTCCCTGTCCTTAGAAAAGTCATTGTACAGTGCAGTATAGAAATTTCAATACTTCTGATTAGTATTTTAAATTCTGTGCATGTGTGTGTGTGTGTGTGTGTGTGTGTGTGTGTTAAATATGGTCACTCAGAATTTTACAACATGAACATATGCTTGTTAGAGAACAGGCTCACTATTGGCAATCAATAGGAAAGGAGTGGGGAGAAAGATGGGCTGCAGGAAGGGTGTGATCTTTTTTTATTAATCTACCAGAATATATGTTTTTCTCCATATTAATAAAATTAGAGTCCACATTCAGGTTTAGAAAAAGCAAAATTTTAGAAAACATTTTTGACTACCAAGAGAGACTTTTATGTATTTCATTATATTTAGAAATCACATATCATTCCTGCCAGTTGGAAATATGAGCCTTTGATGTGGAGGTAGGAGTGGGGATACTGTGGGACATGCCTAATACAATTTAATAGCTAAAACCATGCAGAAGGGATAAAACAAGAGTTCACTCAAGGTGACCCTTGCACTCTCCAAAAGAGTAGAGGCCGCTCAGTCAAAGCTCTCAGGTACTGTCTTAGGTGTTCTGGCAGTTTCTGATTCTGAATCCTTTGGTCCTGTCCCTGGTGGCTGGTGACTTAGACTTTTTTGGGGGGATAGGGGTAGTCTTGGATTATGGGTTTATCCAATCAGATTTCTTCTGTTTCTGCCTTCCTCCCTTCCCTCCCAATCTCACTTGTAAACATCCCTCCATCTTTCCTCTTTTCCTGATGCTGTGCTTCATGGATTAACTCCTAACTTCAGGACATATATAATAAACATTTGATCATAGTAAATAAAAGTAAAAACAAAGCAGAGGAATGAGTCGGGAAAGAGCCTTGACATATATCATACATTATATTGTATCTCCAGACCTATTACAAATCAACAACACTGAGAAATTAAAACTATCTTTCCTTCAGTGTCCCAGCCAGTGGTCAAGAGCTAATTGAGATGCTATAATTCTACTTGACTGAGGTAAAACAACCTCAGAGTACCCTTAAGGAAGGAAAAAAGCATTTATTAAATGCCTACTCTGTGCCAGACATTGTGCTATGTGATATGCAAATATCATCTCCTTTGATTCTCACAACTACGAGAGATAGGTGCTTTTTTTATTATCCCTATTTTGCAGTTGATGGAACCAAGGCAGACATTGGTTAAGTGACTTGTCCAGTGTGACACAGCTACTAAGTATCTGATGCTGGATTTGAACTAGGGTCTCCCTGACCAGGACTAGTGCTTTCTCCACTGTCCCACCCATCAGCCTAGAGTGAGTAAGGAAAGGGAAGGTACTGGACACAGAGTCTGAAATCTTCAATCCTGTGGAACTGGACAGGATAAATAGAAAGAATTTTCCTCTGTGAGAATGTACTAAATGGCCAGTGATTCTCAGTTTTGTATAAGGGGCCAAAAGGGGAATAAAAGAGCAATAAGCAGTATTCTCTTAGCTAGCACAACTGCCTTCAAATTTCTGGACCTTCAGTTTGACTCTCTTTTTTAAAAAAAATTTGTTATTTATGTCTCCTTTTTGTTTGTTTTTTACATTCTCATAATTTCCCCCCAGGTTTCTGTTCCTCTTTCCCTCCTAGGGAACCATGCCATATAATAAATGTATTAAAAAGAAAGGAAATCAGAAATCAGCATAACATCTATATAATGCAAATGTCTGAAAATATGTGCAATATATAACACTTGTGTACCATCCAAATCTTCAAAAGGGTGAAGTGAAAGCATCTTCTCATTTTTCTTCTTTCAAACCATGCTTGTTCTTTATAACTTATACTAACATTCACTTCTATTTATGTGCATGGTTTTAATTTCTATTGTTGGAAAGAACTTTGTTATAATTATTATACATATATTTGTTTTCTTGGATCTACTTACTTCACATTGCATCAGTTCATGTAGATCTTTCCATGCTTATCTTTACTAATATTTATAATTTCTTATAGCACAATAAGTCAGTATATTCCTGTAAATTTTGTTTAGCAATTTCCCAGTCAATGAGCATTCACTTATTTTCCGAATTCTTTACTCTCAAAAAGTATTGTTATAAATACTGTGGTATATTTGGAGACTTCCTATTTATCAGTGGCCTCCTTTGGGTATAAGCTTAGTAATGAGATCTCTACATTAAAGAATACGGACATTTTACACATTTTATTTCCATAATTTCAAATTGATTTTCAAAAATATCTGTACTGATTCACAGCTCTATTAATATGTGTGTCAATCTTCTCATAACAAACTCAACATTTACTATTCCCTTTTTTTTGTCTGTCATCTTTATCACTTCACTCTACTCTATAGAGTGAAAAGTGAGGCTTGTTTTCATTTACATTTCTCTTATAACTAGTGATTTTTTTTTAAAAATCTTTCATACGGCTGTTAATAGTTTTCACTTCTTTTGAGAATTATTTGTTTATAGCCTTTGACCACTTATATATTGGGAAATGGCTTTGGGCATTTTTTTAAAATCATTCTCCCTTTTTCCATCAAAGATTGCTCTGAAACTTTATTAAGAGTCCACAGGGTGGTTATTTGTCCAGATAAGACAAATTTTATTTTTCATGCTAAATTATCTTTTTTGTTGTGAAATTAACATTAACATTATATGGACAGGATAGGGATTGGATCTATAATTTCATCAGTATAGAGAACTCCCAGGAGAGGAAATATCTTCTTCCAACGCAGTTTGGCACCTTTACTGACAGTTATAATTTTAATTTGCTAACTAAAATACCAAAAAAAACTAAGTAACTTCCTAAAAGCCACATAGCCAGTATGTGTGAAAGAAAGTACTTGAACTAAGATCTTCTTGGCTCAAAGACTGACAGTGATAGGTGGTTCTTAATAAATACAAACATTTTAATATACAGAGAATAAGAAAGAGGGTTGTACTGTATAACATTATGCTTCCAGTGATTATTTTACCAACTAAAATTATTTTTCTTTAATACTTCTTGAATGATTAAATCATAAGTGAGTGTTGAGAGGGCATATACTGCTCTGGAATCATTTAAGCCATCATATGAGAGACTTAGTGATATCCTAAGAAGTTAGTATAAAAGGGAAGAAACAATCTAAGAAACAAGGTTCAAAGAGTGTAAAATTCCAGATATTTGACTATATGGCTTTCTAGAACATCCCTGAGAAAGAGCACAAGGCTAGTGGAAGAGTAAAGTACAGAATTAGGTGCCCCTAGAATTTTTAGGGGGAGATGCAGCCATCCTGTCTCTGGAAACATGACTCATCAGTGAAATTTTGAGGTGGAATCAAGGCCTTCAGAAATTACAGTGAGTACAATAAAAAATCAAAAAATGCTATGCAAATAGTTTCTCCTCTCCCCCAGGATTTTTTAAAATCTATTTTAGAGATATATTAGATCTGTGTTCAAATCCCAGTCCTGCCTCTCATAACATGTGTGATCTTGGGCAAGTCACTTAATATCTTTAGATCTCAGGTTCCTTATATATAAAATGAGAAAATTTGAATAATTGACACCCTTAGGTTCCTTCTAATTTTAAATTTATATTCCTAGCTGGAAAAAAAAAAAAACTACATACTCTGTTTGCCTTCTGCCTTTTTGTTTCTTTTCTGTATTTAAACAAATATATGTATGTATGTATGCATATGTGTATGTTGATGTGTGTGTATGTATGTGTACATGTGTGTTATGTGTATGTATGTGTGATAGAATCTTATTTTAGGAAGATATAACTAAACCTGGAAGGTACCTTAGAGTTTAAATAGTCTGGTCCTTTTTATTTTGAAGTTGAGGAAACTAAGGCTCTAATTGTTATTCTTTTTATTTTAGTATCTACTAGATACCACCTCCTCAAGTAGAAGGCTTATTTTGTAACAAATATACATAATCCAACAAAACAAATCAACATTTTCCACATTTATGCAAACACATATCTCATTTTGATTCTCCTGTGCCTTAAGTTTCCTATATAATTTACAGCATAAATGCCAAAGGGATACATGCACTAAATATGAAAGATCATCTCAAGAAGACAGAGGAAAAGAGGAGATACATTTTCTCAATGACATCTAAGGGGAGAATTCTTACTAAAATGAAGAATAGAGATGATCATAAAAGACAGACAATTGCATTTGCATAAATTACAGAAGCAAATTCAATGATTTTAGGACAATAAATGGTAAAATCTTCATTGCAGATTTATCTGATAATGGTTTAATATTGAAGACATAAAGACCTGATACAAATATATAAGAACAAGGGCCATCTTCCAATCAATAAGTAGACAAAGACTGTAAAAAGGTAGTTTTCAAATTAAATACAAAGTATTAGATGCCACATGAAAGGAGTGATACAAATCAGAAATTGTTTAAAGACTACAAATTAAATAACTGAGGTTTTGTATCATTTCTATAAGATTGGTACAGGTAACAAATAAGGATAATGATTTTTGGAGAAACTAAGAGAAAATGGGAACACTACTGTGCTCCTGGAAGAGCTACAAATTATTTCAACCATTCTGGAAAATAATATGGAATTATTTCTCAGAAAGTTATATATATATATATATTTTAGAATTTGTACAGTACCATAATTAACAACTGCATAACATCTTTTTTTAATTTTTTTTTTTTTTTTTACTTTGTTGGACCTGTGATTTGATAGATTTAGGAAGCTCTGTGGTAAAGGGAATCTTACTACCTAATCTACAACTGTTTTGCCACTTATCTTAGAATGATCTGAAACACTGAAATCAAATGACTTTCCTAAGTTCAAACAGCCCATCTGTGTCAGAGATGAAATCTGAATCCAGGTTCATTCAAATAAATAAGTATTTATTAAGGGCTTACTGTGTACTATGCAATGTACTGACAGCTGCTGATAGAAAAGCAAAAACCAGACATTCCCTGAAGGAGTTCACCTTCTAATGACAGGTAGAATGTGTAAGAACCTGGATACATGTAAGATATATACACAGTATATATGTGAGAATATAGGCACTATATGGGAGACAAAGGCACTATCATTTGGGGAGATTAGGAGGGGTGAGTGTAAGAAGACTAGAAAGATAGAAATGGGCCAAGTTATGAACAGTTCTAAATGTAAATCAGATGACTGTATATTTGATATTGGAAAATAAAATATAATTGACATAATGGAGATAGAAAGCTACTGGAATTTACTGGCTAGAGACATGACAGGGTCAGTCCTGTTCTTTAGAAAAATGACTTTGGCAACCAAGTGGATGGGGGTGATTTTGAGACAGATAGAACAATTAATTAGAAGGCTATTACAATCACTCTAGAGAAGGAAATGGCAAACCACTCCAGTATCTTTGCCAAGAAAACTCCAAATGTGTCATGAAGATTTGGACATGACCAAAACCACTAACAACAACAACAACAATGACAATAGCTAAGGCAAAAAATTATGTGTTGCAAAACTAGAGGGGTAACTGTGTGATTGAGAGAAGGCTACACACACACACACACACACACACACTTGTGTGTGCGTGTGTGGACACATATACATATATGTGCATTATGAATATGCATATTTACACATACACAAAATTATATCTTTATATATGTACACATATACATATAAGTATATACACACTGTAATACACATATATGTATAAGAGATATTGTGAAGGTAGAAATGACAAAATTTGGCAACAGATTAGATATGTGAGACAAAGTGAAAGTCAGAAGTTGGAGATTATACTAAGGTTGGACACCTGGTAAGAAGAAGACTAGTTATACCCTCGACAGTAGTAGAAAAGCCTGGAAAAGGTTCAGGCTTGGGATTAAATATGTTAAGTTCTTTGTTGCATGTATTGAATTTGAACTGCTTATGTGACATTTGGTTAGAGATATTTAAATAGCAGTTGGAGAGGCAGAGATGGAGTTCAGTAAAGAAGATGAAGTCAGGTATATAGATATGAGAGTCATCTATATAGAGATGATAATTATCTCTATGGTTTTCTCTCTAGGGTTGCAAAGAATATTATTGGCTCCCATGGAAGAGGCCTCGTATGCAAAACAGTCTCCACACAGCAGCATTTGGCGGGACTCTTTCCATTTGGCCTCTAAGCATAATACCTTCACTGTGAGTAGCAAACACCTTCTGGTAGGTAGCCTAGCATTTCCTGGCTTGATACTGCTAATGAGAGGATCACTGAGCAAAATATTATCTCTTTGGTTGTATCTATAAAGAAATCTTGTATGAAACAAACCATTCCTTCCCATAAAATAAGAATTAAAGAAATTGCTGGGGCAGCTAGATGGCACAGTGAATAGAGTAACTACCCTGGAGTCAGGAGGACCTGAGTTCAAATATGTCCTCAGATACTTGACACATTTACTAGCTATGACCTTGGGCAAGTCACCTAACCCCAACTGCCCTGCTTTCCCCCTTCACCTCCCAAAGGAAAAAAAAAAAAAAGAAATTGCTGATTTTGTAAAAGGGAACCCATCAAATCAAGGCAAGAGGGGGGATTGTATGTGTGTGCACTATTGCATTTTTTCTTACTAAAAATGTAAAATGGGAAATGTTATAAAATACTGTGTCTTACTGAAATGCAAATGGGAAAACTATGAAAAATTGAAGTGGTTATATGTTTAAGTAGATATAAATAAAGAACTATACACACAGCTAGTGGCAAAGTGGATAGAGAGTGAGATCTGGAGTCAGGAAGACTCATCTTTATAAGTTCAAATCTAACCTCAGCCACTTACTAGGTATGTAACTCTAGACAAAGTCATTTCACTTTTTTGCCTCAGTTTCCTCATCTGTAAAATGAGCTGGAGAATGAAGTGGCAAACTATTCCAGTACCTCTGCCAAGAAAACCCCAAATGGGGTCACAAAGAGTCAGATGTGACTGAAAAAGAACTTAACAACAACAATAACTGCATGGTAAAAAGGTTTAATTGCTATATAACATCAGCAGTTTTGTGATGCTATCAAGAACTGTCATAAAAGGAGTAGTTTAAGATACTGACCAAAACTTTTAATGATGTTCATTCTATGTATTAATGATAATTACTGGATCCTATAAATCAGAAATTTTAATAGGGCTGAAGAACAAGTAGCACCTTCATAATGTATGTTCCTGTCTCTTCTTTTCCATGCCCAATTTCCTAACATATCTTTCCTTTATGCAAATTCATATTCGCACAATGACTCTAATATAGAAAGCACTAAAAAGTGGTTCAATCATTATTAAGCTGGAATTCTCTGTCTTTTAGGGTCATTGACAATGCTTTTTCAACAATTAAAATTTAATTTCTGGGAAATGAGGTAAATCTGTTAGAAATCAGTTGGAACTCATTGATATAGGCGGGGAATGAAATAATAGGTGGATTTTCTTCCCAGTAAGAGAAGAGAAAGAGTGCTAAACTTGGAGTCAGAAGAGATCTGGATTCAAATATCAACTCCTATATTTACTATTTAGTTTCTTTTAATTGCTATTAAATTTCATCCAAATTTCATTCAAGACACTTTAAATGTGTCCTCTGGCTGACTAGTAAAAATAAACACATCATTAAGGTGTATGTGCAAAAGTTTAGAAAAGATTCTGACCCAGGAAATACTTAGAATTTGGTGTAGCTTTCTGGACTCCAACAGATGAAAGGTTCCTTGGGTGTCACATTACTTAATTGCTAAAATACCTACAGAGGTTCACTGTAGAGCAATCCTTCTTCTAAGTTGTTTGAATGATAAATATCAACAACATGATATTGAGCAGATTAAAATTAAACTAGGGTGAGAAAGTAGACCAATTATATCAGATTTACTGGTAGAAAAAATGTACATGTTCCATCGTATTTTATTTTTAATTAAACAATCAATATGATCTCAGAATCATTAGTGTCATTTAACATTTTTATTGACAACTTGGATAAAGGCACAAAATTTTCAGGTGAAAAAACCTGGAAGGGATAGATAACACAGTGGATGATAGAGTTGAGAGAGAAAGAACTGGGCAGACTAGAGTATGGTGCTTGGTCTAATAAGATAAAATATTAAAACAGAGTTTTACATTTTGCTAAAAAATGGCATCTTCACTAGTACATCATACTCTGCCTTTATTAGAATTTACATGAAGAATTCTATTCAATTCTGGGTTCTACTATTTAAGAAAGACTGTTAAAATGGAGTCTCCATAAGGGGGCAACCAATATGTTAAATTTAATTCCTGACATAGGAAGGTTACTTAAAATAACTGGGCATATTTAGCCTGGAGAAGGGACTCAGTGATGATAATATAGCATTCTTGAAGTATTTGAATGGTTTTCATACTTCACTATGCATCTTTTGCCCTGCCAGGTTTCAACTCCATGGACTAAGATGACCCTCCCAGGATAAACTCATCACTTTTAAACTCACCACCATGCAGCTAACTCAAGTCTTAATTGATTCAATTTTCTTTAGCATCCCCTCCCTTGTGAAGAACTGGAAGGTCAAGTATCAAACTCCTCCAAATGCTTTCCTTCCTAGAGAGCAGAAACTAAATTCTTAGCTCCCCCTGCTTGAATATCCTGCCCTACCTAGTTTCAATTACAAAGTACAAGGTGCCCTCATCCTGGGTACACCCTGGTGTTTCATGGTCCTCCAACCTTCACTTTCCTACCTCCTTCTTGTCTCCGCCTTTATATTGTAAGTTCATTGAGGAAGGGACTATCTTTTTATTAAATGTATCCCCAGAATTTTAGTATGCTTTAGTATAGTACCTGGCATATAATATTATTGTTAAGTAATTTTAATCATGTTCCACTCTATGTGATTTCATTTGGAGTTTTCTTGGCAAAAATACTGAAGCGCTTTCCCATTTCTTTTTCAGCTCATTTTATTTACGAGGGAACTGAGGCAAAGAGGGTTAAATCACTTGCACAGGTCACATAATAGGAACTTAATGAACATCGATTGGATTGAAAGAGGTATTAGATTTTTCTATTTAGCTTCAGAGGGCAAAAATCAGGGATGTCATGTGGAAGTTGCCAAGGGGTAAATTTAAGCTAAATATAAAGAAAAGCTTCCAAACAATTAAAGCTGTCCAAAAAAATGTAATATTCTTCTTCTAGATGAAGTCAATTCTCCCTTTTTTGAAATCTTCAAACAGAAGTTGAATTGTCATTTATCCAGTGTGTTATAGTAAGACTTGCTTTCATGTACAGGTTTGACTAGTTGACAGTCACACTGTTTTTCCAAATCTCAAATTCTATGATTCTGTGAAATTATAAGCCTTGAGGGTAAGGGATAACATCTTAAATTTTCTTATGACCAATTTAGCACCTACCACAATGTTGCATGCTCAGTAATGTCTAATTACTGGTAAAGAGAGCACCTAATATCATATACCCCATTTATATGAAAATATTAAGTCCAAGGAGTCAAGATGGTAGTGTAGAAGCAGGGAAACTCTGCAGCTCCCCCCATATCGACCTCAAAAACAAAGAAAATATGACTCTAAACAAATTTCAGAGCTCCAGAACTCATAAAATGTCAGAGAAACAAGCCTCCCACTGACAACAGCCTGTCAGACAGACAGAAAGGGCTCATTGAAGCTCCCTGGGAGCAGAGCCCAGCTTCATGTGGTTTTAGCCCCAAGCCATCCAGGAGAAGCCCCAGCTGGAGCTTTCAGGAGAGAGGATCACCAGCAGCTGTGGCGGTTTCCAGAATTACCAACCCATAAGGCCCAAAGACAAAGGGAAAAGGTCAGTGGAACTCGGCTACATTTGGGGGAGAGTGTCGGGCCCCTGCCTCCAGATCTAGAAGCAGTCTGAAGCAACGGCCTTACAGCCACCTCCACATTGCTGCTTCAGAAGCTCCCAGGCTACAGATTTCAGGGGGCCCAAGGGATCATTCAGAGGCTATGTGTTGTGGCCATGAGCTGCCTGGATGGGGATCCCAGTCTTGGGTGGTGGTCCCGAGGTGCATGGCCAGTGAGCCAAAGCTGGTGGGGGCTTTAGAGACAGCCTCTTAATAGCTCCAGCAGCTGTGAAAACCCCAATAATTTGTGACAGAGCTCTCCCCTTTGATTTTTTTTCCTTTTCTTTTTTTTTAAATAAATAAATTTATTTATTTTCTGGTTTACATCATTCATTTCCATGAGATTTTGAGTTACAAATTTTCTCCCCATCTTTCCCCTACCCAACACCTCAAAATAGCCATCCCACTGTATAACCCCTTGCCCAATCTGCTCTCTCCTATGTCGTTCCCCTCACCCCTCTGGCTTTTTGGTAGGGCAGGATGGATTTCCCTACCACAGTGCCTATGTATCTTAATTCCCAGTTATATGTGGTTAATAATAATAATAATAACAATAATAATAATTGTCTATATATACATATATATAACATTTGATTATACAACTTTAAATTCTAGATTCTTTCCCTTCCTCCCTTGTCACCCACTGCCACTGGAAGGACAAGCAATTAAATACAGGCTGTACGTGTGTAATTACACAGAACCTCTCCACAGTGGTCGTACTGTGAGAGACTGATTATATGTCCCTCCTTCCTATCCCACCCCCGCCCCCTTTGTTCTATTCCCTACCCTGTCCCTGTCCCTTTACAGAAGTGTGTAGTTCAACACTCCCACCCACCCTGCCCTCCCCTCCATCATCCCACCTCTCATCCCCATCCCACCTACTCTCCTGTGTGGCAAGATACCCAGTTTAGAGTTTATGTCATTCCTTCCCTAAGCCAAGTTCAAT
>CM053585.1:151388763-151418138 GCA_028646515.1 Pseudochirops corinnae
TCCTTTGCCTGCTCATGGTTGGCCAGTCAATGATTTTTTAGCTCTGTGGAACTCTGCTTCCAGAAGGGAAAGCTCTGTCCCAAATCACTGGGGTTTTCCCAGCTGCCAGAGCTATTAGGGGGTTGTCAGCTTTTTTTTTTTTTTTTGCAGCCCCCACCAGCTATGGCTCACTATAAACGCACCCCAGGAGCACCATCCAAGACCATGATCTGGATCCAGGCTGCTCAACACAAGAGCACTTGACCTCTGAATGATTGCTTGGCCCCCCTGCAGTCTGCAGGCTTGGATCTCTGAAGCAGCTATGTGGAGGTGGCTGCAGGGCCTCTGCTTCTGCTGATTCCTCACCCTGGAGGCTGTTTGGCTGGACCAGCTTTTCTCCCCAAATTTTAGCGGAGATCTACTGACCTTTCACTTAGTCCTTTTTTTCATATGGCTTGATATTTCTGGAAATTGTCATAGCTGTCACTGATCCACTTTCTTGACGTTCCAGCTGCAGCTTGTCCTGGCCACCCCCTCAGCCTGGGGCCATGCTGTGGTTTCAGGATAGGCTGCTTTTGGCTCCCAGACCTGTGGTGATCTCTTCCTGCCAAGCTGCCTTCAGCAAGAGATGTATTTCTGTGAATTTTAAAGCTCTAAAATTTGTTTAGAGCCATATTTTATGGGTATTTGAGGTTTCTATGTGGGAGCTTCAATACCTTGCTGCTCCTACGCTGCCATCTTAGCTTCCAGAGCTCTCTCCTTTGAAAGCAGAGTTCTACTGAGCCCAAAAGTCAAGTAACTGACTGGCAACATGATCAGGCAAAGGAAGCAAAGAAAGCTCAGCAATCCAATTTTAGATTCCCTTCTTGGGAACAAAAAGGATCAAAGCATGAAACAGGAGGAAGACAACATAGTCAGAATTTTCACACTAAAAGCTTCCAAGGAAAATGTAGACTGGAAACAAGCCACAGAGGAGCTTAAGAAGGATTTTGAAAACCAAATAAGAGAAATGGAGGAAAAATTGCAGAGAGAAATGAGAATAATGCAAGAAAATAATGAAAAGAGAGTCACCTTCTGACTGAAGAAAATAAAACTTCAAAAAATAGACTAATTTAAATGGCAAAAGAGGCCAAAAAGCCAATGAGGAGAAGAATGCCTTAAAAAGTCGAATTTGCCAGATTGAAAAAAGAATCTCAAAAGCTCGCTGAAGAGATCAATTCCTTCTGAATTAGAGTGGAGCAAATGGAAGCAAGTGATTTTATGAGAAATCAGGATACTTTTTAAAAGATCCAAGCAAATGAAAAAATAGAAGGCAATGTGAAATATCTCATTAAAAAAAAAAACCCAAAAACACACTGACCTGGAAAATAGATCCAGGAGAAACAATTTAAAAATAATTGGACAACCTGAAAGCCATGATCAAAAAAAGAACCTAGAAAGCATCCTTCAAGAAATTCTCAAGGAAATTGTCTGATATTTTAGAACCAGAGGACAAAATATAACTTGAAACAATTCACTGATTACCTCTTGAAAAAGATCCCAAAAAGAAAACTCCTAGGAACTTTATAGCCAGGTTCAAGAGTTTCCAGATCAAGGAGCAAATATTAAAAGCTACCAAGAGGAAACAATTTGAATACTGTGTAAATACAACCAGGATAACCCAGGATCTAGCAGCTTCTACATTAAGAGATGGAAGGGCCTGGAATATGATATTCCAGAGATCAAGGGAGCTAGGATTAAAGCCAAGAATCACCTACCTCGCAAAATTGAGTATAAGGTTCCAGGGGAAAATATGGTCATTCATTGAGGTGGAGGACTTTCAAGCATTCTTGGGGAAAAAAAGAGAACTGAATAGAAAATTTGACTTTCAAATAGAAGAAGCATTAGAAGATAAACATGGGAAAGAAATCATAAGGAATTTATCAAAGTTGAACTATTTACATGCCAACATGGAAAAGAGAGAATTGTAACTTAGGAAACTTTTCTCAGTATGAGGATAGGTGAAGGGAATATAAAGGTATATAAAGAGATAGATAGATAGATAGATAGATAGATAGATAGATAGATAGAGAGAGAGAGATAGAGATATATGTATATGTATACATACTCATATATATATATATATATAGAAGGGTAAATATGCATATGAATACATATGTGAGTGTGTGTATATATATATGTACATAGACAGAGAGCACAGCATCAATTGAATAGGAAGGGATGATATTTCAAAATGTGAAATTAAAAGGTGGGAGAGGAATAGAATGAGAAGAGACAGGGTGAACAGAATGGGGTCAATCATTTCATACAGAAGAGGTAAGGGATAACTGTTACAATGGAGGGGAAGAACAAGAAGACAAAAGGGAATGGGTCAACTTTACTCCCATTGAATTTGGCTTAGGGAGGGAATGATTGTAATGATACTGGGTTCTGCAAATCTCCCATTCCCCATGAACCTGCTGACATAGCAGGAAGGGGTGGAGCAAGAGAAAGCCAGAACCAAGCCAGTGTCCATGCCATGGTGACTGGAAGTAGTGTCAGGAGCTGCGGCTGTGGCACAAACTTCTTTTTTCTTTGAGTCTGCCAGAATCTCTGCTAAGGACTCCTCCTGAGAACTGCCAGGGACAGGAACTGCAGGTGGCCAGAGCTGGGAGCAAGCTGCCTGGACACTGAGCAGTTGCATGAATGAGGAGAGGAGGACCTTTGCCTGAGGTAGCCTGTCTTGTTTTGAAGGCTTGAGAATGTGTGTGCTTATTAAATTAACTACATGTGCCAACTTCTTAATTACTGTGTTGGCTTTGACTTTCTGGTTTTGGGACTCAGTTTTCTGGTATTTGAATAAAGAGCCTGTTACATTTTGTGATTAATAACCATATCAGCATACTTATAGTTACTGTAGGCATTGTGAATACTGCATTGTTGTTACAATGACATACACTCTAAAATGGGTATCTTGCCCTGCAGGATAGCAGGGAGGAAGAAGATAAGAGGGGGGATGATGGAGGGGAGGGTTGTTAGAAGCACACAACTTCTGTAAAGGGAAAGGGACAAAGTAGAGAATAGAACAAGGGGAGGGTGAGATAGAAAGGAGGGAAATATAGTCAGTATTTCACAATATGTCCATTGTGGAGATGTTCTGCATAACTACACATATATGGCCTGTATTGAATTGCCTGTCTTTCCAGTGGGGGTAGGTGACAAGGGAGGAAGGGAAAGAATCTAGAATTTAAAGTTCTAATATCATATGTTAAATATATATATATATATATATATATATATATATATATACACACACATATATATGCATATATATATACATACATATGTGTGTTTGTGTGTGTGTGTGTGTGTGTGTGTGTGTATATATAATTATTATTATTTACATGCTACTGGGAAATAAGATATACAGGCACTGGGATAGGGAGATTCATCTTGCTCTACCAGAAAGTCAGAGGGGTGATGGGGGAGGATATAGGAGAAAGCAGATTGGGGGAGGGAGTATACAGTGAGATTGCTGTATTAGGGGGGTTGGTAGGGGAGAGACCAGGAGAAAATTTGTAACTCAAAATCTTGTGGAAATCAATGATGTGAACTAAAAATAAGCAAAAGTTAATTAAAAAAGGAAAAGAAAATGTTAAGTCCAAATAGTCTGATTTAATTTAGAATGTTTATACTCTAATTTTCATGCAACATACTTTAATTTAGTGCCCAGAATTTCACTTAGATTTCTTTTTTTTGTTTTATCACATTAAATTTTTTTCAGTAACATTCACACATACTTATTCTTCAATGTAGTCTCTTTGTTGTCCAGCCATTTCAGTGATATCCCTCTCTTGGTGACCCCATTCAAGATTTTCTTGGCAAAGATATTGAAGTGGTTTGCCATTTCCTTCTATGACTCATTTTACCCATAAAGAACTGAAAAAAACAGGGTTAAGTGACTTGCCTAGGTTAACAGCTAACAGGTGTCTGAGGTCAAATTTGAACTTAGGTCTTCCTGACTCCAGGCCCAGTGCTCTAACCACTGTACACTCTAGCTCCCAAATTGTTGCATCTACATCAAATATATTTTCTAACTTATTTGGATATGATTATTCAATTTCTGCCATAAATGTGTTTCTTTAAGTAAGCCATCCCATCGTTAGAAACTGTTAGAAATAGTGTAGGTCTTAAAATCAGGGGAGGGCTTGGATCCAATCCCACCTCTCACTTTACTATCTAGGTAATCTGTATACATAGAAATATGCACACATAGGTGCTAGGTGGTTCATTGGATAGAGTACCCAGCCTGGAGTCAAGAACACCTGAGTTCAAATCCAGCCTCAGTCACTTACTAACTGTGTGGCCTAGAGCAAGTCATTTTACCTCTGTTTGCCTAGGAAGCTGCTAGGGAGTTCAGTGGATAGAGCAGTGAGCCTGGAGTAAGACTTGAATTCAAATCTGCTCTCAGACCTCTGCTAGCTATCACAATGGGCAAGACACTTAACCTTTATTTGCCTTAATCCCCTGGAGAAGGAAATGGCAAACTATTCCAGTGTCTTTGTAAGAAAATGCCTTAGATAGTACTTATGGTATGGTCCAAGGAGTCACAAACAGTCAGACACAACTGAACAACTAAACAAAAAACCTTAGATAAGGCTCCGAGCCTCATTTTCCTTATTTGTTAGATGGAAATAACTTTAGTGATAATATAAATGAATAAAACAAAACAAAACAAAAAATCCTCAACCCTGTATAATTACAATGACTAAGCTTAGCTGCAAAGTAGAGATGAGAAAATGCTCTTCTCTCCCTTCTTTATGGAGGTGTGAAATTATAAGTATTAAAAATTATCCAGGGGAGGCAGAGCTAAGATGGCAAAAAGGAAACAGTAGCTTTTCCAAGCTCCTCCAAGAATTCTGTCGCTAAAAGCTAAAAAGTGAATTTGAATGGATTTAAGAGTGACAGAACCCATCGGGAGACAGAGCATGGCAGATTCCCAGCCCAGGAAAGTGTCTACTCAGGTAGGACAGGGAGAACATGGAGCACACAGGAGCTGTACCAGCAGGGATCTGAGAGCAGAGTAAGGCAGACTGAGAAGAAGCCCCAGCCAGCCAGCAGACTCACCCAGACGGAGGGCAATTTAGAGCCATCTCACCATAGGACAGAGGATTGTCGGAGCTGGGTTAGAGAAAATGCAGGGCTCCTAGCAGGGTCAGCAGCTTTTCCTGGGGCTACCAGCCTGCAGCTTGGATGTTTAAAAATAACATACCCAAACGTCCAGAAATCAAGATGGAGGAATAAAACTTAGTTGCTCTGACCCTCTCCCCTCCCTGACCCAGAAAAGAACAGAAATAATTGCCCCACCCAGAGTAAAATCCAGAATTAATGGAATCATTCTGAGGCTTGGGAGGCACTGAAGAAGGGGGAAGCCCAGGAGAGTGGATCCAGGAAATATTAACTACACAAGCCCAGGTGTAAGCTTCAGCCCCACAGGGAGGAAATCAGCTGACAGCATCCCTGCAGGCCTCCTGCTACTGAGCCTGACTGAGCTGTACCCCAGAGACACAGAGGTGAAAACCTGAAGGAGCCAGAACACCCTGTCCCCATAGGTTACTCTGTAAGCCTCAGGGTAACTCAGGGGAAACACTGAGAGTCCTGGCCTTGGCCTGAGTCTATTCACTCAGAGGCTACAGCTCACAAGGTGAACAACTAAACCCTGACCTCCCAGCGTGAGAAGCTCAATACTTCAGCACTCCAAAAGCAGATAGCCACTTTTAAAAATCCAGGACATAGGCAATCACAATGGGGAAGAAGGAACCTACCAAATCTAGGACCATCAAATCTTTTTATAGTGAGCAAGAACAACCAAATTCAGAAGGCAACACGGACTCTATACTCATACCAGAGAGCACAGAGGGAAATGTGAATTGGTCTCAAGTCCAAAAAACATTCTTAGAGGGCCCCAAGAGGGATTTTCAAAACAAAATTAGAGGTAGGAGATAAATTTAAATCTACAGTGACCAAATTGGAAAACAAATCTCACTGAAGAAAACAAATCTTTAAGAACTAGGATGGGAGGTCCAAAATCTAACTGGAGGAAATACCTCCCTAAAAATTAAAACTGAACATATGGAAATAGAGATTCAAAAGCTAATTGAGGAAAATAATTCACTAAAAATTAGAATCAGTCAAATCTCAGCTAAGGGCTCTATGATGCATCAAAAATCAGTCAAACAAAAAATAAAGATTGAAAAATTAGAAGAAAGTGCAAAATATCTCACTGGAAAAACAACTGACCTGGAGAACAGGTACAGGAGAGATAACCTAAGAATTATCAGCCTGCAGAAAGAAATGATGAATAAAGCAGCCTGGACAGCATCCTCCAAGAGATTGTCAAAGAAAACTGTCCTGAGGCCCCAGAATCAGGAAGTAAAATACTTATTGAAAGAATTCATCAATCTCCTCTTGAAAGAGATCCCAAATTGAAAACTCAAAAAAATATAGTAGCCAAATTACAGAGCTACAAGGTCAAGGAGAAAATGCTGAATGGAGCCAAAAAGAAACAATTCAAATATCATGGAACTACAGTCAGTATTACACAGGACTTAGCAGCTTCTACATTAGAATATCGGAGGAATTGGAATTTGATATTTCATAAAGCAAAAGAGCTAGGACTGCAACCAAGGATCAACTACCCAGCAAGACGGAGCATAATCTTTCAGGCAAGGAGATGGTCATTTAATGAAATAAAGGACTTCCAGACTTTCCTAATGAAAAAGCCAGAGCTCAATGGAAAATTCAATCTCTACTTATAAGACCCAAGAAAGACATAAAAAGGTAAACAAGGAAAACACACACTCACACATACACATACACACAGATGCACACACATGCACATAACTTGGGACTCAATAACAGCAAACTATTTATATCCCTATATTTGAAGCAGATTCCTTTCAATATTGAAATTTGTATACGTACTGAGATATATAAAAGGCATGTATATAGATAGAGGGTGTGGTTATAAGTGAACTAATCTGAAGATTTTTTTAAAAACCCTTTTAAGGGGAAGAAAGGGATTGTAATGGAAGAAAAGGAAAGGTTGAGGCAGAAAATGGTAAATTATACCACAAGAAGAGGCATAAAAACATGCTAAACTGGAGGGAAGGGAAGGAAAGTGATGAGCATCATGTGATTGTTACTTTCATTGGCTCTGATTTAAAGAGGGATCAATACAAACAGTTAAGTTTAGATTCTAATATGAAAAAGACAGAAAAACTCATAACAATAGAGGGAAAATGGAGGGAGAGGAACAATGTATGAAATTTACTAGCATTGGTTTGGGTTCAAGGAGGGAATAACATACTCTATTAAGAATAAAATATCAATTTTGCCCTACAGGCAGAAGGAGGGATAAAGTGGGCAGGTTGTAAGAAGGGGGAGGGTGGTTAGTAGGGAGGGAAAGAATAGTAAGGGGAAAGGGTAGGTAAAGAGGAGAGAAATCAGGGAGGTAATATTGAGGGAGGTGTTGGTCAAAAGGAAAACGCTTACGGAAGGGAAGAGAAGAGGAAGATACAAATATATAAACAGGGGAGGGAATAAGATGGAGGGAAAGTCACAGATAGTAATCATAACTGCAAATATGAATGGGATGAACTCTCCCATAAAACAGAGGCAGATAACAGAATGGAGTAAAAACCACAATTATACAATATGCTGTCTGCAAGAAACACATTTGAGACAAGGGGATATATACAGGGTAAAGGTAAAAGGATGGAATAGAATATATTGTGCTTCAACTAAAGTAAAAAAAGCAGGGGTAG
Organism: Pseudochirops corinnae; assembly: GCA_028646515.1. Taxonomy (NCBI): domain Eukaryota; kingdom Metazoa; phylum Chordata; class Mammalia; order Diprotodontia; family Pseudocheiridae; genus Pseudochirops; species Pseudochirops corinnae. The sequence continues at coordinate 151,396,548 of CM053585.1, forward strand.
CAATCCTTATCTCAGATAAAACAAAAGCAAAAATAGATCTAATTAAAAGAGATAAGGAAGGAAACTACATCCTGCTAAAAGGTACCATCAAGAATGAAGCAATATCATTCCTTAACATATATGCACCAAGCAGTATAGCATCCAGATTCCTAGAGGAAAAGTCAAGGACATTAGAGGAAGAAATAGATAGCAAAACAATACTAGTGGGGGACCTCAATCTCCCCCTCTCTGAATTTGATAAATCTAATCTCAAAATAAAAAAGAAAGAAGTTAAGGAGGCAAATAGAATTTTAGAGAGTCTAGAAATGATAGATCTCTGGAGAAAACTGAAAGGGGATAAAAAGCAATATACTTTCTTCTCAGTGGTAAATGGCACATACACAAAAATCGACCATGTACTAGGAGATAAAAAAAAAAAACCTCACAATTCAGTGCAGAAAGGCAGAAATATTAAATGCATCATTCTCAGATCATGATGCAATTAAAATTATATGCAATAAAGGCCCATGGAAAGATAGGCAAAAAACTAATCAGAGACTAAATAATTTAATTCTAAAGAATGAGTGGGTCAAACAAGAAATTATAGAAACAATCAGCAATGTCATTCAAGAGAATGACAATAATGAGACATCATACTAAAACTTGTGGGATGCAGCAAAGGCAGTTCTTAGGGGAAGTTTTATATCCTTAAATGCATACATGAAAAAAAAAGTGGAGAAAATGGAGGTCAATGAATTGGGCATGCAATTGATAAAACTAGGTAAAGAATAAATTGAAAATCCCCAAATAAATACTAAATTAGAAATAATGAAAACCAAAGAAGAGATTAATAAAATTGAAAGTAAGGAAACTATTGAACTTATAAATAAAACTAAGAGTTGGTTTTATGAAAAAATCAATAAAATTGATAGACTGTTAGTCAATATGACAAAAAAAAGAAAGAAGAAAACCAAATTTCGAGTATCAAAAATCAAAAGATTGAATGTACCTCCAATGAAGAGGAAAGTAAAACAATAATTAGGAATTATGCCCAATTGCATGTACATAAATTTAACAATAAAAGTGAAATGGATGAATATTTACAAAATATAAATTGCTCAGATTAACTGAAGAGGAAGTAAATTACTTAAATAATCCCATCTCAGAAAAAGAAATTGAACAAGCAATCAGAGAACTCCCTAGGAAAAAATCCCCAGGGCTGGATGGATTTACTAGTGAATTCTATCAAACATTTAAAGATCAATTGATCCCAATACTCTACAATCTATTGGGGAAAATTGGTGAGATAGGAGTCCTTCCAATTTCTTTTTATGACACAAATAGGGTACTGATACCTAAATCAGGGAGAGACAAAACAGAGAAAGATAATTATAGACCAATCTCCCTCATGAATATTGATGCAAAAATTTTAAATAAAATATTAGCAAAAAGAGTTCAGCAACTTATCATAGGATTAATACATTTTGATCAGTTTGGATTTATTCCAGGAATGCAAGGATGGTTCAATATTAGGAAAACCATCAGTATCATTGATCATATCAACAATAAAACTAGCAGAAACCATGTGATTATCTCAATAGATGCAAAAAAAAAAGCTTTTGAAAAAATACAACATCCATTCCTAATAAAACACAAGAAAGTATAGGAATAAATGGAGTTTTCCTTAGAATAATAGGTAACATCTACCTAAAGCCATCAGCAAGTATTATATGTAATGGGGATAAACTAGAAGCATTTCCAACAAGATCAGAGGTGACACAAGGATGTCCGCTATCACCCATCCTATTCAATTTGGTACTAGAAATGTTAGCAGTGGCAATTAGAGGAGAAAAAGAAATCAAAGGATTCAAATTAGGCAAAGAAGAGACTAAGCTATCACTCTTTGCAGATGATATGATGATATACTTGGGAGAGTCCTAGAGAACCAAGTAAAAAAACTTCTTGAGACAATAAATAAATTTAGCAAAGTTGCAGGATATAAAATAAACCCACATAAATCCTCAGCATTCCTACATATTTCCAACAAAGTGCAACAGCAAGAGATAGTAAGAGAAACCCCTTTAAAGTTACTGTAGACATTATAAAATATTTGGGAATCTACCTGCCAAAACAAACCCAGTACCTTTATGAACACAACTACAAAACACTTTTCACACAAATAAAAATCAGATCTAACTCACTGGAAGAACATCACTTGCTCATGGCTGGGTCAAGCTAATGTAATAAAAATGACAATTTTACCTAAATTACATTACATATTTAGTGCCATACAAATCAATCTACAAAAAAATTGCTTTATAGAACTAGAAAAAATAGTGACAAAAAGCATTTGGAAGAACAAAAAGTCCAGAATATCAAGGCAATTAATGAAAAGAAATGCTAGGGAAGGTAGCCTAGCACTACTAGATTTTAATCTGTATTATAAAGCAGCAATCATCAAAACTGCTTGGTACTGGCTAAGGAATAGAGTAGTAGATCAATGGAATACATTGGGTACAAAAGACTCAGTAGTCAAAGATTAAAGTAATGTACTATTTGATAAGCCCATAGACTCCAGTTTTGGGGATAAGAACTCACTATTTGACAAAAACTGCTGGGAAAATTGGAATATAGTATGGCAGAAACGGGGCATAGACCATCATCTAATGCCGTACACCAAAGTCTAAATGGGTGCACAATCTAGGTATAAAGGCTGATACTGTGAGTAATCTGGGACAGCACAGAATAGTTTACCTGTCAGATCTATGTAGTAAGGAAGACTTTGTGACCAAAGAAGAGTTGGAGAGAATTATAAAATGCAATACGGGTAATCTTGGTTACATTAAATTGAAAAGTTTCCATACAAACAAAGCCAATGTAACCAAGATTAAGAGGGAAGTGGGGAATTGGGAAAGAATTTTTACAACCAGTGTCTCTGATAAAGGCGTCATTTCTAAAATATACAGGGAATTATGTAAAATCTATAAGAATACAAGTCATTCCGTAATTGATAATGGTCAAAGGATATTAACAGGCAATTTTCAGAGGTCAAAATTAAAGATATCTATAAACATGTGAAAAAATTCTCTAAATCAGTATTGATTTGAGAAATGCAAATCAAAACAACTTTGAGCTACCACATGTCACGGGCTAGATTGGCTAAGATGACAAAACAGGAAAATGACAAATGCTGGAAGGGATGTGGAAATATTGGAACACTAATGCATTGTTGCTGGAGCTGTGAACTGATACAACCATTCTGGAGAGCAATCTGGAACTATGCCCAAAGGGCTATAAATAATTGCATACCCTTTGACCCAGCAATACCACTTTTGTTGTTGTATCCAAAAGAGATCATAGAAGTGGGGGGAAGACCCATATGTACAAAAAAAATTTATTGCAGCTCTCTTTGTGGTGGCAAAAAACTGGAAATTTAAGGGATGGTTTCACTGAATAGCACTGCACTCTGGACATCTTTTTCAAGTATTGGTTTCACCTTTTCTGATACCTCCACATACACTGATCCTAGTGAGGAAATCAGAGTAGTCATTGCCTTTTCCAAACTATACTTCTACTACCTTATAGCAGTACCCTCACTGGCATACACAGGATGACTGCTAGCACAGGTTCTTAGATCTGCTTTACTAGGAAAGATATCTATTTCTTAAATTTCTTAAGTAGCTATCAGTGTCAATATTTTTTTTTAATTTCATTGACTAGTTCAGGGGAAAAGTCAGCACCTTGAACTTCAGAGAAAATACAAGCAGAGAAAATACTCCCACTCTCCATTTCCTTCCTATCTACTCATGTAATGCTGAATAAAGGCAGGGTGAATCATTTGACCAGTGACCAAGTTCACTATTTTCAACTGTACCCCCACTGTAGCTAGGCAAACCTTTTAGTCCTTCATATTTCAACGTATTAGATGTCTCTGAGACATATATTCTTCATGTCTAAAACAAAATTCATTAGCTTTTCTGAAAAAAAAAAAAAACTTATCCCTTTTCCAAACTCTCCCATTTTTGTTGAAGGCATCAATATTCATTTCCCTGGTTTGTAATTTCACAATATCCTAAACATCTCATTCTCCACAAATACCCAATAATTTGAAAAATCTTGATATTTCTATCTCTACAACATCTTTATATTGCACCCCCTTTTTTCCTCATAACCACTACCTTTGTTCAAATGTGCATCCATTTTCACCTGAATTACTGCATATGGTTTCTAATCAATTTCTCCCCCTCAAATCTTTCTTCTCTTCAATCCATCTCCCTCAGTTGCTGCAATTATTTTCCTAAAGCATAAATCTAACCATGCTTCTTTTCTTCTTAATGTACTCCAGTGGCCCTGTGTTACCTCCAGAATCAAATGTAAAATGCTCTTTGGGGTCTTTTAAAGCTCTTCAGAAAGTAATCTCTTTCATTCATCCCAGTCTCCTTACACATTACTGCCCACCTACCACTCTACAGCTTAGCTATGATGTACTACATGATGCTTCATCTCCTGTCTCTGCCTTTGCACTTATCATTTTTCTTCCCTAGAAAGTTCTCTCTCCTCATCTCCACCTCTTTAAATTTCTGGCTTCGTTACCAGTTCAACACCAACTTTACTCAGGTGGCCCATTCCCAGTTCAACCACTAGTCATCTTTTACCCTATAAGGCTAGATGGTATCTAGTTCATATATATATGTGTGTGTGTGTGTGTGTGTGTATCTTGCATATAACCACACACACATAGTATCACTGTGATTATTAAAATTTAAGCTACTAGAGGACATGGATTCTTTCTTCTTTAGTCTTTTCATGCCTCAGATTTAGCATAGTGCCTGGCATGTGTTCAGGGCTTAATCAGTATTTCTTGATTATTCGAGAATAATTTTTATTGCACTACTTACCTCACAAGATCATTGTGAGAATCAGATGAAATAAGGTGTGTAAAACACTTTATTGATCTAACCCTATGTTGGCCAAAAGTTGACAATTCGCCAATAATGAATTAAGTTTGATATTAATCCATCTATCAACCTATAAACATTCCTTATCTGCTATGTGTCAGACATTAAGTGTTAATGATAACAAAACTAAGAAAGAGAAAGAGAGAGAAAGACAGACAGAAAGAAGGAAAGAAAGAAAGAAAGAGAAAGAAAGAAAGAAAGAAAGCAAAGGCTTCCCCCCAAGATGTAGATATTAAAATTATATATACAAATTTACAAAATATATATGCAGATATACAATATACAAAAATTTGGTGAAGTCAAGGAAACTTTATTACCAGCAGAGATAACAGGAAAGTCTTCATGTAGTAGATGACATTTGAGCTTGTTAACTAAGGATTCTATATGGTAGAAGTGAGGAAGAAGAACATATGAGACATTGAGGATAATCAATTCCAAAAGTACAGAGAGGATTGATAGGGTTTAAGAAACAGTGCCAACTCTAATTTTCCCTGATTTGTTATTGGTATGAGAATAGAATCAGCATTTTAGAGCTGGAAAGAAACTTAGACATCTTCCAATCCAAGGAAGAAACTGAGGTTCATAAACAGGAAATTAATTTTTCTAGGTCACACAACTGGCCAGCAGTTTTGGGATCACAGCTCAGACTTTCCTGGTTCTTAGTTCAGCCCTTTTCTGACTATGTGACATGGATTTTGGTTTTCTTTATATGATTAGACTAAAAAAATGATACCAAATAGTATTAAACCATTCTTTAGGAATTTGAAAAATGTGAGGATCACCAGTTTCTGATATGTATCATACCTCATGAAGAGCTACTCTATCTTTGTAATTCTCCTCATATGGTATCTCTAGCAAAGCATCACACATGATTAGGTGCTTCATAAATACTAAGGATGAAGATGATACTTAGTCCAGTCATCTGTTAATGCAAAATAATGGGAAAATCAGGTAAGAAGGAGTGTAGGCAGTTTTCATTTGAAGTGTTATTCTTCTGTTATTTCATTGTTCTTTAAACTACCTAACTGACATTCTGTCAGTGAATTATCCCTAAGTACTATTGGACATACGAAGAAACACCATTACATCACTCAGGTTACTAAGATTTCCTGTCAGCATGCCACAATGTAATATGAGCTTGACTAGGAATCAAAAGATATTGGATCAATCCCCACCATTGTCACTTCACCTAAATAAATGCCAATATCTTATTTTGCTTTTGAAAAAAAAAATGTCTTTACTATCTACTTCACATATATAATGTTGAAGAAAGCACTTACAGAATGGCACGTTGGATATGCCAATTGGCTTAGAATTAGGAAGTTAGAGGTTCAAATCCTGCCACTAACTTATTATGAGATCACTTATGAGATCATGGGGAAGTGATATAACATCTCTAAACCTCAGTGTCATTATCTATAACATGAAGATAAAAATGTTTCAAGGTTTTTGTGGGGGAGGGGTAACAGTCAAATAAGAGAACATATGTAAAGTGATTTGCAAACTTTAAGACACTATAGAAATAAGAGCTATTATTTAATCTCAAAGTATTAACTAGACATGTCCAGTAAAACACACACACACAAACACACACACACACACACACATCTCAGTTCATGTCTTTATTTGTATCTGCATGACAGAAATATTAGTTAATTCAGAGAAGAAAATTAATAAATATAAGAGACAGGACCATAATTTAATCAAGGTATCTAAGATGTTTGGTTTCTTCATATAAGGATTTCTGGAAACCTGGTTGGTCGTTTTTCTGCCTTGAATTCTTACATTTGCAAGTTCTATAGTTGCTGGATTCCTGCAAATGATTTAGCAAATAAGTCTATTGATATTGTATAGCTATAAAAATTAAATTTAAATGTATGCCAGAAAAAATTGTTTATATTATTCATATAATTTTACCTAGTGATCCCTTTACTCTGTATATACAACCAGGAATCCGAAGATCAAAGGAAAGTTCTCATACAGATAAGTCAGAGTTTTGTCCTAGAAAGGATAAATGAAAACAAAATATATAAACATGTGTGTGTGTGATGAGAAATATTAATCAGGGATGGGGGAAAACTTGGGCTTTGAAACGCCAAAGCACATATCTTTAAATACTGAGCCAGAATATTTCTCTCTCTTGAAATGGCCCAGAGAATAGACCCAGTACTATGCATATTCTGTAAAATGGCCCATACAATTCCCAATCTAACAGGACAATGACTCCTCTAATTGACTAAATTATAGGCACTGAGAGACAACAGAATCTAGATCAATAATATAACTAATTTTGAGTAAGGAAGACAGAAAATGAGGCATATCCTCTCCTGTCCCCCCTCTTTCATTAGAAAGATGGTACCCTAGCAATACAGAATAAGGCAGATATTGTCAGATGCCTCTCATTTTCCCCCAGCTGTACTCAATTACAAAATAATATTCTCTTGAATGTAAGCATTGGGATGTGAGAGTGATATAACATAAATTAATAAAACATATTTTTCTTAGAAGAAATAACATTTGAGAAGATTTTTTAAAAACTTTTCAATAATTTTTTGTACTCAAAATACAGTAAATAGAGCAAAATGGTGCCTCCACAATTTGAAAGTGTTAATGGTTTTCTGAGAAAACAGATCATTCCTTCAAGCAACCCATCTTAGCAAAATTTGTCAAGATTTCAATGAAATTGAACTTTGTGAAAAGAATATATGATTTGATAAAGACTAAATTAAAATAAAAGATGATAAGTAGATAGGGCTAATAGGAATATTTTTGAGCATGGTATAAAGAAAATAGTCCTGGTCTTAGATCACAGAATCATAGAATATGAAGCTTAAAATTTAAAAAAAGAAAACTGAGGACCTATTAAATTCAATATGAAGCTGTGCGTGAATTCTCTTTACAACATACTTGACAAGTGGTATATACTTGCTTGAAACCTCTAGTGTTGGAGACCACCTGAGACAGCCCTATTTACTTTGGGGCAGCTCAACTTTTTAGGAGAAAGTTTCATATACCAAGTATACATTTGTTCCCTGCAACTTTCACTCTTTGCTCTTAGGTTGGCATCTACAACCATGCATTATAGGTTTAATCTCAGTGTGACAGTCTTTGGAGAAGAAATCCTCATTCCATGGTTATATGAGAAGCTGCAATACAGTGAGCAATGTTTTCCTGTGGGGACTACCAGATAGGCATGTATTCACAGACCTCTACTTTTCCTATAAATGTTTGCTATTTAAAAATTAGTTTACAGCTACTCAGCAGAGCAGCAGCTCTTCTGGCTCCACAACAGACAGATATAATCCCCATTCCACATCAACCACATCAAGGGGTCCTACAGTTGCTATAGATATTGGTGCTATTTATTCCAATTTATTTCAACATTAAAATGTGGAGATCCTTGCTAAAGACCAAAGAAATAAGACCATCTCCAACTACTTTGCCTTCAACAACACAGAACATTTAATCACTAATGCTTTGAAGAAACAAGTTGCAATGAACACCACAAACACAGTTTTTAATGCCAAGTGTCTGCCTAGTCCTAAACATAGTGATATAATTACAGTCAGATGTGAAGTATTGGCCTTTCACAGTGGTGAATGATGCAGGCAGGCCTAAGGTCCAATTAGAGTACAAAGAGAAGACAAAAAGTTTCTATCTAAAAGAAATATCTTCTATCATCTCGACCAAGATTAAATAAATTGCTAAGATTTACATGGGAAGGCTGTCACAAAAGTTCTCATCACAGTATCAGCCTACTTCAATAATTCCCAGAATCAGGCAACCAAAGATGCTGAAAGTAATGTTAGTTTCAATGTGTTCCAAATCATCAGTGAACTAAGTTTTTCTGCTGTTGCTTATGATTTTAACCAAAAAAAAAAAATGGGTACTGAGAGAAATGTGGTGATCTTTGACCTTGGAGGTGGTACTTTTGATGTTTCAATTCTTCCATTGAAGAAGTCAACCATTTCATTGCTATGTTCAAGAAAAAGCATAAGAAAGACATCAGTGAGAACAAGAGGACTGTCTGCCATTTGCATTCTACTGGTGAACATGCAACTTGCATTCTCTCTTCCAGTACCAAGGCCAATATTGATATTATTGTTGCTGTTGATGTTTGTTCTTCATTTGTGAGTTAGGGGGCTGTCTACTCCAAGCATGTGAAGACTTCCTCTAGTGAAATAGGCATAAATTTTTTTTTTGTTCCAAATGGCCATGAAGGAGGCTGAAGTAGGCATTATGGAGTGCTTAAAACTTGGTTAGACAATGAGATTTACTTCTTCCATGAAGATATCAAATTCTATACCTCTATCACCGATTCCCATTTTGAAGAGCTGAATGCAGACCTCTTATATGGCATACTGGACCCTGTAGAAAATTCCCTTAGATATGTCAAGCTAGATAATTCATAGATGCATAATATTATCTTGGTGGGTAGTTCCACTCATATTCCCAATTCCAGGAGCTTCTTCAGGACTTCTTCAATGCCAAGGAATTCAAAAGAGTATCAATCTTGATGATTTATAGGCAGTGGCCTATGATGCAGTTGTTCAGGCTGCCATGTTTTCTGGAAATAAATCTGAGAATTTTCAGGACTTGTGGCTCTTGGATGTCACTACTTTTTCCTTTGGAAGTAAAACTGTTGGCGGAGTTATGACAGTTTTAATCAAATGAAATAACATCATTCCCACCAAACAGATACTGACTTTTACCACCTCCTCAGAAAACCAGTCTGATGTGTTTATTCAGGTTCATGAAGGTGAGAGAGAAATGACAAAGGATAACGATCTGCTTGGCAAGTTTGAGCTCCCAGGAATCCCCCCGGCCCCAGGGGTGTTTCTCATATTGAAGTAACATTTAACATTGATGCAAATGCCAACTTCACTGTGTTTGCTGCAGAACAAAGCACAGGCAGAGAGAATAAGATCACTATCACCTATGGCCAAGATCATCTGAGCAAAGAAGATATTGAGTGTCTGGTCCAAGAGGCTACAAAATATACAGCTGAAAGTGAGAAGCACAGACAAGATATCTTCCAAGAACTCTCTTTAATCTCCTGCTTTCAGTATGAAGGCTACTGCCAAAGATGAGAAACTCCAAGGTGAAATCAATGATGAGGACAAACCGAAGATCCTTGAAAAATATATAATATTTTATATTTATATATTTATATATATAAAATATAAAAATAATCGACTGATTGCATGAGATCAGACTGCTGAGAAGGAAGAATTTGACTACGTAATGCCAAGCAAAGGCAATTTCCAAGGTTCGGATTACCAGCATAGCAAACCCAATTTATTCAGCAAACATTCACAGATCAGAGAAAGTCAAAATACAGTGTAACTTGTTCATTTAGGAAGTAAATTCTCAATTCAATTGCAAAGTATCAAGGTCCAAGTATCCCACCCTGGCTAGTACATCAGTCAAAGTAGCCCACTCCTGGGCAGTACATTTAGTTAGTCAACAAAGTCTTTCCTCCCAATGGAGATTAGTCTCTAACCATAAACAAAGTACATTCATTTGGTCAATCACAGAGCACAAAAAATTCAAAGGCTTCCCACTCCTGAATCTCAAAAGGGGCAGGAGAGCACAAGGCCATCCACCCTTAAGTTACAACAAGGTTAATATCATCTCAGCATTGAATACCCAAGGAAAGGCCCTTCTTTCATCTTCACTCGAGGTGAACCCTCAGCAATCTCAGTTCCTGGGGAGACAAGGCTCAACAAAGCCATAGCCAGTGCCCTCATCAAGTCATTCTCTGCCTGTAGAACAGTCCCAGAACCCCTGAAAACATCAGCAAGGCCCTCTTCCAGGATTTCTGTAAACATACAACAGGAAAATCCTTCTTCAGGGCTTCTGAACAAATTGCAAGTTTCCAGGATCTCTACAACAGCAGCACTGTCCTTCACCAGGAGGTGAATCTGGCAAAATAACGTAAAAACAGACAGACAAAATACCGGCATCACAGCCATGCCTCCTCAGTTCTTGGCAGCTCTGGGTGGCAGTTCTCAAAAGTCCTGGGCAGCTCCAATGGGCTCTCAGCAGTCTTTCTCTCAGCAACTCAGCCTCCACAATACTTGATACTGCTCTCCCAAAAGTCCTTCTGGCCTTCTCTAGGCTTGGGCCTCTCTCCCAATCCATGGCTCCTCCCAGTTCAGCCCTCTCTCTTCATGTCAACAAGTCCATCCCACAAGTGGGAATCACAAGCTCTGGGGTTTAACACTCAACCCAAAAACCAAGCCAATACAGGGGCATCTCCAAATTCCATTACCATTGCAGACTATCAGCAGAAAGAATTGTGGAAGGGCTACAAGTGTGTTACTAAGTTGCACCAGAGCATACAGGCATTTCAGGAGACATACCTGTTGGCTTCCCAGGGGAGGGATCAGCCCCATCTGGAGGCGCTTATTCCAAACCCACCATTGAAGAAATTGACTAAATGCACCAGAAGAAAGAATATTCCACACAGCTTTCCAAAAATTGAGGGACTCAAATTTATAGCTGAGGCAATAGCAATTTACAATTAGCACTTAAACTACTGTGTAAATCTGGCATTCTGAATACTTTAATGTGTGCAGAAGGAAAGAAGTGAATAACATTGTACTTTATAAGTACTGTAAACAAGTAAAAGTGGAATTTTTGTCTTAGAGAATAAAAGCTATTCAAAATTGGTACCATAAAGAAAATAAATTCACAGACTTAAGCTTGAGTGCATGCTTTGACACTTACTATTTATGCAACCCTCAACAAATCAATTAACCAGTGTAAACTCTAGTTAACGCATCTATATAATGGATATAATGATACTTATACCATCTATCTTATAGGTTGATTGAAAAAGAGCCACTTTGTAACTCTTAAAGTACAACTGAAATATAAGCTACAAGAGTTATTTTCTAAGAACATCTTGTTTCTTTTTATAGAAAGAGTTTTTTAGACTTGCCCCATATTTCAAGAAACAGAACAGCAAGTGTGACCCTCAGGCCCCAAAGTGGTCCTTAGTATTGCCTTGAATATAAAATGATAGGGATTCTATTACTTATCATAGCTAGCCTATGTCCTTTTAAAATAATATAAATTCATTGGTCTAATCTGTCAGCCTGAAAATTGTAAATTGGGATTTCAGAGTTAAGGACCAGACTAACTCTTTTTTCTAAGGCCCTTCCCAAGTTTATGAAGGTGAGAGATACCTGTTTTTTTTTTTTCTGGTCTGTGATGCTTCTCCCACAACAAGTTAGAACAAGGAAAGAAAACTGAACTAAATATGAACATATAAACACTTATGCAAACTTGAGGTAAAAATATATTTTTTCCTTTAGTTTCAGTGATCACCTGAATTAATGACCACACACCAAAAATATGTCTAATATTTCTTTACTTAGAATGAAATAAATTTCCCCAAACTTTTAAAAATCAATAAAAAATTAAAATCAGATTTTATTAAATACCTGTAAATGAGGGTTAATAATAAAAATGTGTATCACTTTCATATCATGGTCATTTAACAGAACATGAGAGAACAGGTGTGGTCTTTTTGAAAAAACTTAATGTGTGACAAAAAAAAATTAGATAATAAAGGAAGAAAGCTGATTTTTGGAGGACTTGGTGAAGGCAGGGGAAGGAATTGAAGATGAATTCATTTATGTATTCATTAGCAAATCATTTTTTTAATCTCCTTTCTTTGTTCTTCATTTCCAATCTATAATCTAGTTCTGTTGTTCTCCCTCCACAATATCTCTCATCTGGACATTGCTCTTCATTCACACAATTACAATCCCAGTTAAAAACTTCCCTGAAATGCTGAAAAAACTTCACACCTACTTTCCATGCCTCCATTTTCTTCCTTCTCCAATCTATTACAATATAGTCCAACTCAATGTCAAAATAATCTTACTAAGGCATAAGTCTGACCGTGTTTCTCCTCTTCTTAAAAATGTTCAGTGGCTCTATATCTCTTTTACAATTTGAGAATAAAGTGTAAAAGTCCTTAGCCTGAAATGTAAGGCCATACACAATCTGGTTCTAATCTTCCTTTCCAGTTTTTTTTAATCTTTCCTTGTTATATACTCTGTATTCTATTTGAACTGAATTACTAGTTATCTCCTGAACTCAACGTACTATCTCCTAAGCTCTATAAATTCAACCAAACCATCCTTCACATGGAATTTTCTCTCTCCTCTCTTTCCTTTTCAAATTATCTTCTTTCAGAGATCACACCCAGTGTCACCTACTCCTTGAAACTTTCCTGAATGCTCTAGTAAAAAGTATCATCTCTCTCCTCAAATTTACTTAAAGATCTTTTTCTGGATCTCTTCTTTGTCTGCTCATTCCCCCCCCACACCCACACACACATACCTCATCTTATATTTAACTATGTTCATGCCATAAATTCCTGAGTGCATCATATGAGTAAAAGGTAGATTCCTTAAGGACAGAGACTGTACCAATGGAAATTTTTGCCTCAATCTTAAGGAAAGTCCTCAGTACATTAAGTGAATAACCTGCAGTAAGTTTATAGAAAGACTTGGAGAGTATTCCCCCTAGAAGGGCAGGTACGGATGGACTGTAATTTGCTTTATTGGGAAATATATGCACAATGATGAGGTCACAAACCAGAGTAGCCTCTGAACACAAGACTATTCACATGGTAGTCACATAATAAATATTTCTTGGAAATTTTGTGGCCTTTCTAAATGTATTGTAAAATATTTGCCACATGGTACTTCTTTATAGGTCCTAAGGAAGGTATCATTAAAAGTGAAGGGCTAGCCATTGCAATATGGGAAGGCCAACCACATAGGCAGTTTATTTCAATGAAAACTTCTGATGTATAATTCTTTCTGAAGACCAAAAGTGAAGTGGGTAATTTTGGTGTGGTTGAATCAGCAAAATGAGTCTTACTACATTTTTTACCTTGCACCAGTCATGAAGAATGTAAGTGGGGAAAAATCTAACCCAGTGTCATGAAGCAGCCACTAGTTTTAATGTAACATTTATCACTTGATGGGCCTAAAATTATATTTAGCTACTTTAGTGAAGTGCAATAAGCAGCTCACACTTTCTCCTTCCTTACAACGATGCCATTTCTTTCTGATTTTTGCCATAGCTTGCAACAATTAGAAACATATATCATGCAGTCAATGGGTATTATGCCTACATATGCTATCTAGATAAAACATGGGCATAAATGTACTAGCTCTAAATGTTTCTTTGGGAGATGTCTGAGAAATGCACACCAATTGAAAAGATGCATAAGAAATGAAGCAGGATTATACCATGAAAGATGAACCCATTCTTATTTTATATAAGGGTATTATCAATGGATACTTAGCCACTTAGGGGAAGAGAGGCTAGTTGAAAGACAGATAATTTGTTCTCTTTCATCAGACCCTTTGTAGATTTTCAATTAAACTGAGATTATTTTATCATCACTCTTCATATTGCAAGACTGGAAATGCAGTCCCCAATTAGGAAAGTAGCAATCTGGGACCTGGGGACACTGAGGAAATGTATGAGCATCAGGGCAATATTTAAAACTCAAACCAGAAACTGTTTTCAGTATACTTCCCAAGTCCTCTTTAAAGCTCTCCTATTTATAATTTTCTCGCAAACCTTACAAATAGCATGCCTGACACAACGCAAACTGGTTTTGCATCATAAACTCACTTAGAGATAATAGTCTGAACTCATGGTCAGAGAACATGGTTTCAAATCCTGTTTTTGCTTCTACATGTTTGATTTTGTTTGAACTATATTTTCATCCTCTCTATAACTGTTTCCTCATTCATAAAATGAGTGAACTGTACTTGTTGTTGTTCAGTCATGTCCAATTCTTTATGACCCCATTTTGGATTTTTATATGCCAAGATACTGGAGTGTCTTGAAATTTCCTTTTTCAGCTCATTTTACAGATGAGGAAAGTGATGTGAACAGGGTTAAGTGACTTGTCCAGGGTCACATAGATAGCAAGTGTCTGAGGCCATATTTCAACCCAGGAAAATGGATGTTCCTGACTCCAGGGCCAGTTCTCTATCCACTGAGCCACCTGACTTTGCTCAACATTCCCTTATTTAAGTCCAATTCATTAGCAAGTCAAGACATCATCCTTTTGATGTCATTGCTCCTGTTTGAGAATGAAGGATGAACAACCATAGGTACAATAGGTGTCCTGAGAAATGCACTAAATGATCTCTAAGTTTTCTCTAGCTCTAAATCTATGACTCTACTTTCTCAAGTGTTTTGCTAGACTTTAAAAAACATCTCTGCAGGGATTGCAAATGTGATATAATTTTGTGTACAAAAATTTTGAGCAGTATGTATATCTCTTGCTTATTTTTTGTGATTCTTCTCAAGAGACATCTTACAGAACTAAGAAGATCAAATCCTACCTGAAGGCTAACCCCTAAATACAAAGCACCCATTCTTACTCCAATTAAAGACTTTCAGTGATGGAAAGCTCACAAATTTAGAGATAATCCATTCCACTATTGCTAATTGTATGGAATTTTTACCATATATGGAACCTGAGGTGTTTTTTATTTTTTTCTGCAACACCCATTCATAGGTTTTAGTTCAGCCTCCTAAGGCTCATAAAATTTGAAACACAGATCAAATCTTCCTTCCACATGGCAGAGTAGTAATCTTTTTTGAAAACCACTATCATGGGGGGACAGAGTCAAGATGGCTGTGGAGAAATAGGACAACTCTGTGGCTCCCAACTTAATCATCTCAAATTCCTATAAAATATAACTCTAAACAAATTTTAGAGATCCAGAATACATAAAATGAGAGATAAACCAGGTTCCTGCTGAAGGCAGCCCAGCAGATGAATGGAAAGGGCTCATTGTAGCACCCTGGGATTAGAGCCCAGCACAGTGTGATTTTAACCCCAGGCCATCAAGGAGAAGTCCCAGCTGGAGCTTTCAGGAGAGTATATCAATGGCAGCTGTGGCAGTTTCCAGAATTCCAACCCATGAGAGCCAAGGACAAAGGGAAAAGGTCAAAGTAACTTGGCTAAATTTGGGGGAGAGGGTCTGGCCTCTGACTCCAGAGCAAGAACAAGAATGTTGCCCTGATATTTTAGAACCAAACGGCAAAATAGAACTTGAAAGAATTCACCAATAACCCCTTGAAAAAGAAAACCAAAAGAAAACTCCTAGGAATGTTATAGCCAGGTTCCAGAGCTCCCAGATCAAGGAGAAAATATTACAAGCTGCCAAGAAGAAACAATTTGAATACTGTGGAAATACAATCAGGATAAACCAGGATCTAGCAGCTTAAACATTAAGGGATCACATGGCCTGGAATATGATATTCCAGAGATCAAGGGAGCTAGGATTAAAACTAAGAATCACCTACCTAGCAAAACTGAGCATAATATTCCAGGGGAAAATATGGTCATTCAGTGAGGTGGAGAACTTTCAAACATTCTCACTGAAAAAAACCAGAACTGAAAAGAAAATCTGACACTCAAATACAGGAAGCATGAGAAGGTAAACGTGGAAAAGACATCATAAGGAATTTATCAAAATTGAATTATTTACATGCGAACATGGAAAAATGATAAATGTAACTTATGAAACTTTTCTCAGTATGAGGATAGGTGAAGAGAATACAAATGTATATATATGTATACATACACATATGTCTATATAGGAGGCTTTATATATGTATACGAACATATATCTGGGTATATATATATATATATATATATATATATATATATATATATATGTCTGTGTATATGTATATGTATATATATGAGTACATAGAGGTCACAGGACCAACTGAATAGGAAGGGACAATACTCTAAAAGGTGAAATTCTGAGGTGGGAGAGGATTCAAATGAGAGGAGCCAGGCAGAGACAGAATGGGGTTCATCATCTCATATAGAAGAGGCAAGAGATAATTGTTACAATGGAGGGGAAGAACAGGAAGTCAAAAGGGAAAGGGTCAACCTTACTCTCATTGAATTTGGCTTGGAAAAGGAATGACATAAACTCTAACCTGGGTATCTTGCCACACAGGAGAGTGGGGGGAATAGTGATGAGAGGGGTGATGATGGAGGGGAGGACAGAGTGGGGGGAAGGTTCCTGGAACTGCACACTTCTGTAAAGGGACAGTGAGAAGGACAGGGTAAAGAATAGAACAAGGAGGGAGGTGGGATAAGAATGAGGGACATGTAATCAGTCTCTCACAATATGCACAATATGGAGATGTTCTGCATAATTACATATGTACAGTCTGTATGGAATTGCTTGTATTTCCAGCGGGGGTGAGTGATGAGAGAGGAAGGGAAAGAATCTAGAATTTAAAGTTCTATAATAAAATGTTAAATATATATATATATATATATATATATATGTGTGTGTGTGTGTGTGTGTGTGTATGTGTGTGTATACATATACATATAATTATTATTATTAACTAAATGCAACTGGAAATTAAGATATAGAAGCCCTGGGGTAGACAGATCCATCCTTCCCTACTGGAAAGTCAGAGGGGTGAGGGGGAAGACATAGGAGAGAGCAGAGTGCGGGAGGGGCTATTCAATGGGATAGCTATCTTGAAGTGTTGGGTAGGGGAAAGATGGGGAGAAAATTTGTAACCCAAAATCTCATGCAAATGAATGACGTAAACAAAAAATAAATTAATTAATTTATTAAAAAAGTAAAAACCTCAAATTTGCCAGATGGAAAAAGAATCTCAAAAGATTTCCGAAGAGAATAATTCCTTCAGAATTAGAGTGGAGCAAATGGAAGCAAATGACTTTATGAGAAATCAGGATACTATTAAACAGATCCAAACAAATGAAAAAATAGAAGGCAATGTGAAATAACTCCACTGACCTGGAAAATAGATCCAGGAGAGACAATTTAAAAATTATTGGACTACCTGTAAGCCACAATCAAAAAAGGAACCTAAAAAGCATCCTTCAAGAAATTCTCAAGGAAGGTTGCCCTGATATTTTAGAACCAGAAGGCAAAATAGAACTTGAAAGAATTCACCTATCTCTTCTTGAAAAAGATCCCCAAAATAAAACTCCTAGGAATGTTATAGCCAGGTTCTGGAGTCCCCCATATTAAGGAGCAAATATTACAAGCTGCCAAGAAGAAACAATTTGAATACTGTGGAAACACAATCAGGATAACCCAGGATCAAGCAGCTTCTACATTAAGAGATTGAATGACCTGGAATATGATATTCTGGAGATCAAGGGAGCTACGATTAAAACCAAGAATCACCTACTGTATCAACAATACAGTATTCACAATGCCTACAATAACTATAAGTATGCTGATATGATTATTAATCATGAAATGTAACAGGTTCTCAACATAGGAAATATAGTTAGAACATTTATTCAAATACCAGAACGCTGAGTCCCAAAACCAGAAAGCCAAAGCCAACACAGTAGTCAGGAAGTTGGCACATGTAGTTAATGTAGTAAACACCCACATTCTCAAGCCTTCAAAACAGGGCAGGCTACCTCAGGAAAAGATGCTCCTCCCCTCACTTATGCAACTGCTCAGTGTCCAGGCAGCTTGCTCCCAGCAGCTCTGGCCCCATGCAGTTCCTGTCCCTGGCAGTCCTCATCATGAGTCATTAGCAGAGATTCTGGAAGGCTCAAAAAAAAAAAGGAGTTGGCACCACAACAGCAGCCGCAGCCACTGCCACTGCCACTGCCACTGCCACTGCTGCTTCTTCTTTCCACTCACCACCGCATGGACTCTAGCTTGGCTCAGGCTTTCTCTGGCTCCACCCCTCCCTGCTATGTCAGCAAATTCAAGGGGCATGGAAGATCTTCAAATTCCATTATCATTACACTTACCCAGCAAAGCTGAATATAATGTTTCAGGGGAAATTATGGTCATTCAATGAGGTAGAGGACTTTCAAGAATTCTTGAGGAAAAAACCAAAACTGAATAGAAATTTTGACATTCAAACACAACAAGCATGAGAAGGTAAACATGGAAAAGAAATCATAATGAACTTATAAAAGTTGAACTATTTATATGCCAACATGGAAAAATGAGAATTGTTACTTATGAAACTTTTCTCAGTATGAGGATAGGTGAAGGGAATATAAAAGTGTATATGCACACACACACACACACATGCATACACATATGTATATATAGAAGAGTATATATGCATATGAATACATATGAGAGTATGGGTACATATGTGTACATAGACAGAGTACACAGGATCAATTGAACAGGAAGAGATGATATTTTAAAAGGTGAAATTAATAGGTGGGAGGGGAATAGAATGAGAGGAGACAGGGAGAGACAGAATGAGGTCAATCATTTCACATAGAAGAAGCAAGGGATAACTTTTACAATGGAGGGGAATAACAGGAAGGCAAAAACAGAATGGGTCAACCTTACTCTCACTGAATTTGGCTTGGGGGGGGTGGAGCCAAGATGGTGGCATAGGAGCAGCAATGTACAGAAGCTCCCACACAGCCATCTCAAAATACCCATAAAATATGACTCTAAACAAACTCTAGAGCTCTAAAACGCACACAAATATACTTTCTGCTGAAGGCAGCTCGGCTAGGAGGGACCATCTCAGCACTAGGAGCTGAAACCAGCCCAGGCTGAAATAGAGGCTTGGCCCTGTGGGTGGCCTGACAAGCTGAGCCGAGCTGCAGCTGGACCTTCAGGAGAGTGGATCTGTGGCAGCTGTCACAGATTCCAGAATTATCAAGCAAGAAGAAAAAAAAGGACTAAGTGAAAGGCCAGTGGAACTCAGCTAAAATTGGGGAAGAAAAGTGGGTCCGGACAAACTGTCTCCAGGGCAAGGAAGCAGCAGAAGCAGAGGCCCTGCAGCCGCCACCACATAGCTGCTTCAGAGCTCCTGGCCTGCAGACTGCAGGGGGGCCAAGTGATTGTTCAGAGGCCAAGGGCTCTTGCATTGAGTGGACTGAATCCGGAATGTGGTCTTGGGTGATGGTTCTGGGGTGTTTTTTCAGTGAGCCAAAGCTGGTGGGGGCTGCAGGAGCCTCCTAAAAGCACCAGAAGCTGGGAAAATCCCAGCGATTTGCGACAGAGTTTTCCCCTCTGGAAAAATTGTTCCACAGAGCTAAAAAATCATTAACTTGCCAACCTTGAGCAAGGATTGGAAGCAAAGTAAGAACAGCAACCAAATTCTAGATTCCTTCTTTGGGGAAAAGAAGAATCAAAGCAGGGAACAAGAGAAAGACAAACAGTCATAAAGCCCACACCAAGAGCTTCCAAGAAACATGAAGATTGCCTAAAATCTAGACATGACCTTAAGAAGGATTTTGAAAACCAAATGAGAGAAATGGAGGAAAAACTGGGAAGAGAAATAAGAATGATGCAAGAAAATCATGAAAAGAGAGTCAACAACCTGACTGAAGAAATTAACACCTTAAAAAATAGATTAACTCAAATGGAAAAAGAAGCCCAAAAAGCCAATGAGGAGAATAATGCCTTATAAAGTTGACTTTGCCAGATGGAAAAAGAATCTGAAAAGCTTTCTGAAGAGAATAATTCCTTCAGAATTAAAGTGGAGCAAATGGAAACAAATGACTTTATGAGAAACCAAGATACCATTCAATAGCTCCAAAGAAATGAAAAAATGGAAGGCAAAGTGAAATATCTCCTTGAAAAAACCACTGACCTGGAAAACAGATCCAGGAGAGACAATTTAAAAATTATTGGACTAACTTAAAGCAATAATTAAAAAAAAAAAAAAGAAAAGAAACTTAGAAAGTATTCTTCAAGAAATCCTCAAGGAAAATTGCCCAGATATTTTAGAACCAGAGGGCAAAATAGAACTTGTAAGAATGCACCTATCACCTCTTGAAAAAGATCCCCAAAAGAAAACTCCTAGAAATATTGTAGCCAGGTTCCCAAGTCCCCATAAGGAGATCAAGGAGAAAATATTGCAAGCTGCCAAGAAGAAACAATTTGAATACTGTGGAAACACAATTAGGATAATCCAGAATCTAGCAGCCTCTATATTAAGGAATAGAAGGGTTTGGAATATGATATTCCAGAGATCAAGGGAGCTAGGATTAAAACCAGGAATCACCTACCCAGAAAAATTGAGTATAGTATTCCAGGGGAAAATATAGTCATTCAGTGAGGTGGAGGACTTTCAAACATTCTTACTGAAAAAAAAACAGAGATGAAAAGAAAGTTTGACACTCTAACACAAGAAGCATGATAAGGTAAACATGGAGAAGAAATCAAAAGGAACTTATCAAAGTTGAGCTATTTACATGCTAACGTGGAAAAGGGACAACTGTAACTGATGAAACTTTTCTCAGTATGAGGATAGGTGAAGGGAATACAAATGTATATATACATATACATACACATATATCTATATAGGAGGGTTTATATATGCATACAAACACATATTTGATTATGTGTATATATGAGTACATAGAGGGCACAAGATAAGTTGAATAGGAAGGTACAATACTCTAAAAGGTAAAATCCTGAGGTGGGAGAGGATTAGAATGAGAGGAGACAGGGAGAGACAGAATGGGGTTAATCATCTCATAGAAGAGGCAAAGGATAATTGTTACAATGGAGGGGAAGAACAGGAAGGCAAAAGGGAAAGAGTCAACCTTACTCTCATTGAACTTGGCTTAGGGAAGGAATGACATAAA
>CM053585.1:151418638-151434139 GCA_028646515.1 Pseudochirops corinnae
TAAAATAATTATGGACTATATAAAAAAAAAAAAACGCCCTTGAGATTCTACTTGCTAAGATGCACTCAGAAACTATAGGTACACAATTACAAAATACTTCACACACACACACACAAATTATAGATATAAACAACTGGAGAAAAAATTAATTGTTCATGGGTAGGCCAAGCTAATATAATAAAAATGACAATTCTACCTAAATTAATTTACTTATTGAATGCCATAGTAATGAAAGTACTAAAAATTATTTTATGGAGCTGGAAAAAAGCAATAAAACATTCATCTTGACAAACAAAAGATAAAGAATAACAAAGAATTCAATGAAAGAAAAGTGAAGGGGGGCAGAGCCAAGATGGTGGAGGAAAAGTACAAACTTGGCATGGGCTCTGGCTCCAACCACTTCCAATACATGTAAAAAAATGACTCTAAACAAATTTTAAAGCTATAGAACCCACAAAGTGACATAGAGAAACAAATCTCACACTGAAGGCCGGTTGAAAGGAAAGGTCTATCATACTGGGCTGGGAGCTGAGCACAGTCCCCCATGAGCTGTGGTTCTGGCCCCAGGGAGTACCCAAATAGAAGTAGCCAGAGCAGACTTCAGGAGAGTGGATCACCAAGAGTTGTGGTGGTCTCCTGACTTCTGAACTCATAAACTCCAAAGGCAAAGTAAAAGGTGAGTGTGGAACTTTTCTTGGAAGGATGAAGGAAGAGTATGGTCCGGCGCCTGACCCCAGGCTGTGAAGTAGTGCAGTCATGGTGTCTGCAGCTGCTGCTGTACAGCTACTTAAAGAGCTCCTGGCTTGCAGATTGTAGGGGAACAAAGCAACCATTCAGAGGGTAATTGCTCTTGCTTTGACCTGCTAAGATCCGGATCAAGGTCTTCGGTGGTAGTCCTGGGGTGTGTGGCCAGTGTGCCACAGCTTGTGAGGGCTATGGAAAGGGCACACAACTAATAGTTCTGGCAACTGTGAAAACCCCAGGAATTTTGGAAAAAAGCTCTTTACACTCTGGAAGCAGAGTTCTACCATGGCAAAGAGATCAGAAGTCAAATAATTGGCAAGATGAGCAAGCAGAGGAAGAACAGTCAGACCATACAATCCTTTTTTTGAGGACAAAAAGGATCAAAGTATGGAATTGGAGGAGGAAAATGAAGTCAGAACTCCTACCTCAAAAGCTCCAAAGAAAAATATGAACTGATCACAGGCCATAGAAGAGCTCAAGGATTTTGAAAATCAAGTAAGAGAAGTAGAGGAAAAATTGGAAAGAGAAATGAGAATGATGCAAGAAAATTGTGAAAAGTGAGTCAACAGCCTGCTAAAGGAGACCCAAAAAAATAACAAAGAAAATAACACCTTAAAAAGTAGACTAACTCAAATGGGAAAAGAGGCCCAAAAAGCCAATGAGGAGAAGAATGACTTAAAAAGCTGAATTGGCCAGATATAAAAGGAATTTCAAAAACTTACTGAAGAGAATAATTCCTTCAAAATTATATTGGAGCAATTGGAAACTAGTGACTTTATGAGAAAGCAAGATACTATTAAACAGATCCAAACAAATGAAAAAAAAAATAGAAGGCAATGTCAAAGCTATGATAAAAAAAAAAGAGACTAGACACCATCTTCCAAGAAATTATCAAGCAAAATTGCCCTGATATTCTAGAACCAGAGGGAAAAATATAAATTGAAAGAATTAACCAATCACCTCTTGGAAAAGATTCCAAAAAAAAGGTAAAGTAGAAAACACTGCAAGTAGTCAAGAAGAAATAATTAAAGTATCATTGAAACACAATCAGTATAATGCAAGATCTAGCAGCTTCTACATTAAGGGATCAAAGGAATTGGAATATGATATTCTAGAGGTCAAAGGAGCTAGGATTAAAACCAAGAATCACCTACTCAGTAGAACTGAGTATAATGCCTCAGGGGAAAATATAGACATTAAATGAAGTAGAGGACTTTCAAGCATTCTTGACGAAAAAAAACAGAGCTGAACAGAAAATTTGACTTTCAAATAAAAAAAGCAAGAGAAGCATGAGAACGTAAACAGAAAAAAGAAATAATAAGGAACTTATTAGAGTTGAACTATTTACATACCTACATGGAAAAATAATAATTGTAACTCATGATACTTCTCAATATGAGGATAGTTGAAGGGGAAATATATGTATGCATACATTTATATACATGTATAGGAAGGTGTATGTTTGTATAAATATATACATGAGAGTGTGCATATGTGTGTACATGTATACATAGACAGATGGGACAGACTGAGTTGAATAGGAAGGGATGATATCTAAAAAATAAAATTAAGAAGTGAGAGAAGAATATATTGGGAAGAGAAAGGGAGAGATAGAATAGGGTAAATTATCTCATCTAAAAGAGGCAAGAGAACAGTGTTACAATGGATGGGAAGGGCAGGAAGATGAAAGGGAAGGGGCCGACCCTACTCTCATTGAATTTGGCTTAAGGAGGGAATAACATACACATCCCTTTGGGTATCTTACCCTACAGGAAAATAGAGGGGTAGGGGATAAAAAGGGGAATGAATGATAGAACGGAGGGCTGCTTGGGGGAAAGGGTAGTTAGAAGCAAACACTTTTGAAAAAGGACATTGTCAAAGTAGAAAATAGAATAAGTGGGGGACAGAGTTAGTCTTTCACAATGGGAGGGAATTAGAGTTAGTCTTTCACAATGTAACTACTATGGAAATGTTTTGCATAATGATACATGTACAAACTATGTTGGATTGCTTGTCTTCCCAGTGTGGGTGGGTGAGACAGGAAGTAGGGAAAGTCTCTGGAATTCAAAGTTTCAAACACAAATGTTAAAAAAAAAAATTGTTTTTATACATGCAACTGGAAAATAAGATATACCAGCCCTGGGGTATAGAAATCTATCTTGCCCTACTAGAAAGTTGTGGGGGGCATGAGGGAGGATATAAGAGAGAAGAGATTGGGGGAAGAGGTATTCACTAGGCTCACAAATTTGGGGTGGGGGATAGGAGAAAGATGGGGAGAAAATTTTTAAGTCAAAATCTTGTGGAAATGAATGTTGAAAACTAATAATAAATACATTGTTAAAAGGGAAAAAATTAAAAAAAAAAAAAAAAGAAAAGTAGAGGAAGGTGACCTAGCAGTAGCTGATTTCAATCTGGATTACAAAGTGTTAATCATCAAAACCATCTGGTACTATCTAAGAAATAGAGTAGTGAATCCAAAAAATAGATTAAGTATATAATACACAATAGTATATGACCATAGTGATCTAGTGTTTGATAAACACAAAGATCCAGGTTTGGGGGATAAAAACTCACTATTTGTCAAAAAATTGCTGAGACAACTTGAAAGCAATTTTGAGAAAACTAGGAATATACCATTACCTCACATCACATACCAAGATAAGGTCAAAATGTGTATGTGATTTAGACATGAAAGGTGATATAAGCAAATTAGGGGAACATGAGAAAATGTACCTGTCAGATCTATAGATCAGGATTTTATGAACAAAGGATAGATTATATGAAGATTATTATATGAAATGTAAAACTTTTGCACAAACAAAACAAATACAGCGAAAATTAGAAGGAAAGCAGGCAACTAGGGTGGGGGTGGAGGGATAAGTCAAGTTTCTTTGATAGAGTTCTTACTTCTTAAAAGTATAAGGAACTTACCCACAGTTGTAAAATCAAGAGCCATTTCCCAATTGATAAATTATCAAAAAACATGAACAGATTATTTTCAGAAGAAATCAAAAGTATCAATAGTCATGAAAAAATGCTCTAAATCAAAAATAATTAGAGAAAATTGAATTAAAAGAACTCCAAGGCAAACACTTATATCCATCAAATTGGCTAACATAAGAGAAAAGAAAAATTACAAATTCTGAAGGGGATGTGTGAAAATGCATTGTTGGGGAGTTGTGGATTTGATTCAACCCTTTTGGGGAAAAAAAAAAGAAAAACAAGGGTTATAAACCTGCACTTACCCTTTAACCCTGCAATACCGGTATTATGTCTGTATCCCAAGAGATCATAGAAAAGAGGAAAAAATCTATATGTACAGAAATATTTATAGCAGCTCCTCTTGTGGTGGCAAAAAATTGGAAATTGAGGAGTGTACAGTAATTGGGGAATTGCTGAACAATTGGAATATGATTGTGATATAATACTATCACATCATAAAAAATGATAAAGAGGATAGTTTCAGAAAAAACCTGAGACTTACATGAACTGATGCAAAGTGAAGTGAGCAGAAGTAGAACACTGTATAAAGTAACATAATTTTTGTAATGATGATTTACCATGAAAGATTTAGCTCCTTTGATCTATACAATGATAGAAAATCTTTTTAAAGACACAAAATAAAAAAAAAATGGTATTCATTTCTAGAGAAAGAAGTGATGAATTCTGAGCGCACATTGAAGTAAAGTATTTCTTACTTTTTTTTTCTTGCTTTAATTTTTTTTTTTTTGGTAACATAGCTAATATAAAAATACTTTTTGTGTTACTTCACACACATAATGAGTATCATAATGCTTCCTTTTTCAGTGGGTGAAGGAGGGATTCAAGAAAAAGAATCTGGAATTCAAAACAAAGATATATTTTAAAATAAATAGACCTTATGAATTGCAAGTTAAGTTTATTTTTTTTCCTCCATTTGTCTCTAATATTGGGTTTTTATCAAGCTACAATTCTTCCCTTCTTCCACTGCAAACACAGTATGATGTTTGTTTAATTATATTAGCTTAATTTTTTTCAAAGACTGTCCTGTTTTCTTTGATTCTCTTCCCCTTACTCCAATCTCCCCTCCCCTTTGTTACTCTTTCCCCTATAGAATTTTGCTTATTAGTACCTTTTTTTTTCTTGCTTGCTTGTATCTGGTTATTTAATTCTTCCAATTTCCTCATATTCAAGTAGATTCTCACTTCCTCTCCTATTCACATAGACCTGTTCATTAGTTTTGTTTCTTTTAATTCCATTTTTCACTTTTTCCAAAGAGGATTTCTCTTACTCATTCTCTACCTTTTCTGTCTTCTTTCCCTGTG
Source organism: Pseudochirops corinnae (assembly GCA_028646515.1). NCBI lineage: Eukaryota > Metazoa > Chordata > Mammalia > Diprotodontia > Pseudocheiridae > Pseudochirops > Pseudochirops corinnae. Next base: position 151,423,687 of record CM053585.1, read on the forward strand.
TACACTAGACTTTCTTTCTCTGGTTTATGACCCATGCCCTCATCAGTTCCTTCTCTATTCTCTGCATTCCTCTTGGAGTTACAACTTCTAAGGTATTCATTCTAGTGCTTCCCCTATTGGACAGTTTCTATTACTGACTTGTAGATTTCAGCCTACAGATTCTACTTTTAGATTGTGCATAACTCCCAGAAAAATATCAGTTGATACATCTAACAGAGAGAAAACTCCTACAGAAGAAAACTCCCATGTCCCTGATATTCAACCTAACTCTGACCTATACCTTCTCCTTGTCAAATTCCTTCCCCATCAGTTTCAAAATATCCTGTCTGAGTCCATATCCTCCCACTACCCTAGGTGGCATTTCCCTGAGGAATTCAAACTCCTCTCAAAGCAAGACAAGTGGTCTTTTCAAATATCAAATCCTCTGACAATATCTGGCAATTATTTTCCCATATTTCTTCACAGAATTTAATTTTTCAGCTATAGAAACATTCATCAGTAGATTTCCCACCCATGATAAAAAAAAGTTTCTCTCTTTCCTCCACCTTTCAATCTTTCCCCTTCCTCCTTATCTACTTCCCTATAGTCTCTTCTCTTCCTAAGAAACCATAAGGATCACCTTCCCTTTATTTCTAGGCCTTAATTTGATCCACTAATATCACACATTTCTATCTTCTTTCCCTTTCTCTTTCATGTACCATCCCATTTTATAATATAGTCCTACAGAAGACATTAATTGATTCATAGGGGATTGTTTAAGGCTCTGCCCATAATGCCCTAGGTCTGCCTCTCCACCTGACTTTCTTCTATCTGACTTCCACTTTAACCTTTATCTCCTTGTGTATACTCTTACTGATCTCTAAATTGTCACTCTGTTGTTGTTGTTGTCTTTGGCTTCTACATTTATTCACCTCTCCTGCAATTCTGTTGTCTGGGCTATTTATGAGGCAAATAATTCCACTAGGGATGGTGTTCTTTCTAAGAATGTTTTTTACACCTTTACATTATTTTTTTTAATAGTTAAGCTCATATTTGCTGGGTAGGTAACCTTGAGCTGAATCCTGAGCTGCTTTGTTCTTCCGAACACTTTATACCTTTCTCATTCTCTGGTGGTTAGAGAACGGTATGTTATTTGACCTCTCTTTTCTGTATATTTGAAGTTCTTTCTCCTTATCCTTTGTAGAATCTTTTGTTTCTCAATGGAATTACTAAAATCTTTGTAGTGCCCCTTATCTCTTCTTTTTTTTTTTTCCTGAAGCAAAGCTATGCATTCTTTCAACTGGTATTTCCTTTCCTGTTTTCAGAAATTCTGGGAAGTTTTCTTATATTACTTCTTGTATTATGATGTTCAAGTTTTTTTTTTTTTGCAATGCTTTTCTGGGAGATGTATTATACCTTGGTTGTTTCTTTGTAACCTATCTTCAAGTTTAATATGTTTTGCTTGAACTGAGAGTATGTTTTATTTTATCATGTTTGCCTTACTTCTTCTAGAATACTCTCACTTCTGAGCATTCCCATTCCCAATAATTTGTCCTCCCTTTTGTTTCTGTGATTAGACTTTTATTTAGAGATTCAAGTTTTTCTATTTTTGCAAGTGATTCTTTTGTGCAGGCTATAAATTCTGCTCTTATAATTCCCATTTCTTTTTTGATCTACTTCAGAATATAGCATGCTGTAGTTCCACGTTCTCTTCAGATTCCACAGGCTCTTCTGACTTATCAAGTGTTGTTATTTTATTTTTTTTCCAGCATTTATTTATAGAGACCTGAACCTATTTACTTGATCCAGAGACAATATTTCCTTCTACTGTTAATGTTTACCATATTAATGTACCTGATTATGCTTAAAATCTTTGAGTTTTCTTTCTCCTTACATCTTTGATAATTTTAATCTCCCCCCATTATTTTCTCTGTGATGGTAGTTACCCTAAAGGCTGATTATCAAAGCATGTTTGTCTTTTGCCAAAATGACAATTCACAGTTCACTGGCCTGAGTCTGTGCCATAAGTGACTTTTGGGGGACAGAATTGTCCCCAGTGTTCCTACACAGACCTCTTTTCTTCCACAATGGTCTATCCCATTCCCTCCATTCCTCAGCTTTCTGGTCCAACAATATAGGGCTCTACTACACTGATGTAATTGCAATAAGATTCAATTTCTGTCATTTGATGTTTGGATCTCTGAGGATCTGGGAGGAAAGGGGATTCTGGTTATGAGATTGAGCCCTATTTTCAGCCCAAACATGATCATATCCTTTTCCCTTTATTCCTTTGCTCTTTTGAAGAGATATTTTGCAGTACAGAGGCTTGTACTGTAGTGCTGACTGTTGAGGCCTCAGAAAATGTCCATAGCTAAGAACTTGGATATCCAAAAACTGGATAGAGGGAGGGGGAATGAGATGTGAAGTTGAATTCTGTTGCAGATGCATTGATTGGGTGACTAATGCAACCTTTCTACTTGTGGCCTGGTGGTTGGTGAGGGAGAAGGTATGAAAAAGGTATCAAACGCTATTGATGTTGATCTTCTAGCTCTGATTTCCTACATTTCTAACCTTCAGTTCTAATTGCTATATGTAACATTGGCCAAATATTGATCTTTTACTTTCTGATCACAATATGTCACCCTTAAGATGACTCCTTACTAATGCCTTTACGTGTGTGTGTGTGTGTGTGTGTGTGTGTGTGTGTGTGTACTTGTCTTGGACCCTGCCTTGACTCCAAATTAAGTCCCAATAGCACCTTATCAGGAAGATGCTGAGAATCAATGCATTAAATATCCTTATTTAGTTCCCAAATTGAATCTAGCTAAGCTCTGGTTATAATGCCTATTCCACCAAATATATCGTAGTTCGAAGCATTAGCCTGTAGTGTAGGAAAACTTTTGTCTTACTGAAATTGTCAGCTTTTATTCAAAGAATCATACAGTTATAATTATGCCTTCTGATTTTCAAGATCATTCTTAACGTCATATTCTTTAAATTCCTAAGACTTAGGCTAGATGATTTCTACTGTTTAACCATTACTTGAGGATAATGAATATCTTTCCACAGGAACATCATCAACCTTTGTTTTCAGTTTGGTTCTATCCTAATACAAAACTTATAATTATATTTAATGCATTATTCCAATTAAGCATCTCTATGATTATGTTAAGATTAAATTATTTTTATCCTTTTAAATGAGTGGGGAACTCTCACCCCAAATATATTAAAATTCCTTCTTCTGACTTTCCTTTCCATATCTTATTAATGTCCTGAAAAATGAGTGATCCTTAACTTTATTTGTTTTATTTTAACTTTACATCCTTTGTTTTAGGGATTTTGTTCTGATTTACTTCATGATGTCCACCTTTCAGTGTTAGAACATTAGAGAATGTCAAAGAGTTAAAAAATTTTGTTATTGTTGAATGCCCATAGCACAGTGCTTGACACATAGAAGGCACTTACAAATTCTTATGGATAAAAAAATATTTGATTAAAAGATTTAATCTAGATATATTTTTACTATGACAAATATTAAAAATATGTAAGCTCAAGCCAGTGTTGTTGGTCTTTCTGAGCATTGTTTCACATAATAATACGGAAATGACTACATGCTTTCTCTGCTTCATATAAGAAGAAAGAGATGAACCTGGGAACACTTAAGAGAGAAAGGTCAAGTATATATCTTGAAACTGGTGCATCACATGACATAAAATGTCTTTATGCAATCTGATATGCAAAGCTAAAGTGAAAATAGAGAAAACAAATATTAGTGCATTTACTTTATTGATTTGGAGGAAAGAAATATGAAATAGTAATTCCGCTTGGGATCTTTATAGGAGTAATCACATAAATCTATTGACTAGAAATAGCAAATTTTTGATGGAGGGGTGCTTAAGATCTCAGGAGGTAATAAACTCCGAAAACACTAACCAGAACTTTTTTTGAAGTCCTGCACAAATAATCTACTAAGTAGAAGAACTGGGAAACCTACAAAAAGATGGAAAAGGGTAATTAGAAGCACAAGAGTGGTTCCAATAATAAACATATTCACGTTCATAGTATATTTCAACTCACCAATTTTTTTCATGTACATTCAAACAGAGTAGTAAAGGAAAAAATGTGCTAAACTAATCATAGTAGTAGCATTACGTAATAGATATCTATTTACTTTCCTGAAGAGAAAGAGGCATTGGAACTCCTTAGGAAAGAATAAGAAATTTAAAAAAGTATATTTTCAGTTATAATGGCACTAGAACGAACAGTGTGTAAGATTTAAAATGGAGCATTTCTGCATTTCAAGGAGTAGGTCACCATTTTTAAGCTATTTAAATCTCTATTGGAGATAAAGTGAATTATCTTTTATTATCTCCATAAGGTAAGGGTTTGAAAGGTCAACTTAATTAACAAATGGTCCATAAAGATAGAGAGCTAAGGTTTTGTCTCATCCTATCAATCTAGTTTGTGGATCATAGAGTTATTAAATTAAAAATGAATGAAAGTGACATGAAAAGGAGCACTACAACCAGTGCCTCATCCACTTAAGCTGCCCAAATGACTTTAGGTGTCAGCCAAGCACTCAGCCATATGTTATGTGCGTTAGCTGACACAAGAGGGCAGTTTGAAATAATAGCCAAAATCCTTTTGCTACTCAGAGAATTGGTTGCTTACCTTAGTTCTGGCCCTTTTAATTCACATATTTAATGGATAAGTATTTAGGCAAAGCTTCCTGCTGAAGAGCCTATTATATTACTATGTCTTGGGATCACGGATTTAGTGCTGAAAAAACCTTTTGAGGTCATTTAGTTCAGTGTTTCTAAACATTTTCCATTCACAACCCTGTCAGCACTTCTTAAACTGTGGGTTATGACCCCATATAAGATCACTAATCTAGTTCAAACTCATTTTATAGATAAGAAACCTGAGGTTCATTAAGTTACTTGATGAAGGTAGGATTTAGACCCAGTTTTTCTGAATTGGAAGCTCAGGCTTTTTTTCTAGCATGTCATGTAAATACTAATTGAGAGAAATTATATGTAGCTTTAAGATTTACAAAATGCTTTACCAATATTATCTCATCAGAAATTCACAGCTCCAGAAGTGCTATTATTATCCCCATAGGAAACCATGTCTCTGTTTCCTCATACCTAGATGAGGAAACTGAGACACAGAAAAGTTAAATGACTTCCCTAGCTTCACACAGCTAATAAGTGTTGGAGGGTAGACTTGAGCCTGGGTCTGCCTACATTAGACTTCAGGCCTAACACTCATCACACTGAGGGGGGAACCTGCAGCCTCAAAACCACATGTGGCCCTCTAGGTGCTCAAATGTGGCCCTTTAACTGAATCCAAACTTAACAGAACAAATTTCCTTAATAAATGCATTTGTTCTGTAAAACATTGACTCAAAAGGCAACACCCAAGTATCTAGAGATATAGAGAGAAAATTTCTGGACAAAACTTGACATATAGAAGAGCAAGGGCCTCTATTATGTGTGGATCCCCAGCTACCAGACTAGAGACTTTGGGGAATTTCTCCTTGTGTGAGATCTGATACTCTCTGTGTCTCCTTTTATGAATATCTGTCTCTTGTGTCTCTTTGATTCTTTCTATGTCTCTCTCTTAGTCTCTGTGTTGAGATTCCTTGCTCCCAGTGAGAAAGTTCATTATCTTATTTATATTTTTAATTTAAAAAATTAGTACTTTATTTTCCTCAGTTATAAATAAAAATAATTTTAAACATTCATTTTAAAATTTTGAGTTCCAAATTCTCTCCCTTCCTCACTCCCTAACCACCCTTATTGTGAAGGCAAGTAATTAAATATAGGTCACAAATGTATAGGTACGCAAAACATTTCTATAACAGTTATGTTATGAAAGAAAACATAGACCAAAAATAAAAACTTCAAGAAAAATAAAGAAAACAAAGTATGATTAATTGATGTTCAGACATCAGTTCTTTTGCTGGGGATGGATATCATTTTTTATCATATGTCCTTCAGAGTTGTCCTGGATCATTGAACTGCTGAGAATACTAAGTCATTCACAGCTGATTATCTCATGATATTGCTGTTACTTTGCACACAGTATGTTTCACTTTGCATCAGCTAATGTAAGTCTTTCCAGAATTTCTCTCTGAGATCATCCTGCTCATCATTTCTTAGGCATGTTACTATACCATTTCAATCACATACTACAATTTGTTCAGTCATTCCACAATTATGGGAATACCCTCAATTTCTAATTCTTTACCACCAGAGAAGAGCTGCAATAAATAAGTATAGTATAGAAATTCTCTCTCTCTCTCTCTCTCTCTCTCTCTCTCTCTCTCTCTCTCTCTAGTATAGGTCCTTTTCCATTTTAAAAAATCTCTTTTGGGATATAAACCCAGTAGTGGCATCTAAGTCAAAGGGTATGTGTGGTTCTATAGCCCCTTGGGCACAGTTCCTAACTACTCTACACAGTGATTGAATCAGTTCACAATCTACCAATAGCACAATAATGTCTCATCTTTCTCATTTTCCCTGAAACATTTCTCATTTTCCTTTTCTATCCTATTAGAAAATCTAATAGGTATAAGGAAGTACCTCAGAACTCTCTAATCAATAGTGTTAGAGTCTTTTTTTTTTTGCAGTTTCAAGGTATTTTTATTCTTTTTCTTTTCTTTCTTTAATATTTTCATTGTTATTAACTTTTATTTATTTTTAGTTTACATCTTTCATTTCCACCAGATTTTGAGTTACAAATTTTCTATCCATCTTTTCCCTACCACCCACCTCCAAACAATGATCCCATTTTATATCCCCTCCCCAAATCTACTCTGTCCTATATCCTCTCCTATAACCCCTATGACATTCCAGTAGGGCAAGATGGATCTCCATAGCCCAGTGCTTGTATATCTTATTACACAGTTGCATGTAAATAATAATAATAATAATAATAATAATGAATATATTCTAACATTTGATTTTAGAACTTTAAGTTCTAGATTCTTTCCCTTCCTCTCTCATCACCCACCTCCACTGGAAAGACAAACAATTCACTACAGGCCACACATGGTAGTTATGCAGAAAATCTCCACAATGGACATATTGTGAAAGAATGACTATATTTCCCTCTTTCCTATCCTGTCCCCCACTTGTTGCATTCTCTACTTTGTCCCTGTCCCTTTACAAAAGTGTGCTACTAACATCCTTCCCCGCTCAATCTGCCCTCCAATCCATCATCCCTCCTCTCATCCCATTCCCCCCTATTCCCCTATAGGGCAAGATACCCAATTTAGAGTGTATGTCATTTCTTCCCTAAGCCAAATTAAATGAGAGTAAGGTTGACCCTTTCCCTTTTGTCTTTCTGTTCTTCCCCTCCATTGTAACAATTATCCCTTGCCTCTTCTATATGGGATGATTCACCCCATTCTGTCTCTCCCTGTCTTCTCTCATTCTACTCCTCTTCCACCTCTCAATTTCACCTTTTAAAATATCATCCCTTCCTATTCAATTCATCCTGTGCCCTCTGTCTATGTATACATATAAACACACATCCACATATGTATTCCCCCATATATAAACCCTCCTATATAGACATATGTGTAAGTATATATATATATATATATATATATATATATATATATATACACACACATTTATATTCCCTTCACCTTTCCTCACACTGTGAAAAATTTCATAAGTGAAAATTATTGTTTTTCCATGTTGGCATGTAAATAGTTCAACATTTATAAGTTGCTTAAGAATTCTTTTCCATGTTTACCTTCTTATGCTTCTTGTATTTGAATGTCAAATTTTCTAGTCAGTTCTGTTTTTTTCATCAAGAATGCTTGAAAGTCCTCCACCTCATTGAATGACCATATTTTCCCCTGGAACATTATACTCAATTGTGCTGGGTAGGTGATTCTTGGTTTTAATCCTGGCTCCCTTGATCTCCAGAATATCATATTTCAGACCCCTCAATCCCTTAATGTAGAAGCTGCTAGATCCTGGGTTATTCTGATTGTGTTTCCACAGTATTCAAATTGTTTCATCTTGGCAGCTTGTAATATTTTCTCCTTGATCTGGGAATTCCAGAACCTGGCTATTATATTACTAGGAGTTTTCTTTTTGGTATCTTTTTGAAGAGGTGATCAGTGAATTCTTTCAAGTTCTATTTTGCCCTCTGGTTCTAAAATATTGGGGGAATTTTCCTTGAGAGTTTCTGAAAGGATGATTTCCAGGCTCTTTTTATGATTATGGCTTCAGGTAGTCCAATAATTTTTAAATTTTTAAATGTCTCTCCTTGATCTATTTTCCAGGACAGTGGTTTTTCCAATGAGATATTTCACATTGCCTTCTGTGTTTTTTTTTTTTCATTTGTTTGGATCTGTTTAATACTATCTTGATTTCTCATAAAGTCATTTGCTTCCATTTGCTCCACTGTAATTCTGAAGGAATTATTCTCTTCAGTGAGCTTTTGAGATTCTTTTTCCATCTGGCAAATTTGGTTTTTTAAGGCATTCTTCTCCTCATTGGCTTTTTGGGCCTCTTTTGCCATTTGAGTTAATCTATTTTTTAAGGTGTTCTTTTTCTCATTCAGGTTGTTGTCTTTTCATAATTTTCCTGCATCATTCTCGTTTCTCTTCCCAATTTTTTCACCATTTCTTTTATTTGGTTTTCAAAATCCTTCTTAAGCTCTTCTATGGCTTGTAATCAGTTTACATTTTCCTTGGAAGCTTTTGGTGTGGGACTTCTGACCATGTTATCATCCTCCTGTTCCATGCTTTGATCCTTTTTGTCCCCAAAAGAGGAATCTAAAGTTGGATTGCCGTGCTTATTTTGCTTCCTTTGCCAGTCAAGTACTTGACTTTTGGGCTTATAGAACTCTGCTTTCAGAGGGGAGAGCTTTGTCCCAAATTACTGGGATTTAATGGATTATTGAAAGAACAGTTAAGGAATTTAAGTTCTAATAATTCGTATCAACATTGGAAGGATAATTTGTTCATAGCTTTCCATAATTTGAATAATAGATCATTGGGGGGAAGTACACCTCTATGCAGAATGATGACCCCAAATCTGCAAATTAGAAAACAGCAAACACATAAGATCCCAAATATTGAATATTGGACTTTGAGTCCAGATGTCCCAGCACCAGGAACACCTGGGGTATGATTTACATTGTTTAGAGGACTTTTGGTTTGACAGAAAAGAAATAAAAAAAAAATCTCCACTGGAATATGCATAAGAATCCCTAAATATCACTTTGGACAGATTTTACCTAAATCAGTATTAGCAGCTCAAGGAATACATGTATTGGGTGGAGTAATAGATTCCAATTATCAAGGAGAAATTGTTGTGACATTCCACAATTTAGGTGAAGGGCCCATACGGATTCGTAAAATTGATAGGATAGATCAAGTGATTATTGTTCCTTGTAAAATAGTACCACTTGTAAAAACTGACCCTCCTTCTAAAATAACTAACAGAGGAACTGAAGGATTTGGTTCTACTGATAGAATAAAATTGGGAGCTAAAGTATGGGTGAAATGGAAGCCAGATGATGTTCCAAAGGCTGCAGAGATTATAGCACATGGGAGGGATAACACTGAAACTATTGTTCATTCTGGAGAAGATGATTATAAAATTGTACCCTGAACTCATATTTTCTGCCGATAATGTAATGCCATGCACCAGCAGATTCCCAAAAGAATGCTACTGTGAACAACTTTTCGAGTTCAGATTACACAATATAGTGAACACTCTGTTTATTCCATTACAAATCAAGGCAAACATTCACAATATATCACAATATAGTATTGACAACATTACATCTTAACACATAAAATGACCACACAGTTTTCACTATAGTGGCCACAATATTTAGAACAAGGAACAAAAGAATACTTAATCATTCAGTCAATTCACAATACAATAATCAAACTTCCACTCATGGGGCAAATCAATACTTAATCAGTCAATCAATTCACAAAAGAATAATCAAACTTCCACTCATGGGTCAACCAATAACTTAATCAGTCACTGATCTAGATTCCTGATTACTAACTATCATTATTCACTAATACAGTTATTAGAAACACCACACAAACCCTCCACCCCTTGGTGTCCAGAAAACCTAAATTTCATCCAAGGGGAGGCCTTTTCTTCATCTTGACTCTCTGATGGGTGGTCTCTCTGATTCCCTGGATCCCCTTCTATGGTCCCAGCTCCCTCCTGAATCCACCAAACAGTCACCTGGATTCAGAAGCAGACAGCTCCCAGGTCCTCGTCCAGTCCTCAGAGGTAGAAAGCTCCCAGGTCCTTGTGCAATCCTCAGGGCAGTCCCTGGCACACACTGAAGTTCACAGGGTCCAGCACATCTCAAAATCTTCACCACTTCTCTTGCCTGGAACTCAAGGATCAGCCAGGCTACAAACAAACAAAGTCTTATCCTGGTCATGCCTCTTCAGTCCTCCAGCAGTTTAGCTGGC
>CM053585.1:151434639-151450846 GCA_028646515.1 Pseudochirops corinnae
GGCTGACTGGATAATGAAGACTCCAGGACCGAGGCCCAAGACGATGATCTGGATCCAGGCCGCTCAACGCGAGAGCACTGGTCTGAAAACAATCACTCAGTCCCCCTGCTTTTCGCAGGCCGAGGGCGGGAAGCTACAACGCAGAGGCGGGTGCAAGACCTCCGCCTTTCGCTTTTCTGCCCTTGAGACCTTTCAGCCAGTCGCTTATCTCCTTCTTTCACAATCCCCCCTCCTCGCAGCTGGTGCTAATCCGCACTCACCTGAGAGCTTTCTCTGCACCTCCCGCCCGGCCTCCCCTGGGGCACAGCCTCGGCTTCAGGCCAGGCTGGTTTCGGTTCGCAGTGCTGATATGGTTCCTCGTAGCCAAGCTGACTTTAGTGGGAAGTATCTTTGTGTGTGATTTGAAGTTCTAGGTTGGTCCAGAGTCCTATTCCATGGGTATTTTGGGGTGGCTATGTGAGAGCTGCGATATATTGCTGCTGCTACGCCGCCATCTTGGCTCTGCCCCCCTTCCCCTCTCTCTCCTCCCCCCTCCTGAAGATAGCATGCAATCTGATACAATCTATACATGTAACATAACAAGCATATTTCTGCATTAGTCATGTTGTGAAAGAAGAATCTGAACAAAAGAGGAAAACCACCAGAAAGAGAAAACAAACTGAGAGAGAGAGAGAGAGAATTTGCATTCATACTTCATACTCCATAGTTCTTTCTCTGGATGTGGATAACATTTTCCATCATTATTCTTTCAGAATTGTCTTAGATCATTATATTGCTGAGAAGAGCTAAGTCTATCAGAGTTTATCCACCTACAGTGTTGCTATTGTTGTGCATAATATTTTCCTGACTGCTCACTTCACTCAGAATCAATTCATGAAAGTTTTTCCAGGTTTTTCTGAAATCTACCTGCTCACCATTTCTTAAAGAACGATAGTCTCCCATTACATTTATATATCATAACTTGTCCAGCCGTTCCCCAATTGATGGGCATCCCCTCAATTTCCAATTCTTGACCACCACAAAAAGAGCTGCTATAAATATTTGTGTTCATGTGTGTCCTTTTGCCTTTTTTGTGATCTATTTGGGATACAGATCTAGGAGTAGTATTGCTAGATTAAAGGGTACCGACAATTTTGTAGCCTTTTAGGTATAGTTCCAAATTACTGTCCACAGTGGTTGGATCAGCTCTCAACTCCACCAACAATGCATTAGTATTCTAATTTTCCCACATCTTCGACATTTATCATTTTCCTGTTTTTGTCATATTAGGGAGTCTGATAGGTATGAGGTGGTACCTTGAAGTTGTTTTAATTTTCATTTCTCTAATCAATAGTGATTTAGAGGTTTTTTTTTTTACATGACTATGGATAGTTTTAATTTCTTCATCTGAAAACAGCCTATTCATATTCTTTGACCATTTATCGATTGGCAATGATGTATTCTAATAAATTTGCCTCAGTTCTATATGTTTTAGAAATGAAATGTTTAACAGAGACACTGGCTATAAAATTGCTTCACAAATTTCTGCTTCATTTCTAATCTTGGTTGCATTGTCTTTCCTTGTGCAAAACATTTTTAATTTAATATAATCAATATTACCCATTTCACATTTTATAACATTCTCTATCTCTTGTTTGGTCATAGATTATTCCATTCTCCATAGATCTGGTAGGTAAACTATTCCTTGCTCTCCTAATTTGCTTGTTGTATCAACTTTCTATCTAAATCAAATACCCATATTGACTTATTCTTGGTATAGGGTATAAGATGTTGGTCTAGGCCTAGTTTCTGCCATACTTTTTTCCCCAATTTTAACAGCATTTTCTGTCAAATAGAGAATTCTTTTCCCAGAAGCTGGAGTCTTTGGGTTTATGAAACCATAGATTATTATAAGAGTCATTGACAACTGTGTCTTGTGGACATAACCTATTTCACTGACCCACCATTTTATTTCTTAGTGGGTACCAAGTAGTTTTGATGATTGTTGCTTTATGATATTGTTTTAGATCTGGTATGGCTAGTCTAACTTCCCTTGTATTTCTTTTCATTAATTTCCTTGATATTCTGGACCTATTGTTCTTCCAGATGAATTTTGTGTTAGCTCTATAAAATACTTTTTGGTAATTTGATTCGTATGGCATTGAATGTGTAAATTAATTTAGGTAGAATTGTCATTTTTATCATATTAGCTCAGCGTACCCATAAGCAATTGATATTTTTCCAATTATTTATGTCTGACTTTATTTGTGTGAAAAGTATTTTCTAACTATGTTAATATAGTTCCTGGGTCTGCAGGTAGACTTCCACATATTTTGTATTGTCTATAGCAACTTTTAAATGGAATTTTTCTTTCTATCTCTTGCCATTGGTTTAATTTAAATATCTTATGAATATCTCAAACTCAACATGCCTAAACAAAACTCATTCTGTTCTCTCCTAAATTCCCTTCTCTTCCAAAATTCCCTTTCTAGTGAGGGTAGAATCATCATTCCAGCCATTCAGGATTGTAGTCATAGTAGATGATAGTAGATATGGTAGGTGATCTTGTAGCCATCCTTTGCTCATTATTGCCAAGCAGTGGTTAAACCTTGTTGATTCTATCTCTACAATACCTTTCTCATCCTTCTCTCTTCTGACATGGGTACCACTTTCAAGCATATTTCCTAAATTCTAAAATCCCCCCTGTAATGTTCATTCTCCACATAGCTGCCAAGTTAGAATTCTTATAATATCACTTACCTACATAGAAGCCTTGAATGGAATTCTATTGCATCTAGGATAAAGATAACTTGCCATTTAAAACCTTCCATCAATTCAGTCACATGAGAGGCAACTTGACATGGTGGAAAGGGGGAGCTGGACTTTATAGTCAAGGAGACATATTTTTTTGAATCCTAATCAAGACAATTGCTAGTTATATAATCATGACAAAATCACTTTCTCTGTGCCTCAGGTTGCTAGAATTATAAAATAAGGGAATTATACTTGATATCCTGTAAAGTCCCTGCAAAATCTTTATCTATGATACAATCTTTCCATATTTATATTACTCAGCTTCACATACTCAAGATTTGAGTCAAATTTCTCAGACTAAACTTTCCATCTCCCTTCCCTTGGCCCTTACATAGTTTCCATGATTCTTCTCAACTCTACCTCTTCAAATCACTAGCTGCCTTTGAGGATACCTTCTAGGTAAGGCCTTTCTTTACAGATTTTAGCTTTGGGCTTCTCTAGGCAAGTGGAGAAATAGTTAACACTTTGTTTCAGCTATTGAACTAACACCTTGTTTCAGTTATTTAATTAACACAGAAGTAGTTAACACCTTTTTTTTAGTTCATAATTGTATCAAGTATTAAGATGCATAACTTGTGAATTCCACAACTTGTGAACCCTAGAACTTGTGAACTTCTGCAAAAGGAAGGGGAGGAGATATTGACCATATATAAGGAAAGGCCTAAAAGGCTCAAAAGAGCAGAACTGAGAAGGGAGCTCTTGTGGTGGAGAAGGAGAAAACTTGTGGTAGCCTGGCACAGAAGGTTTGTCTGTTCTGACTGTGTTGATGTTTGTTTGTGTTGTGATACTGTAATAGTAATGAAATTTGAAGATCTCTTTGTATTGCTTAGCTAAGAGGTACTTAGCACCTCGTTTCAAATTAAGCCTCTGTTACAGAAACAGAAGGTATGATCCACTGTTGCTGATGTAACAGGAAGGGGCTGAACAGGGAAAAGCTATACTATTTCTAAGGAAGAGCACAAGCTGGACAGTAAGAACTTTTTGAGATAAGCAGGCAGGACAGATGCTGCTGGACTGAAGACTGAACTGGTAATTGAGAAGAACTGAGAAGATGAATGAGAATTGAGAACAAAGACAAAATTTCTTAGAACAAGCCACATGGAGGCTGAATAAAGTGATTTTGATTTTGAAAACAGAGCTTATGGTGCTCAAGACTTCCAAGAGCCATTCAGAGCTACTGAAGATTTCTGAGGGCCAGCCAAGCTGCTGCAGACTTCCAAGGGCCAGCTGGAGCTGCAGAAAACTGAGGAAGCATGACTCTGGTGCCATACTTTGTACAAATGTTGTTGTGGCTTTGATTTTTTAAAATTTATTTATTTTTAGTTTTTAACATTCATTTCCACAAGATTTTGAGTTACAATTTTTTTCTTTTCCTGCCTTTCCCCTACACCCACCCTAAGATAGCAAGCCTACTGAATACCCCTTCCCCCAATCTGTTCTCTCTTATATCCTCCCCCTTCACCCCCCTAATTTTCTAGTAGGGCAAGATGGGTTTCTATACCCCAGTACCTGTATATCTTATTTTCAAGTTTTGTGTAAAAAAAAAAAAACAAACAAACAATTTTTAAACATTTGTCTTTAAAACTTTGAGTTCTGGATTTTTTTCCCTTCTTCCCTCCTCACCCACCCCACTGGGAAGATAAGCAATTCAATAGATTGTACATGTGTAGTTACCCAAATAATTTCCATAGTAGTTATATTGTTGTAATGCCAGGCAAGAGCAGCTTTTCAAAAGAATACCACTGTGAACAGCTTCATACTGTGAACAGCTTCATATTGTGAACAGTATAGTAAAGACTCTGTGCTATAACAAATCAGAGCAAAACATTCACAGAAATCAAGGCACAGCATTCACAATATTACAACTTATCACAGGAAATGGCCGCATAATTTCCACTACAGTGGTCACAAAGTTTTGAACAAAGAACAATCATTTAGTAAGTCAAGCATTCACAAAATCCTTAATTCTATCACAAAGTACAATAGTCAAAGTGTTCCACTCATGGGGCATACTAGGCTACAAATCAATTACTTATTCAGTCATCAATCACTAAGTGCGATCATTTAGTCAATCAATCATCCTTCATTATTCACTATTCACTCATTAGAAACTACACAGACCCTCCACCCCTAGGTCACTAGTAAATTTATAATTTCTCAGTAAGTACACAGTATCCAAGTAAAATTTTCTTTCAGCTTGACTCAGGGTAGTCACTCAGATTTCCTGGCTCCCCTTCCATGGTCCCAGATCCTACCTGGATTCACCAAATTGTCACCTGGGTTCAAAGGCAGACAGCTCCTAGGTCCTTGTCCAGCTCTCCATGCAGTTCCTGCTCCGCATTGGAGCTCATAGTGCCCAGTCCATCTCAAATGCTTCACAGTCTCTTTTCCCAGGAAGACAAGGCTTAACAAATCCACAAAGTCTTAAATCCTTTGCTATCATGCTTCCTCAGTCACTTGCCAACTCTGTCTGGCCCTTGGAATCAGACAAAGTTTCAGCTAGTTCCCAGAATCAAAATCACTCCATCCAGGTTTTCAAAATCAAAATCATTCTCTTCAGCCTGGGAAAGGAGCTTTCCTTTTCAGCCTACACAGAGTTTGCTCCAAGAAGATCTTAGTTTTCAATTCTCAATTCTCTCCAGCAGCTACTCTGCCTTCAGATGCTGGTCCCAAGAAATTCTGACTGTCCCTCTCTGGGGCTTTTTCTTATATACAAACATCATCAGCTGCTTCCTGGTTCAGTCCACCCTTCTTGTTATACCAGGAAATTCCTGCCAAGGCGTTAACAACTTCTGTGTTAATTAAATAGTTTAAATAAGGTGTTAACTTGAAACAAGGTGCTAAGTACCTGCTTACTTGCCAATACTAAGGAGTCTTCAAATTCAAATTACATTACCATTACATCCACCCCTAGCTGCTAGTGTTTGGCTTTACAATTGTGGAAGACTAACTATATATTCCTCCATCCTATCCCACGCCCTACTTATTCTATTTTCTCCTTTGACCCTGTCCCTTTTCAAAAAATGTTTGCTTCTGACTACCCTCTCCCCCAATCTGGCCTCCCTTCTGTTTTACCCCCTCTTATCCCCTACCCTCCTATTTTCCTGTTGGATAAGATACCCAATTGAGTGTATATGTTATTCCCTCCTTAAGCCAAATTCAGTGAGAATAAGGTTGTCCCATTCCCTTTCACCTTCTTGCACTTCCTCTCCATTGTAACAGTTTTCTCTTTCCTCTTTTATATGAGATAATTTACCCTAATCTATTGCTTCCTTTCTTCTTCTCCCAATAATTTCCTCTCTCACCTCTAAATTTTATTTTTAGATATCATCTCTTCATATTCAACTCATGCTGTGCCCTTTGTCTATGTATACATGAATATACAAATGCCCACACTCACATATACACATACATCCTCCTATACATGTATTTATGTATACACACACATACACACATATATTCCCTTAAGCTATCCTCATACTGAGAAAAGTCTTATGAGTTACAATTATCATTTTTCCATGTAGGAATATAAATAGTTCAGCTTTCTTTTTCTAGTTTACCTTCTCATGCTTCTCTTATTTCTTGTATTTGAAAGTCAAGTTTTCTGTTCCACTCAGGTTTTTTCATCAAGAAGGCTTAAAAATCCTCTATTTCATTGAATGACCATATTTTTTTCCCTGTAGCATTATACTCAGTTTTGCTGGGTAGGTGATTCTTGGTTTTAGTCATAGCTCCTTTGACCTCTGGAGTATCAAATTCCAAGCCCTTGGATCCCGTAATGGAGAAGCTACTAGGTCTTTTGTTATCCTGATTGTGTTTCCACAATACTCAAACTGTTTCTTCTTGACTGCTTGCAGTATTTTCTCCTTGATCTGGGCACTCTGGAATTTGTCTATAATATTCCTTATAGTTTTCTTTTGGGGATCTTTTCCAAGAGGTGATTGGTGAATTATTTCAATTTCTATTTTGTCCTCAGATTCTAGAATATCAGGAAATGTAACTGGCAAATTCCAATATTATAGCAGTCAAGGAAATAAAGAACAGATAGCAGAGAAGGTGTAGAAAGTAGCACCAGCATCTCATCCCTCCATGGATGAGTATAGTGTCATCTCCAGGAATGAGAATTCAAAGAGAGATGGGATTATTTTTTTTTTCCATTTGTGACCCCCTCAGTGTAGTCATACATTGTACTACATGCCTTGCTGTTTTTCTGAAATACACAATTTATTAGGGAAGGTGAAGAACTTTATTAAAAAGCTGCAAAAGGAAACGGTGTTGTGATCAATCTTAATGGGTCTTTAACAGTTTCCTTACTAACCTGTTACCACCTGTAATGTATACCACTCAATACTAAAAGCCATTCTGGGGAATCAGTGACAGCTCCTAGGTTCTTAGGCAGTTGTGACTTGGCTGTTAGCTCTACTCCCTTTGTAAATAGTCTACCCTATTCCTATATTGTCTAGGGTTAGTATAGATTATTAAATCAGCTCACATAGTTCAGCTCTTGTTTCATTTAGAGAAAGTTTTCTCTTTCATTTAGTTCCTGAAGCATTTCATTTGAGATCCTAAGTAGCATAATTCATAGAGTACTGGTCTAGGAATTGGTAAGATGTTAGTTCAAATCCTACCTCAGACATGAAATATCTTTGTAACTTTAGGTAAATTTCTTAACTCCTCTTTGTCTAAGTTTCCCTATCTGTAAAATGGGGACAAAAATAACACCTATCTCCCAGAGTTATGAGGATCAAATAAAATAACATGTCAAGAATATTGCAAACCTTAAAGCACTTATGTAAATATTAGCTCATTATTATAAAAAATGATTTATTTACCTATTTAGACTTGTAAATGAATAAAAGCAAATAGTTTAATTGTACCCAGTAGGAATAAATATAGAACTGGATAGAGGAAACATGATTTAGTGAATAGAGTTCTCGATTTAGAATCCTATCAATTCATCTGATATAACTTCACCATTTTATAAATGAGACAATGGAAATCTAGATGTGTAAGGTCAAATAGTAAGTGAGACAACTGGGATTTAACCAAGATTATCTGTCTCTAAATTCAATATTCATTCCATTATATCATGCTGGGAAGGTCAGATCATCTTCAAATAAGATATCAATCCCCAGTTTCTCTAAATCACAAAAATCAGTTTCCTTAACTACTCCCAAAAGGACGGCACCCAAGACAAATGCCTAAGGTATTTCTCTTCATGACAAAAGCTCCACAACAAAGGACTGGACAGCCTCTTGTGATGAATTATAAAGTTTATGACAATGTAGGTCTTTCTAAGATAGCAGTTTAAGTTTTTCAGGCAAGTCAGGGAAGATGGCCCTGTTAAAAGATCATCTCTCTAAGGTATCTCCTTCCAATTTCATCTCTCTGCCTTTCACACTAGGCAAATAGGAAGGCCAAATTGCCTCTAGCAAAGAAGTCTTCATTTTCTCTTATCTTTTCCCTTAATAAGTCCTTATATTGCCATGCTCCTAACATTACTTTCCTTTCAGCTGCCATCACTTAAACGTTGATGAGTTCTAAAATGCAAGCAAGACAGATGACTCCCAGACAGAAAGTCAATGTACTGCCGGGGACAAATATCTCCTAGGTACCAGGAAAATGGCACTTCAGTTGAAACCTGTGGCATCACATCCATTTTCACCTGCCACAGTATGTTTACTTCACATTTTTAATCCTTCTATTATCCATTTTTCTCTCTTACTGTCCATAGAAACTAACAAATTGTTAGAGCAGAAGGAAAATAAAGCTCACTTCTCTTGTTTTCCTTAAGATGAAAACAGATAAAAAGAGAAGGGATATAGAAGGATCTTGGACTTGAAGCCAGAAGACCTAGTTTTATGTATCAACACTTCTACTCACTAGCTATGTGAACATTGACAAGTCAGGTCCCTTCTCTGTTCCTCAGTTTCCTCATAAGGATAAATACTATATATCTTTCCTCACAGGATAAAAGGGGATAAACATGCAAAGTACCAGATAAACATTACAGAATAACATAATGAAGATAAGTTTAAAACTTAACACAACAGTGGAAGTTATTGTCCATTCTTGTAGAGGACCAAAATGATATCACTATGTTGGAAGCAAGGTACAGTGTATCAGACTGTGGCTGATAAGGCCAATACAAGCTTAGAAGCCTCTACCACATGTCAGGCACAAATAGCCCACGTGAATATTTGGAGTGGAGATGTCTCCAAATTTATTCATCACATTTTTTCTTTTGAGCTACTGCAATTCTGCTTAACTCATAGAGCATAGCATCTTCTTTAAGGTGGGCACACCATTCTAGGTGGTGCTTTGTCATAGTCTCCCACATCAATTTCAAAGTTCTTCAGAGACCTTGAGAATCCCTGTATTGTTTCTTCCAATCTCCATATGAGTACTTGCCTTGTGTGAGTTCTCCAAAAAAATAGTTTTTAGGCAAACATACATTTGGCATTTGTACAATGTGGCAAGCCCCTCAGAATTGTGTTCTTTGCAATGGAATTTGAATGCTTGGCAGTTTAGCTTGAGAAAAGACCTCAGTGTCTGGTACCTTATCTTGCCAGGTGGCCCTGAGAATCATCCTAGTTTAACTCAAAAGGAAGCAATTCACTTTCCTAGCGTGGCACTGGTAGACTGTCCTGGTTTCAAAAACATACTGCAAAGAAATCAGAAAAATTGCTCTGTAGAGCTTTATCTTGGTAGGCAGTCTAATACTTCTTCTTTCCCACACTTTCCTTTGGAGAGTCTCAAACATTGAAATAGCTCTGGTAATTGTGTGCATTGACTACATGATCTATGTGTACAACCTTGGGAAGTATAATACCAAGGCAAATGAACTTTTCTGAAGCATTATGAATTTCTCCATTTGCTGCAATGGATGGTTCCATCTGCGGATGGTCTGGTACTCACTCGTGGAGAACCTGTGTTTTCTTGGTGTTAATTGCCAGGCCAAAATTACCTCAAGCAGCAGATAATCAATACATACTTCAATATATCACAACTTCAGAGGCAGCATAGAGTGCACAATTATCCATAAACAAAACATCTTGCACCAACTCACCCTCCACTTTAGTCTTGGCTTGCAGCCTTTTCAAGTTAAATATTTTACCATCAGTGAAATAACTAACTTTGATGCTGTTTTTACCCTCAGTGAAGGCAACTGCCAACATTGCTAAAAATATCATGCCAAAAAGCATGGGGACAAGCACAAAACCTTACATCACTCCATTGGTGACCAGGAAAGCAAAAAAGCATTTTCCATTATCCAGAACCCATGCAAGCATGTCATCATGGAACTGGTATATAACAATGATGAACTTCTCTGGGCACCCAAATTTTGACACAGTTTTCATAAGCCCTTAAGATTAACAATATCAAAGGCTTTTGTCACATTGGTCAATATAGCGTATAGACATCTGTTCTGCTCCTGGCATTTGTATTGGATATGTTTGGCAGCAAACATCACATCAACCATTCCTTAGCTCTTTCTGAAGCTGCCCTCGTACTCAGGTAGATGATCATCTTTCAGGAGAAGGATCAGCCTCTGGTAAGAAACTTTCCAACAATGAATAAAAGAGAGACCCTACACATACCCCTGATTGTCACAGGCAACCTATTTATAGTAGTTTTATAGAGATGTATAATGGAGATATCCTTGAATTCCTGGGGGATAATCTCCTCTTGCCATAAAACCCAGAAAATTTCAGTCAGCTTTTGCATGAGCATTGGACCCCCTGCCTTGGAAATCTCAGTTGGAATAGAATCAGAACCAGGTACTTTGACATATAAGAGGATTCCATCTTCTTCAGTTGGAAATTTGATTAAAGAGGGATTGATTTCAACCTGAGTTATAAGGTCAATGACTTCAGCATTGATTAATGATGGTCTGCTGAGAATACTATGGAAGTGTTTAGTTCATCACTCCAGGACCATATTCTTATTATCAATCAAAGTGGCTTCATCAGCACTGAGTATTTGAGATGCTCCATAGGTCTCTGACCCATAAATAGCCTTTGAGTCAACATAAAATGCTTTGGATTTTTACTATCAATGTGAAACTGTATTTCATCTGTCTTCTTACTGTACCAAGAATCCTACATCTCTCTAATCTTAGCTTGTACTTTACTTTTGATGGAATTAAATTCTTCCTTCTTAGAGGTGGATGAATATCCTGTTGGTAAACCTATGGAGTTCTTATTATTTTTTTTCTTTCATTTAACAACTTCTGAATTTCCCCATCATTTTCATCAAATCAATTTCAATATTTGCAAGTGTTCTGGCCCAGATAAGTAAATGTAGTGTTGTACACCAAATCTCCGAAAGTTGCCTATTGCTATTCTGCTCCACTGTCACCAACTGTGTGTTGGCTCAGCTTTTGCTCCAAGTTAACAAAGAGCTGTTCCTGTTCAGAGAAAAGTGCTATAATCTATTGATACTGCCATCTGAAAATTGTCCTGCTTTGGGTGGGAATTGGGGGCACTATTTTGTTGAATATGAAGATTTAGGTTGAAAAGGATAAGTCTATAATCAATCCAGCACTCTGTTCCACATATTACCTTCATCACTCTCAAATCCTGTCTGCCTCTTTTCTTTACAATAATAAAGTCTATTAAATGTTAATGTTTGATGCAAGGGTGCATCATAAAGTCTTACTGCATTTACGTAAACAGAAGACAGTATTGGAGATGAGAAGGTAATGAGATGCACAAGTTTTCAATAGTAAATGGCCATTATTGTTGCTGTTTGCAACTACATTCCTCCCAAGGACTCCCTGACATGTCTGGTAGTCTATGCCTACTCTTGCATTAAAGTCACCCAGAATTATAAGCTTGTTCTTTTTCAACATTTCAATGATGAGGATCTCCAGGTAGTCATAACATTTTTCTTTGACCTCATCAGTGTTAATCATGGTGGGGGTATATGCACCGATGATAGTAGAGAACATCATGTTAGTAACACTTGTGTTATTTTGGTTACCAAAAAATACCATAGTGGTAATCAGAAAAGTACTGGAGTTATAGAGGAAGGCAAAAAGAATGGTTCAAAATGGAACTTGGATCTCCCTGAAACATTTTGAGAATTTTTGTTGTTTAGTCCCTTTAGTCATGTGCAACTCTTCATGACTCCATTTTAGGTTGTCTTGGTAAAGATATTGGAGTGGTTTGCCATTTCTTCCTCCATATAATTTTACAGATAAGCAAGCTGAGGCATACAGTTAAGTGACTTGCCCAGGATAACACAACTAGTAAGTGTGTGAAGCCAAATTTAAACTCAGATCTTCCCAACTCCAGGTCCAGTGCTCTATCCACTGCACCACTTAGCTATTCCAATAATGCATTAATATACCTCTTTTGCCATTTCCACTCCAGCATTTGTAATGTACTTTTTTGTAAGCCAATCTGATGGGTTTGAGGTGATATTTCAGAGGTGTTTTAATTTTAATTTCTCTAATTTTAGCGATTTAAAAGCATATTTTTATATGTCTTTTAATACTTTTGATTTCTTCCTGTGACAGGTATCTGTCCATATCCTTTGATTATTAATCAATTGAAAAAGGACTCTTATTCTCATAAACTTGGCATGGTTTCATATATATTTGAGAGATGAGGCCTTTATCAGAGAAACTTGCTGTCAAGACTTTTCCCAAAAATTTCTTGCATTTCTTATCATTTTAATTGCCTTTGTCTTGTTTGTGGAAAAACTTTTTTTTAATTTTATGTAACCACTGTTACCCATTTTACCTCCCCCAAATCTCTCTTTCTATTACTTAGTCATGAACTCTTCCCCATCCATAGACATAGCATATTATTTCTTTCAGGGTCCACTAATTTGCATATATCATCCTTGATGTTTAAATCATGTAGTCATTTTGAGCTTATGCTAGTATAGGATTGAGATGTTGATCTATGCCTACTTTCTCTAAGACTGCTTTCCAGTTTTCCCAAAAAAATTATGTCAAATAAAGAGTTCTTGTACCAGTAACTGGGAGATATCAGAGTTTTATATGACTCATCAAGACAAGTGTGTTACCATAGATTTAAGCAAAATGTTCCTACACTGCATATTGATAATTTGGTATACTTGATAATTCAGTATGTGGACTAACTCTTAGAACCAAATCACATGAAAGAAGTGTGATCAGTGAAAATTATAAAGTCACAGATATTAAAGGAGTTGAAAAACTTAACTTCTGTAAATATTGCAATGACTTAATTTTGCCTAGTTCCATTCTTTAGGTGGCATTTTATTAAGCACTGAGCAATTGGTTCCACAGTGCCATCTGGTATTTGGTGAATAAAGAGAGCTCCAATAGGAGAAGGTAAAGCATCTGTTGGAAGAATCAATCATTGATGCTTATTGCACCACCCAGGGTTCATCCAGAATGAGTCCCTCATGGACTTGGGTTTGTGTTTATGGGAGCCATTTTCTGCTAAGGAAATCCTCCATGGATCAAGTCCCTATACCATTATGAAACAGAGGACCTCTCCTGTCAACTGAAGTCTAGATACTTATTTATCACTGTCCAAATAAAAACATAGGCAAACAACAATAAACTACAAATTCAGTACCATGAATCTTTGAATTAGAACACAAAAGAAATTATAAAGACATTATAAATATTCTCAGCAATGAGCCCAAAGACATCCCTACTTCACCTTTTTTCCCCTCTATATAGTCCAGAGAAGAAACTCACCCTCCACCACCACATACATGTACAATTTCACATTCCAAAACAAACTGAAGAAAATATCTTGCCTTGGAAACAGTGAGCCTCTTCAAGTGGAGCTCCTGGTCATGCCTACCCCCGTAGAAGATTTTAAAAATTTATAGCTACTTCTCTACCTCACTGTTGCAGAAAGAGTTTGAAGTTGTTACTTTGTTTTGTTTTCAGAGTAAAATCATAAAATGTTCCATTAGGCATAAAATCTATGACCATGAAAAGGAGAACATCCTAATAAACTAAAAAAAGGAAGAAAAAAGAAGCTAAGTGGGTAAAAAAATGCCCATTTTCCAGATTATGACATGACAAACAATATTTTTAATAGTATCTTTTAAATGATCATTAGTCTGTGATTCAACCGAAATTAGTCGAACAAAAAAAAAAATGGAATGACATTGAACTGGTTTATCTACCTTTAGTTACTTCTCTGTCAAATCAGTGCTAAATTTTACACTGTACACAGGTTTTGTATTCTTAATTCTGTGGTTCTTAGGAATATTATCATTTCAAGGACACATACAAAGGTGTTATATCTTAAAAAGACACCTCAAAGACAGATATATTTAAGCATATATTGGTCTGGAGATGTCAAACATTTCAAAGATCATTCAAACCCATATTCAATCAAAATCACTTCCACCAAAATGTGAGTGTCCTCAATAATGAAAAACAATGCAAAGACATGACAAACTATTAGTGGAAAATGAGTTAATTGCTTCTCAAAAAAAAACCAACAATTAAAATCCTTCAGAGTAACTTTGCAAAGTGTTAATGGGCAATTTAGGATAGATAAGTAACACTTTTCTTCTAGGAGGAAAAGTAGAAGAAGGAGAAAATCAAATAGGGAAAATGGGATGGAGTTTTCTGGGGAAATATTTGGAATTCAAGTGACAGGGTTTGTTTCTAAAATTAGAAAACATAAAGGAGAGAATAAAAAAGAAGAGGTGACCAAATGCTTCACAATTGCCAAAAAAGTCATTTTCATCTAAGACAGCAGGGTTGAGGTAATCACTAAGACATAGCTAAAGGTTTCTCTTATCGAAGGTCAAGAAATAAATTTTACAACAGCACATAAGACCATTTATTTTTTCTTTGCTCTTGTATAGTTATTAGTCTTTTATTTTTCCTACAATATTTGTGTTAAGTGTGGTTTCATGAAGAATTAAAGAATATGCATTAAAAATTTGTGAATTTAATGCTGTCATGCACAAGTAATTTCAGCAAAAGGAGAACATATTGAAAGTTTTTAGATGGAGAAATTTATAAACGTTATTCCTTTTCAAAAAAATTAATTATTTTATTTTGTCCTTGTTAATTTGCATTCCACTCTATACCTAAAAAGAGCTGGCTAAATATTTCTCATTCCTATACCTTTGTTTGTCTTTAATCGTCCGAGCCAATATGATAAGTTGCTGATCAAGGTTAATGACTTATCAATTCAATTTAACCATTTAATAAAATTTTAAACTCTTAGCAGAAGTAGAAAAGCTTTGCTTAGGTGTGGGAGACCTGTGACCTAAAGGCCACATGTAGCCCCTTAGTTCCATAATTGCAGCTGCCTTAAAATATTTAAATGGGGGGTGGAGCCAAGATGGCAGCATAGGAGCAGCAAGGTTTAGCAGCTCCCACAGAACCACCTCAAAATACCCATAAAACATCACTCTAAACAAATTTTAGGGCTCTAAAACGCACACATATATATTTCCAGCTGAAGGCAGCTCGGCTAGGAAGGACCATCTCAGTACTGGGAGCCGAAACCAGGCCAGCCTCAAATGGTGGCTAAGCCCTGGGAGCAGCCTGACAACCCAAGCTGAGCCCAGACACAGTTGGAGCTTCAGGAGAGTGGATGTGTGGCAGCTGTGGCAGAATCCGGAATTATCAAGCCGTAAGAAAAAAAGGATTAAGTGAAAGGTCAGTGAAACTCAGCTAAAATTGGGAGAGAAAAGCAGGTCTGGCCAAACTTCCTCCAGGGCAAGGAAGTGGCAGAAGCGGAGACCCTGCAGCCTCCGCCACATAGCTGCTTCAGAGCTCCCAGCCTGCAGTCTGCAGGGGGGCCAAGCAATCATTCAGAGGCCAAGTGCTCTTGCATTGAGTGGCCTGGATCCGAATCATGGTCTTGGGTGGTGGTCCTGGGGTGCGTTTTCAGTGAGCCAGAGCTGGTAGGGGCTGCAGCAGCCTCCTAAAAGGGCCAGTAACTGGGAAAACCTCAGCAATTTGAGATACAGCTTTCCCCCTTGGAAGCAGAGTTCCACAGAGCTAAAAAATCAGTGACTGGCCAACCATGAGCAAGTATAGGAAGCAAAGTAGGAACAGCAACCACACTCAAGATTCCTTCTTTGGGGAAAAGAAAGATCAAAGCAGGGAATGGGATAAAGACAACATAGTCAGAACTCCCGCACCAAAAGCTTCCAAGAAACATGAAGATTGCCTAAAAGCTAGAGATCAGCTTAAGAAGGACTTTGAAAACCAAATGAGAGAAGAGAAGGAAAAATTGGGAAGAGAAATAAGAATGATGCAAGAAAATCATGAAAAGAGAGTCAACAACCTGACTGAAGAAATTAACACCTTAAAAATAGATTAACTCAAATGGCAAAAGAGGCCCAAAAAGCCAATGAGGAGAAGAATGCTTTAAAAAGTCAACTTTGCCAGATGGAAAAAGAATCTCAAAAGCATTCTGAAGAGAAT
>CM053585.1:151451346-151484055 GCA_028646515.1 Pseudochirops corinnae
AATCTCTGTGGGGCTCTGCTTCCAGAAGGGAAAGCTCTGTCCCAAATCGCTGGGGTCCTCCCAGCTGCCGTAGCTCTCAGGAAGATGCTGGGAACTCTTCCTTTTTACTTCCCACTGACTGGATAGTGAAGACTCCAGAACTGAGGCCCAAAACGGCGATCCAGATCCAGGCCGCTCAACATGAGAGCTCTTGTCCTGAGAACAATCGCTCAGTCCCCCTGCTGTCTGTAGGTCGCGGGCAGGAAGCTGCAACGCGGAGGCGGGTGCAAAACCTCTGCCTTTTGCTTTTCTGCTCTGGAGACCTTTTGGCCGGACTGTTTATCTCCCCCTTTCGCAATCCCCACTCGCAGCTGGTGCTAATCTGCTCACCTGAGAGGCTCCTCCCACCCAGCCGCCTCCGGGGCACAGCCACAGCTTCAGGCCAGGCTTGTTTCAGTTTGCAGTGCTGATGTGGTTCCTTGTAGCCAAGCTGGCTTTAGTGGCAAGTATCTTTGTGTGCGTTTTGGAGGTCTAGGATTGGTTTAGAGTCCTATTTTATGTGTATTTTAGGGTGGCTATGTGAGAGCTGCGATATGTTGCTGCTGCTACGCCGCCATCTTGGCTCCGCCCCCTCAAGAGATTCTCAAGGAAAATTGCCCAGATATTTTAGAACAAGGGAGCAAAAATAGAACTTAAAAGAATTCACTGATCACCTGTAGAAAAAGATCCCCAAAAGAAAACTCCTGGAAATATTACAGCCAGGTTCCAGAGTCCCCTGATCAAGGAGAAAATATTACAAGTTGTCAAGAGGAAACAATTTGAATATTGTGGAAACACAATTAGGATAACCCAGGATCTAGCAGCTTCTACATTAAGGCATTGAAGGGCCTGGAATATGATTTTCTGGAGATTAAGGGAGCTAGGATTAAAACCAAGAATCAACCTACGCAGAAAAATTGAGTATAGCGTTCCAGGGGAAAATATGGTCATTAAGTGAGGTGCAGGACTTTCAAACATTCTTACTGAAAAAAACAGAACTGAAAAGAAAGTTTTCCACTCCAACACAAGAAGCATGAGAAGGTAAACATGGAAAAGAAATAATAAGGAACTTATCAAAGTTGAACTATTTACATGCCAACATGGAAAAGGGCCAACTGTAACTGATGAATCTTTCCTCAGTATGAGGACAGGTGAAGGGAATACAAATGTATATATACATATACATACACATATATCTATATAGGAGGGTTTATATATGCATACAAACACATATCTGAGTATGTGTGTATATGAATACATAGAGGGCACAAGATCAACTGAATGGGAAGGGACAATACTCTAAAAGTTGAAATCCTGAGACAGGATGTGGTTAATCATCTCATAGAAGAGGCAAAGGATAATTGTTCCAATGGAGGGGAAGAACAGGAAGACAAAAGGGAAAGTGTCAACCTTACTCTCATTGAACTTGGCTTAGGGAAGGAATGACATAAACTTTAAACTGTGTGTCTTGCCACACAGTAGAGTAGGGGGGATGAAGATGAGAGGTGGGATGATGGAGGGAAGGGCAGGGTGGGGGAGAGGGTTGATGGAAGTGCACATGTCTGTAAAGGGACAGGGACAGGGACAGGGTAGAGAATAGAACAAGGGGGGGGGCAGGATAGAAAGGAGGGACATATAATCAGTCTCTCACAATATGCCCACTGTGGAGAGGTTCTGCGTAATTACAAATGTACAGCCTGTATTTAATTTTTTGTCCTTCCAGTGAGGGTGGGTGATGAGGGAGGAAGAGAAAGAATCTAGAATTTAAAGTTCTATAATCAAATGTTAAAAATATATATGTATATATATATATATATATATACTATTATTATTATTATTATTATTATTATTATTATTAAATACATCCAACTGGGACTTAAGATACACAGGCACTGTGGTGGGGAGATCCCTCCCGCCGTACCGGAAAGTCAGAGAGGTGATGGGGAAGGACATAGGAGAGAATAGATTGGGGGGAGGGGTTATACAATGGGATGACTGTTTTGGGGTGGTGGGTAGGGGAAAAACAAAGAGAAAATTTGGAACTCAAAATCTCATGGAAATAAATGACATAAACTAAAATAAATAAAAGTTATACTTACGCTGTCAAAAAAAAGTTGCAGCCCCCCTGCTAGCTCTTTTCAGGAACGATAAAATTTAGAGTGTAAATGTAACTCCCTAATCCCAAAGTTGTCATGACCCCTATAAATTTGAAGTTCTTCTGAGAGAAGGAATCTCCACCATAGTTACTTCTATTTTGCTGTGGCCGCTCAGTGCTCCTTGTCTCTGGAACTCTAAAGTCTCTTGAAAATGGGTGATAAATATATTTGTATCTTGTTAATATTTATAAATTTTTAAGTTTTCAGTTGGATTGGAATATAATTGGGGATTACATTCTCTGACAATTTTCATTTTTCTCAATTCCCTGTGAATTCCTTTCCTCTTTTTTCTTAATTTTCACAAAACACCACACATATGGAATTTCATAGTTCTATCACAAGTGAAATTTAGCAAAATGATAAACTAAGTCAATGCTCTGTGAAAGACTGTATTTATTAACAGGTGCATACAACCTAATAAGAAAGGGGTCAATTAACTGCCTCCATTTAGGTCAAAAGACACAGAGTGAGAGCAACAAGGTCTTTTAAACCCAGTGTGTCTTCCTTGTGATTGGCAAAGGCAAGGCTCTCCCATTTTGTAAATATCTTAATGAAGAGGTGGTGTTATGGTAATGAGAATCTGAAGATCTTCCCTGTCCCTTGGCCCGTTGATAGGCTTAAGTGACTAAGAACCTTCCCTGGTTTGAAAATATATTCTGTCCCCTAATAGGCTGAATGTGATCACATGGAGCCTGACAGGAGGCTTGTTTCTCAGGAACATCCATTCCTTGTTACTTTGTGATTGGGCAGTGGGTCAAGAGGTTTGTGACATTCTCTGACCCAGGAGAAGGCTATATATACCCTGACGTGAGGTTTTGTTTTGGGGCTCACTTTGAGAAGAGTTGTGTGACTTGGCCAGATGAAACTCTAGGCAGCCATTGAGTCCTCCGCCCCCTTCTTCCAAACCCAGATGTTGGTGCTTCCCTCTCTGGTAACTAACTAGCTATGGATGTAATGGTGAGACAACTGGAAGCCTTGTCTGCTGAATTGTGTTATTTTCTGTTGTAACATCTGTTTGTATTCTCTGAAGTTCAAGGTGCTATTTTTTTCCCCTGAACTATGTAAATGATGCATGTTTGATTAAAGTAAGATTGTTAACCCATTTTGAGTTGCTTTCCTTTAGAAAAGCAGATCTAAGGACCTGTGCTAGCAGCCATCCTGGGTATGCTAGGGTGCTTGCTGCTATAGGTGGGTTAAGAGTTCTCAACTCCTCCCTATTACTTCATCATTGGGGATGGGGAATAGGCAAAACTAATCCTCAGGTGATAGTACTAGTCCACATCTGAGGAAAGAGGGCTAACCTTCAGATGTGGTTAATTATGCCCCTCTTGGACACTTAAGGAATGCTAGTTGCCTTAAGAACCCAGCTACCTCTAGCAAGCTTGACTAGAAAAACAAACAAACAAAAAAACATTTCAATGAGGTTACCCCAGATTTGGTCTGTCCCTAATTTTGACAAAGGAAAAGCCAAGACAAGAGACCTGTCCCCTAGGTAGGGCATAGCCCAAGCTGATAAGAGAGCAGATGACTTAGGGACAGGGAGTGATCAGGTTATTGGATCATATGCTTCAGAATCTCCTGGGCTTTCAGAAGTGGAATCTAACAAAATGATGAAATGGATTGATCACAGAGCATAATTGTGATTAAATGATATAGTATGATACTAATTTTCCTCAGCTGGAAGAGACCTCTATCAAGACTCTCCTTGGGTACTAAACTCAAGAAAAAAAACCAAAAGTCCTCTTAGTTGCAGAGAAGTAACTTTAATCTTTGGGCAGTCACATATCCCTATTTCCTGTTGAAGGGCATAAAATTCTAACCCAACTTGCTTTCCCTGTAGCAAGTATGGGAAAGCAAAAGAATAGTTTCCAAGCTGCAAACTGAGTGACCATTTTGTAGCTGTATTTATGTGTTTCTACTTACATAAATTCCCAGGTATTTTATACACTAAGTGGTCACTTTTAAGGAATTCCTCTTTCTGTCTTTTCCACCAAGATTTTTTAAATAATTACAGATAGGCTGATGGTTATTTTGATTAATCCTTTTCATCGAATTTCTAGTGTTTGCTAAGTGAACTCTCATATCTTCTAATTGAGACCATTTTCCTCATTCTTTGCTTATGCCTATTCTCTAGATTTATTTTTTTCTTGTCTTTTTGTTATATTTAGCTCATCTAGCAGTGCATTAAATAATAAGGGGGACAGCAGGCATCCTTGTTTTGCCTCTCTCATTAGGAAAACTCACAGCCTTTTTGCATTATTAAAAGAATACAATAGGTACTTATTAAAATTCTTTTATACCTATTTTTTTAGTGTTTTAACAAAGATGAATGCTGATTTTTGTCTAAATCTTTTTTTCTACTCAGCTAACAATAAATGTGGTTTTATCATATCTGTTAATACGATTTGTGATCACTGTAGTTTTCCTACTGTTAAACAATCCTTGCAATTCAGATATGAATCCAACCAGGTCAAAACAGATATTTAATTATCTCATTGCTAGTATTTAATTTAAATTAAATTTTAATATTAATTATGGATATTATTTTCCAGTTCAAACCATAAGAGAACCCATTGAAGAAACTGGGGATTTCTAGATTATAGATGAAAAATGTTCAAAGAAGACATCATAGCTGGCTTCAACTGTTTGAAGGGCTATTCCTTGAAACATGACTTTTTGAACCCAGAATGCTGAATTAGGAATGGTCAGGTCAAGTCAACAAACATTTCATAAGCACTGATATGTTACAGAAGTGGTTCTCAGCCTGTGGATTATGTTCAATTTGTAACAATGAAAATACATCCTGCATATCAGATAGATTCATAACAGCAGCAAAATTATAGTTATGAAGTAGCAATGAAAATAATTTTATGGTTGGAGGTCATCACAACATGAGGAACTGTATTAAAGGGTAATGGCATTAGGAAGGTTGAGAATCACTGTGTTAGATAGTATAGTAAAAGCTAGGAATACAAATGTATGCCAAAAAAAAAACATGGCTCCAGGCCTCAAAGAGTTTATACAGAGATGGGTGTTAGAAAGGTATCACATTTGCAAAGCTTTAAAGATGAGGAAGTGAATATACTCAAGGAGGGATTTGGCAGAGCTTCCTTCCACCTATGATATTCCATGTGAATGATGCTTTGTGAGAATTAACAAAGAAAGAGGAATAGAAAGTTACAGGAAATTTAAAAAAATATATTATAAATTTCTTTTTTGAAAGTAAAAAAAAAACCAAAAAACTATGCTTCTGGAGGCAGCTAAGTGGCACAGTGAATAGAGCACTGGCCCTGGAGTCAGAAGGACCTGAGCTCAAATCCGACGTGAGACACTTGACACACTTACTAGCCATGTGACCTTGGGCAAAGTCACTTAACTTCCATTGCCCTGCCTTCTCCCCTCAAAAAAAAAAAAAAAAAACAACAACAACAACGACAACCGTGCTTCAATCTGTTTTCAGACTAGATCAGTTCTTTTTTGGGGAATGGGTAGCATTTTTTCATCATTAAGTCCTTCAGAGTTGTCTTAGATCACTGTATTGCTGAGAATAGCTAAATCATTCACAGCTGATCATCTTACAATATTGATACTACTGTGTACAATATTCTCTTTGTTCTACTCATTTCACTTTGTTTCAGTTCATGTAAGTCTTGGCAGATTTTTCTGAGATCATCTAGCTTAACATTTTTAGAACACAATAGTATTCCATCACAATCACATACCACATCTTGTTCAGTCATTCCCCAATTGAAAGGTATCCCTAAATTTATATTTCTTTGACAACAGAAAAGAGAGACAATAGACATTTTTGTACATATAGATCTTTTCCCCTTTTAGATTTTTAAAATATCTTTGGGATATAGACCTATTTGTGGTATTGCTAGGTCAAATGAAGTTGCCCCAGATTTGGTCTTGTCTGGTTATAAAGCCACACATGAGCGGCTTTCTAAAGGACTGCTTCTGTGAACAGCTTTCAAGGTTCTGATTACATAGTATAGCTAATTCTCTATTTATTCAATAACAAATCAAAGCAAAACATTCACAGAAAATCAATGTATAGCATTCACAATGTTACAACTTATCACAGAAAATCAAAATACAGCATTTGCAACGACATCATAACTCAACAATGTATGACTAAAATGGCCACATAGTTTTCACCAAAGTGGTCTCATAGTTTAAACAAAGTACAATCATTTAGTCAATCAATCCCTTAGTAACTCAATTATTCAATAGTTCTTTTTTAAACAAGGTGCATTCATTTAGACAATCAATCATTTAGTTAAGTCCTTAATTCAATCAGTCTTAAGGAGGAGAGCCTCCTTAATTTTTAACTTACTCATCCTTAAGGAGACAAGGCCTCCTTAAGAGACACAAAGTACAATAGTCAAAGTTCTCCACCCATGGGGTGCAATAAAGTTACAATATCATTTAGGTGTTTTCATCTTGACATGAGGTAGGCTCTGAAATTCCCTGGTTCCCCTTCCATGGTCCCAGCTCCTACCTGAATTCACCAAACAGTCACCTGGGTTCAAAGGCAGACAGCCCTCAGCTCCTTGTTCAGCTCTCCATGCATTCCTATTCCACAGGGAAGCTCACAGTGTCCAGTCTACCTTAAATCCTTCACAGTTTCTATTCCTGGGAAGTCAAGGCTTAACAATGGCACAAACAGACAAAGTAACAACACCACAGTCATGCTTCCTCTGGCAGCTCCAGGCTGGCCCTTGGAAGTCTTCAGCACCATAAGCTCCAGTCAAAAAATCAAAATCACTTTATCCAGTCTTGGACATGGCTTGTCCAAGAAATTCTGTCTCAGTTCTCAATTCTCCTTCCTCTTCTTAATTCTTCTCAATTCTCAGTTCAGTCTTCAGTCCAGCAGCAGTTGCCCTGCCTCCACATACTTATCCCAATAAGTTCTGACTTTCCCAGTGGGGGTTTTTCCTTATATACAGTATTGCTGTTTAGCCCCTTCCTGTTATGTCAGCAACAGGGGTTCATACTTTCTGTTTCTTTAACAGAGGCTTAATTTGAAACTACGTACTAAGTACCTGTCAGGTTAGCAATACAAAGGGATCTTCAAATTTCGTTACTATTACACTGGTATAGCCAATCGGGCATAAATCTCAATAGCTTTAAATAATGGTTGAGTCAGTTGACAACTCCATGGACAATGCATTGATGTCTCAATTTCCTCACATTACTTCCAATATTTGTCATTTTCCTTTTCTGTCTTATTAAGCAATCTAATAGGTATGAAGTAGCAAATCAGAATTGTTTTAATTTGCATTTCTCCAATCAATAGTAATTTAGAGCATTTTTTCATATCGATATAGACAGTTTTGATTACTTAATCTGAAAATTAACTGTTCATATTTTTGTTCATTTATCAATTGGGGAATGGCTCATTTCTGTAAATTTGTCTCATGTCTCTATCTATTTGAGACATCAAGCCTTTATCAGAAAAAATTTAATTCCAATTTTTTTTCACAGTTATTATTGCTATTTATCTCCATCCTATTTTCCCTACCACCTGTTTATTCTATTCTCTCTCTCCTTTAACCTTGCCCTTTTCCAAAAGTAATTTGCTTCTTACTAGCACCTCCCCCAATCTGCCTCCTCTTCTCTGAGTACTTAATCCTTTTGCTTATCCCCTTCCCTTCCCACATTCCTGTAAGGTAAGATAGATTTTTATACCCAACTCAGTGGGTATTTTACTTCCTTTTTGAGTCAGTTCCGAGGAGAGTAAGGTTTGAGCATTCCTCACCAATAACCTGATCTTCCCCACAAGTGTGGAAACTATTTCTAGGTTCTTTTAAGATAATTTACCCCATTCTACCCAGCTCCTTTTGTCCTAGTGCATTCCTCTTTCTCATCCCTTAATTTTATTTTTAGATAATACCCCCAACATAATTAACTCATACCGGTGCCCTCTGTCTATATATACTTCTTATAACTGTCCTAATGAAGTGGCCAGGAACTAATTAAGTAGAAACT
Organism: Pseudochirops corinnae; assembly: GCA_028646515.1. Taxonomy (NCBI): domain Eukaryota; kingdom Metazoa; phylum Chordata; class Mammalia; order Diprotodontia; family Pseudocheiridae; genus Pseudochirops; species Pseudochirops corinnae. Next base: position 151,459,515 of record CM053585.1, read on the forward strand.
TCATGGACTTAAGATAGGAGTCAAGAAACTGGCCTAGAATAATTTGCCTATTTTTCATTTGCTTCTTGGTCAGTATGCCCTGTGCCCCTCTCTGCTTACCCTACAGACCCCAGCCTGCAGATGGTATCACAAACCCCGTGGCTCAGCAACTTACCTGTACCCCTGAACAATGGAATTATGTTGTATAAATGATTCTGTATTTCTGAACTAGTTGCTGTTCCCCCTTTTGAATTGGCATGGAGTAGCCCCAGCTGGTAAATTAAAGCTCCTTAAAACTTTTTAATTAGGACTGTGTGGTCACTTTGTTAAGACTCATCTTTTCATGTCATTTCACTAATATTGAGAAAATTCTTAGGAGTTGCAAGTATCATATTGCCATAGGACTATAAACAGTTTTATCTCACTAAGACCCTTATGATTTCCCTTTTCTATTTCCCTTTTTTTATGTTTCTCTTGAGCCTTGTTTTTGAAAATCAAATTTTCTATTCTACTCTGGTCTTTTCATCAGGAATGCTTGAAAGTTCTCTATTTCATTTAATATAATTTCCTTCCCCAAAACATAATACTCAGTTTTACTGGGTAGGTGATTGTTGGTTGTAATCCTAGCTCTTTTGGCCTCAGGAATATCATATTCCAAGCCCATTCTACTTTAATGTAGAAGCTGATAAACCTTTTTTTATCCTGACTTTGGCTCCATCATATTTAAATTGTTCCTTCCTTGCTATTCACAAGATTTTTTTCTCTTTTATCTAGAAGCTCTACAGTTTGGTTATATTTCTGGGAGTTTTCATTTTGGGATGTCTTTGAGGAGGTGATCTGTGGATTCTTTCCATTTTTATTTTACTCTCTGGTTCTAGTTTTCCTTGATAATATATTTTTTTAAATAAATTTTTGTATTTCTTTTTGTAGGGGGAAAGGAGGAAAATTGGAGTTAATTGACTTGCCCAAGGTCACATGGCTAGTGTCTGAGCCTAGATTTGAACTCAGGTTATCCTGACCTGAGGGCCAGTGCTCTATTCACTGTGCCACCTAGCCGCTCCTGATAATTTCTTGAAAGTTGATATCTAAGCTTTTTTTTTTTTTTTTTTTTTTTTTAGTCATGGCCTTCAGGAAGTTCAATAATTTCAAAATCATCTCTCTCAAACCTTTTTTCCAGGTCAATTGTTTTTCCAATGATATATTCCATGTTGACTATTTTTTTTTATTCTTTTGATTTTGTTTCATTGTTTGCTGATGGAGTCATTAGCTTTCATTTTCTCATTCCTAATTTTTGAGAAATTACTTTCTTCAGTGATCTTTCATACTTCTTTTTCTATTTGGTCAATTCTACTTTTTATTTTTTTGCTTTTTTTTTGGAGGGGGGAAGGTAGGGCAATTGGGGTTAAGTGACTTTCTGAGGCAAACTGGGTTAAATGACATGCCTAGGGTTGTATATCCATTAAATGTCTCAGGCCAAATTTGAAGATATATTTTTAACCATATGAAGAAAATATTTTTTGTGTTCCTTTATTTTAAAAATAAATTCTACATTAATATTATGTTCAGCATAATTTTTAAAAATGAGTATTTCTGTTTCTGGTGCTCTATGTACTGCACCAACTAGTTTCCCCAATAAATTCAAAAAAATATCTTAATAACAACAATCTTAGTTTAATATAAATGAAAACAGAAATACTCAATTTTAAAAATCATTCTAAATATAATTTTAATGTAGCATCCATTGTAAAACATAAAAATATAGGAATATAAAAGATTTTTTCTTTATATGGTTAAAATGCATCTAAAACTAAAAACTGAATTTTACAAGAAGAAGTGAGGAAGTAAAAAAACTCTACCACTCCTCGGAGAAAAAAAAAACTGAATAAAGATGGATTTATAAATGAATTATAAAAAAAAATAACACTTATGCTACATAACCTTTTCACAAATGAACATTTTTTCATCAGCTTTGCCTACACTTAATCTTTCAATGTATTTTATTTCTTATCATTCATTTAGCTAGTATTTATGATATAGCTAGTATGCTATATCAAATATTTATATTGATGTATTATCTTTATATTTGTCCTGTTTGTACCTATGTAGGTACTTTTTTCTACTTATGTGATAAACAGCTTTTGAGTCTAGATAATTTCTTAAAATTTGCATCCTGGACTCTTAGCAAAGAATTTTAGCACATAGAAGACAATTAGTAAATTCTTGTTGATTGACTGAATAGGAAGACCAAATGCATCCTTGATTTTCTCTTGATCTTACCAGGTTGATTTCTGTAGTTTTTTAATTACAAAAAAAAATCTGAGTATGTGTATATATGAATACATAGAGGGCACAAGATCAATTGAATAGGAAGGGACAATACTCTAAAAGGTGAAATTCTGAGGTGGGAGAAATTTAAAATGAGAGGAGAAAGGGAGAGGCAAAATGGGGTTAATCATCTCATAGAAGAGGCAAAGGATAATTGTTACAATGAAGGGGAAGAACAGGGAGGCAAAAGGGAAAGGGTCAACCTTACTCTCATTGAACTTGGCTTAGGGAAGGAATCACATAAACTCTAAACTGGATATCTTGCCACACAGGAGAGTAGGGGGGATGGGAATGAGAGGTGGGATGATGGAGTGGAGGGAAGTGTGGGGTGAAGGGTTGATGGAAGTACACACTTCTGTAAAGGGACAGGGACAGGGTAGAGAATAGAACAAGGGGTGTGAGGGCAGGATAGGAAGGAAGGACATATAATCACTCTCTCGCAACATGCCCGTTGTGGAGAGGTTCTGCGTAATTACACATGTACAGCCTGTATTTAATTGCTTGTCCTTCCAATGGGGATGGGTGACAAGGGAGGAATGGAAAGAATGTAGAATTTATAGTTATATAATCAAATGTTAAATATATATATATATATATGCATATATATGTATATATACATACATATATATATATACAATTATTATTATTATTAACTACATCCAACTGGGAATTAAGATACACAGGTACTGTGGTAGGGAGATCCATCCTGCCCTACTGGAAAGTCAGAGGGATGAGGGGTAGGACACAGGAGAGAGCAGATTGGGAGAGGGGGCATACAGTGGGATGGCTATTTTGAGGTGTTGGGTAGAGGAAAGATGGGGAGAAAATTTGTAACTCAAAATCTCATGGAAATGAATGATGTAAACAAGAAAATAAATAAATTAACTTATAAATAAAAAAAAGAAGTTATAAGGAAGCATATTTCATTTCAATATGGAAAGAACCCTCCACAGAAATCTTCCTTCATTTTCATATGATGATGTAAAAGTCAACCCAGGTTTACAAAGTGATGCTGGTAGATCCAAAAATCTAACAATTCTGACTAAACATAGCAACTTGTACTAAAAGACTGGTTACAGGCTTTGAGACATGTTAATATTTAACAATGTATGGTCTATGTTTTAAGTTTCCTTCTATAAGTCAAAGACTCGTAAATGAAGAGTTAAGTATCTCTAGTAGAGTTCACTGTTCAGATTTATTTATAAAACAAGACTTTTTAGACAATTTTACAAAGATCAAAACATGTCTCCAAAGCATTAGTAATGATATGTTATTAGAAATAACAATTATCAAATTAAATTTTAAAAAATTAACCCTTATCAAAGTCTACTTACATAGAATAAGCAGAATTGACTCTTTTCCTTGGTTCTAGTTTAAATTAAATCTAATTTTACCTTTAACATTTTAAAATCAAAACTCTATTCTATGTAGTTGCGTGATGAGGAATTTGTCTGCTTTATGTGAAAATAAAACCATGGTTTGTTATACATTATGCAGAAGTTTAAAAAAAAGAGAATCAGAAATATTCATAAAATATATTTCTGCATATTTTAGCAAAGCACAATTAATTTTCTTATGGATATTTTCTTATTATCAAAAACTCTCAGTAAGAACTTTTTGTACCTTGACTCAGTATGGATTTGTTGTCCAAGTAAATGTATTCCTGCAGGACAAAATGTTCTGCAAATAAAACCCTTTTAAAAGTCATACGCTGCTTCATTTACTTTGAAAAGAATACATGAGAGAAATAAAATCAAATCTTTGTTAGTTTTTCAGCACAACTGGCCAAATCATATGTGATGCTTCCTTTTTGAGGCAGGAGGAAGGTAAGAACTTTTTTTGCTTTTCATGGAGAGTTGAGTCTCCTATTCAATCATCTGGGTGACACAGTGAATAGAACACTGGCCCTGGAGTCAGGAGGACCTGAGTTGAAATCCAGCCTCAGACACTTACCACCTACTAGACATGTAACTTGGGCAAGTCACTTAACTCCAATTTCCCTGTCCTCCCCACCCCCCAAAAAAACAAAAAGAAGTATAAAAACAGAGTGTTCTGGGAGATCTGAAGAGAAGGTCCCTACCAAGGGGAAAAACAAAGAAAATTTCTTGGAGGAGGTGGCAATGGGGTGAATTTAAAAAGCTATTGTAGTAGGAATTTGGACTTCTGGATGTGTAGGAACTTGTGTGGCAACAACTAGGGTTTACTATTCCCCAAAAATCTGAATGGGCTTTTATGGATCTCCTGGATTAAAGTATAAAAAGATTAGCCTGAGGACTGTCAGAAGTCTTCCTTGAGTTCAGTAAGAGAGTTGCATTTTTTTCATATAAACTCCTATCTAATTTTCCCCATCATGTATTTATTAATTTGATACTTTGACCTTAAATATCATTGTTTATAGTACTCCATATTGAAACGCATTATTAGATTCAAATACTGTAGCCTGTCAACATCTTTTTAAATCCATACTGTACCATTGAGGGTATGATTGGCTGTCCCTTACAGCTTTGTATCATCTATACATTGGATTAACATATCATCTATATCTTTTTCTAAGTCTCTGATAAAAATATTTAACAGCAGAGGAACAAGTCAAATATCCTTGGGCCACTGCACTAGAGGTTTCCTGCTATATTGTGCTTCTAATGTATTAAAAAATCAGGATAATCAGGGTGGAGCCAAGATGGTGGAGTAGAAACAGTAATTGGCTTGAGCTCTCCAACAACCTCCAATACCTGTAAAAAAAATTACTCCAAACAAATTTTAGCACTACAGAACCCACAAAGTGACAGAGAGAAACAAATCTGCTAAAGACCGCTTGGCAGGCCTACAGGAAGGGTATATCAAACCAGGCTGGGAGCTGAGTGCAGAACCAAATGAGCCATACTGGCTCAGACTTGCTGCCCAGACCATCCAGAGCAGACTTTAGAAAAAATGAATCACTAGCAGCTATGGTGGTTTCCAGGCTTCTCAACCCATAAACACCGAAGGGAAATAAAAAGTCAGTGGGGAACTCCGTTGGAACTGGGTGATAGAAGAGCATGGTCAAGTGGGTGATGCAGGTGACAGTGGAAGCAACCACTGCTGCTATGGCTGCTTCCAGCTCCAGGCTTACAGATCATTGAGGCACCAAGTGGCTGACCAGAGGGCTTTTGCAGGAATCTCTTTGCTGTCATTGAGGCAGGATTCTCTTGCTTTGCCCTACTAGGATCTGGGCCACAGTCTTGGGTGGCAGTCCTGGGGTGAGGAGCAACAGCATGGAAGAGCTTTTTGATACTATGGAGTGGCAATCATCCCCACAGTTCTGAGGCAAGTATCTGGACAAATGCTCTAACAACAGTTGTTCAAAATCCCAGAAATTTGGGACATAGAACTCTCAGCTCAGGAAGAAGAGTTGTACCATGGCAAAGAGCTCAAAAGTCAAGCAATTGGCTGGCAAGATGAGCAAACAGAGCAAATATAATCAGACTATAGAATATTTTGGGGGGGACAAAGAGGATCAAAAAATAGAACCAGAAGAAGACAATAAAGTCCAAATTCCTGCATCAAAAACCTCCAAGAAAAATATGACTGGTTGCAGGCCATGGAGGAGTTCAAGGAGGATTTTGAAAATCAGCTAAGAGAAGTAAAGGAAAATTTGGGAAGAGAAATGGGAATGATGCAATAAAATCATGAAAAAATGAGTCAACAGCCTGACTGAAGAAAATAACACCTCAGAAGATAGACTAACTCAAATGGCAGAAGAGGTCCAAAAAGCCAATGAGAAGAATGTCATAAAAAGGAGAATTGGACAGATGGAAAAGTAATGTCAAAAGCTCACTGAAGAAAATAATTACTTCAGAATTAGATTGGAGGAAATGGAAGCTAATTACTTTATGAAAAATAAAGTTGCTATAAAATAAATTCAAACAAATGAAAAAATAGAAGGCAATGTGAAATATCTCATTGGAAAAAGCATTGGCCTGGAAAATACATCCAGGAGAGATAACTTAAAATTATTGGATTACCTGAAAGCCATGATCAAAAAAACAGATTAGACATCATCTTTCAAGAAATTATCAAGGAAAATTGTCCTGATGTTCTAGAACCAGAGGGCAAAATAGAACTTGAAAGAATTCACCAATCACCTCTTGAAAAAGATCCCAAAAAGAAAACTCCTAGGAATATTATAGCCAGGTTCTGGAGTTTCCAGATTGAGGGGAAAATTTTACAAGCTGCCAAGAAGAAAAAAAAAATTAAATACTGTTCAAACACAATCAGGAAAACACAGGATCATACCTTCTGTTTCTTTAACAGAGGCTTAATTTGAAACGAGTTACTTAGTACCTGTAAGCTTTCTAATACAAAGGGATATTCAAATTTCATTACCATTATAAGGGGAAGAGCAGGAAGATTAGAAATGATGAGAAAGAAAAGATGAGAAAGGGAAAGAGTCAATGTTACTCACATTGATTTGGCTTAGGAAAGGAATAACACACACACTCAATTGGGTATCTTAGCCTATAGGAAAGTGTTTGGGGGATAAGAGCATTGATGATAGAAGGGAGGACAAATTGGGGGAGAGGGTAGTTAGAAGCAAACACTTTTTCAAAAGGGACAGGTCAAAGGAGACAATAGAATAAATGGAGTTAGGATAGGATGGAGGGAAATAGAGTTATTCCCTCTCAATATGACTACTATGGAAATGTTTTGCATTTCTACACATGTATAGCCTATACTGAATCACATGTCATGTCCATGGGGGTGGGAGGGGAGAAGGGAGAGAATCTGGACGTCAAGTTTTAAAAACAATTGTTAACATGCTACCAGGAAATAAGATATACAGGCAATGGGTTATAGAAATACATCTTTCCCTACAAGAAAATAAGAGGGAGGGGTTGGGAGGGGCATAAGAGAGGGCAGATTGGGGAAAAGGGTATTCAGTATACTTGCCATCTTGGGGTGGGAGTAGGGGAGAGATGGGAAGAAAATCTGTAACACAAAATCTTTGAGACATGAATGTTGAAAACTAAAAATAAATTTAACAAATTTTTTAAAAGAATCAGCACAATCCTGTAGAAAAGTACTAAATTGGTATTCATAGGAACAAATTTTACAGCCCATCTTTACTACTTAATACCCATATGACCTTGAACAAATCAGTAAAATTTCTGGGCCTCAGAATCCTGATATATAAAAGGAGTTGGAAATATAATCTAACCTTTTTTCACTCTAAATCTATGACAGTAATAAACACTAATTGACAGTGGACTATTAATGTAGAACTTTGGGTTTTGCCATTCAAGTAGGGAACATGGCCTTAAAATGTTCCATGTAATTTCACAAATAACTTATTGAATGAGGGTTTTTTCTTCCAATTGTATAGAAAATCATCTTTAAGCACCCTGAAGAAAGGACATGGTCATTCCAAAGAATCATTAAAATAAATCCAGAATAATACAAAAAAAAAACTTCATATTACAAGTTGAGCATCTTCTTTTACCATTTGTTATTGCTTAGCAGTGCCTACTGAAATTAGAGCTAGTCAGGCATCAAGGCATAAATTATACTTTGAAATATTGACATATTAACAAAAAACAGGACACTCCAAAGTGCTACCTTTATGACACTGCCCTGAACTTCTGTGGAGGAAGCTTTCTTGATTAGAGGGTACAATGAGCACAATTTTCCAAATGGCTGAAATGTATTTTCCACATCAGTGGCCACCATTTTCCAAATGGTTGGATGTGGAGTGAGAATTTACCCAGAGTGACAACACTATTCTGGCTTCTCAATAACAGCTGGACTTCCTTCCTAAAGATGTACATTTTGAGATGCCTTTATTCATGTGATTTGGGACATTATTACTACATTTAGGTGCAGGTATTAGGCGAAGGTAAGACATTTCTTTTGCCATTCAATTTTCCTCAGATGGTTATTACAGATACTGGAATAATAGCCAACATAAAATGTTTCAAATTTTGCAGTGCACTTTATATATAATCCTTTATATAACCCCATAACCTTTATATCAATTTTGTGAGATAGCTGTTATTATTCCCATTTTACAAGTAAAGAAACTGAGAATTGGAGAAGTTAAATAACTTGTCTAAGATCACATAGATAGAAAATATCAGAAATAGACTTACAACCCTCCTTACTATAAATCCACTTTTTTTTTTACTAGACTACCTCACTTTGAATTTTACTATAACCATGTTGATGAAAATTGTTTTTGTTTTTTTAATTATGGGAGACCCAGGGAAATGGCTAGTCCATTATTGGAGGGAAGAAAACAAATTTCAAGTAAACCAGTTCAGGGCCTCAGTGGCTAAACTGGTGAAGTACCAGCCTGTAATGGGTTCCACAGTTAGGGCAACTCTGTGTCTCACCTTTGTAAAGCCATAACCAACTGACTGCATTGTTGTCCTCTTCACAAATACAGCCCACTATTCACTTGTCAGTGATGGAAGGGACCAAGTTGGGCTCCTCCTTAGTCCCTGGAGCTGCCTTTGGGGCTAGCATATTCTATTGATCCAAGTTATTCCTCATGGCCATAATAATCTCTCTCTCCAAGCCAGTAGCCTGCTCCTCATCAGAAGGGATACCTCCTTCAGTTGAAATGGACTGAGCAGACAGCTGAGCAGGGCCACAGGCCCTCAAAGCCTGGACTACCAATGCCCCGATGCCCCACAGTAACCTTAAAACCATCACGCATGAGATGACTACCGAAAGGTTTTTAGAGTATAGAATGGAACACGAAATGTAGTTTGTGTTATATTTTCTCTGCTCTCCACTTGGTCTGTCAGGTCAATACTTTATGTAAATCCTACATTTTTTTTTATAGAATACTAAAGTTAATCTATTTTGTGACATGGTATGAAGTTTAAATAACCCTTGAATTCTTTGATGTTCAAAGAGGATATCTTTGTTTCCTTTGTAACATCAAAAAGTATCATCAATTTCATTCATTTTGGTCTGTTCCCTTTCACAAAATTAGACCTTTTATTGTAGTAATAATACCATAGTTCATAGTATTTGAAAACCTGGGTTCAAAGCTGACATTAGCCATGTGATCAGGTATAAATCAACATTATCACTCTAAGACATAGTTTTCTTGCCTATAATATGAGAATAACAATAATAATAACATGTATATACAATGTGTTTCAAAATGCTTTACCTACATTATTTCATTTGATACTAATATAAAACCTATGACATAGGTGCTATTATTGTTCCCAATTTAGAGATGAGATAAGTAAACCTGAGAGAGATTAAGTGATTTACCCAGAGTAAAACAATTAGTAAGTTATTTGAGGAAACAATCATACCTGCATTACCTTTCACACAAGACTATTTTAAAAATGTGTTTTGAATTTTTAAAGTGCCAGATGAATGTGAAGTATTATGGATTTTGTTTTCATAGGACAGAAACTCAATCATCAGTATTTTCTCTTACCAGGTTGTTGCTGTGTCTTTCACTTCAGCTGTTTTACTTATTGTAATAAACTTGAATCTCTCTGTATTCATCAGTTATAATCATCTTTAATAATGTTATATTTCCAAGAATTCATCATTAAGTGTCTTATGAATAGAAGTATATTAAAGATCCTAAGAAGGACAGCTTGACAGAGAAGATGGAGTGTTGGAATTGAAATTAGGAAGACATGGGTTCCAAATTACAACTCAAGCATTTATGAATTATATGACCTTGGGAAAATCTTTGCATCTCTTTAAGTCTCAGTTTTGTCATTTTTAAAATGTGGATAATAATAAATGTAAAGCAAACCTTATATAGAGTTGTTGTGAGGTCTGGACAACATAATGTATATCAAAGACTTAACGAGGCTTAAAGCCTAACATTAATATCAGCTATCATTACCACTATCATAACCATTACTTACTACCTCCTAGAAGACATTTTTAAAACAAAAATTAGGCAAAATGGATATAGGTTTCACTTATATTTTTTGCAATTTTACAAAATTTTGTCATTCTAAAGCCTCAACATCAAAAATGTTCATGTATATTAATGAGCTTAATAAAATACATTAATAGGCTTAATAAAACACATTAATTAATAAAAATACAATATCTCTGAAATTGCTACAAATCCTAAACAAAGTATTAAATGTGAAAAAAATCGCCCTTAAAGGGTACAAGGTACAAAGTGCAAAGTTTTCCCACCCTTAGATCACAGTAAATCAGGATCTTGTCAGTCAGCACTAAGTACTCAAGGTGAGTACTTCATCTTGACTTGAGGCTGGCTTCCAGATTCTGTAGTTCCTCTTCTATGGTCCCAGCCTTTGCCTGTTTCACCCAACTGTCACCTGGATTCAGAGGCAGGCAGCTCTCAGCTCCACATCCAGCTCCTCATCTAGCTCCTACTCCGTATTGAAGCTGACAGTGTTGAGTCCACCTCAATTCCTTCACCATTTCTGTTTCTGCGAAGACAAATTTTAACATAGCCAGAACAACATTCATCCATATTGCCAGGACTGTCATCAATTCATTATCCGCCTGTGAAATCAACACAGACCCACAAATAAGGTCCAAGAAGTCAACACAAATCATCAGCATAGTGCTGGGACCTCTGAAATCCTCCTCCAGGACTTCTGTAAACAGACAAGAAAATCCTCTTTGAGGACTTCCATTAATGTCTCAAGGCTTCTGTACAAAATATCACAAATCAACACAGACAGACTGAGTGCCAGCCACCACAAGCGTTCCCTTCTCAATTCTGCTCTGTCCCAGCTGTGTTCAGTTTTTTATCTCTCATTAGTTCCTTCCTGTTCTGCCCACCTCTTATGTCCTTCCCGTTCCTGTCTTTGGCAAGTCCCTCCCACTGTGGGATTCACAGGTTCTGTTGCTTAACAAAGACTTGATATAATTAGAGCAAGGCCCAAAGACACTTGAACTGAAACAAGGTGCTAAATAAATAACTGAAAGAAGGTCCTAAGTAGTTCTTTTTAGGACATAAGATGTCTTTTAAAAGCTTCCCCCAATATATTGTATTTAAATGATGATTTGGTTTCAAGTTTCCAGGTGCGATGCACTTCTATTTCAAATTTCCAGTCTTGCCACTAGGAATAGAAAACTCAAGCTTGAAAAATCACTTATGAAGATGAAATGAAATGATTTTTTAAAAATATATATAATATTCCTGTAAATGCTAATAAATTACCATTTCTAATATTTGTAAAATTGCCAATAATTTCTGTGTCCTTTCTTATTGAAGGGCCTAACTATTTGGTACATTTAAAAAGTAATTACTATCAGAAAAGAGTCAGGCAAATAATATATCATGACTTCTGCACAAGGTTAAAAGTAAGGTTGGAGGTCTCTGATTCTTGATGGTCTTTACAAATCTTAAAGTCTTCCATATAATCACCATCATTATCATTAATCATTACATTATCAGAGAAGATTTCTCTGGGCAATAAGAGCTGTAGAAGTATGAATTTTCTACAATTATTAGGCAAAGTTTTCCTCCTTTAAATTCTTAGAGGTCTCAGAAAGATAAATGTATATAAAAACCATTATTAAGCTTTCTATAGGCAAAGATCTGTCATAAGCAGAGTGCCCTCCCAAAATCTTTTCTAGCAGATGCTTTAATATTCCATGGATCTGATATTTAATAAGTACGGGTCCTTCTTAGGGGCTTTTTGATCTTCATGAGGCATTGTAACAGAAGGAAAAAGAAAAATAAAATAAAAGCAAAATATAAAAACAGCTAGCAAATGACATTTTGATGGCTGCTTCCCATTATATGAATTAGAGGGATACTTAGCTATGACAGAAAGCCAGTTTGTTAGAAAATCCAAATTCATATCCTTTCCAGTTTCTTATGACTGGTATAGTCTCTGAAAACCGAGGGTTTTGTGCTACAATGAGACATTCAAAGAAGATGTAAGAGAGGTTGGGGAGGCCAGGTATCCTGATGCTGGAAATTCCTAGAGTCACTATTTGTTTTTCATTAAGACTTTAAAGGTTTCTACTAAAATACAAATATCTTCCTTTAGAGGCTATGTATGAATGAGGAGTCACTCAAATTCTAAGGTTATTGTGCATAAGGGTACTAAATTTTTGTCGATAAAAAGTACAAGAAAATGAGTAACATCAGGTTCTATTACAGAAGAGAGTCCTGTGTGAAGTATCACCATGTCATCCACAGACAATGTGAATGTACTAGGCAAGGAAATGGTATAAGAAATTACATATGTTATGTTGTGCCATTTTACTCAAATGGTCAGAAAAGATAGCAAATTAATATTCAGATGATAAAACTATGCACATTTTATACTGAAATGAATTCTTTTGATGAAAAGAGAAATGGGTCAATGTTGCCTTCATTTTTAAAACCAGAAGAGAATGGAGTGTTGTCAAGTATATCAATCAATGAGCTTGACTTTGATTGCTAGTAAAGAGCTAGATTGTGAATACTTGAAAAAAGAATCATAAAGATAATATAACTTCATCAGGATAAGGACATATGAGATTATCTTCATTTCATTTTTTTACAATATTACGAGGTTAAAAATGCTAAAGATAATGTTCATTTGATTTTACAACCCATTTGATAAATTCTCTCATATTAATCTTAAGGGAAGAGATCAAAATATATGGGCCAGATGATAATACAATTAAGGAGAATCAAACTTGGTTAAATGGATGAACTGAAAAAATAGCCATTAATGGTCAAATGCCAACTAGGAAGGAGGTCACTAGTGGAATGATCCGGGGGCAATCAGTGCGTGGCCCTATTCTGTCTACCATTTTTATCAGTAACATAATATGGACATAGATAGGATATTTATTGGATTCTTAGGTAACACAAAGCAGAGAGAAAAATTAGGACATTAAAATTGAGAGTAAAGATTTTGCCAGTTTAGAATGTTGAGCTAACTACAAGTGAATACAATAAAATAATGATAAATATAAAGTTTTAATACTTAAGTTTTAAAAATCAACTACACAATCAAAAGACAGGTTAGACCAGTGGTTCTCAACCTTCCTAATGTGGCAACCCATTAATTCTTGTATGTAAGCCTATCTGCATGTGGGCAGACCCGCCTGGAGACAGATAGAAGAGTGGTGTCTCAGTTCCTAAGACCATTGGAAATATGTGTTTTCTGATGGTCTTAGGCAACCCCTGTGGAAGGGGGTCGCAACCCACAGGCTGAGAGCCACTGGGTTAGACAAAGTGAGATAGCTATTTATCTGAAAGAAGATAGTGGATTTTTAGTGGATCTTGACCTAAATATCAGTGAATTGTAGCTGATGAGGGCCAAGAAAGGGACCCCTTTGCTAAGTTCACTCAAGTTCAAACTGCTAAAACAAACTATCACCTGGTCTAGAAGACCCTAGAATACTTGTCCTTTTCCTTTCCCATTTAATGGTTGCAGTTAATATTGGGGTTATACTGAACTCCTCACTCTCACACTACCTACACATCCAAATAAGTCAGTCTGTCAACACTTCTCAGGTGTTTACTATCTGCCAAACACTTGCTTAGTGCTAGGGATAAAAAGAAAGGCAAAAAGTAGGACCCCTTCTCAAGGAGCTTGCAGTCTAATGAGGTACACAACATGCAAAGAACTATATAAAAAACCGTGAACTTTGAGATGAATTAGACATAATCCATCAAGGGAAAGCACTAGAATTAAGGGGAAATTAGAAAAATTTTCCTGAGAAGGTGAAATTTTACCAAGGATTTCATGGAAGCTAGAGGAACCAGAAGGGAAAGATGAAAAGGGAAAGCATTTCATATGTAGGGAACATCCAAGAGTAATCCAGAGATGGAGTGTCCCTTTTGAGGAATGACAAGCAGGCGTTGGTTACAGAGACATGCTAATTTTGGGGTGTCCTTGCCTATTCACCCATATTTTAGAAACTTTAATACATGAATAACTTCTTAAAAGAATCCTTCTTGAGTTAGGCTTTTATGTAGTCTGAATGTTGAACTTGTGGACTAATGTGACATTATTATCCATCCCTGTGTCACTTTTCTGAGATCAAATCCTGACCTCCATCTCTAAAAAAGAAGTGATCATAATAAATCTTTTATTATGTCCTTGTTTGGCCTAAGCTTCAATAAAAGATGAAAAATCAAGTGTAATTTTCATCTTTGTGTCTTGGATTCCCTTAAAAGTGATATTCTGTACTGTTTGTTTTTCTTTTCTTTTTTTCTTTCAATAGTAAGTCACAATGGCAAGAATACTTCTTCTTATCTCTGCTTTATACTTTCTACTTAAGATAAAGCTAGTCTCTTTCCTTCTCTGGATGTTAATTTCTTCCCCTATAAAATCAAGGGATGGTCTAGATATACTCTTCACATCCTTCCAACTCTAAATCTGAATCACTACTCATATGGAGTTTCAACTTCTTGGTCTGCTAGAGTACAACAAATTGACCTTTGGAATTCTGGAACTACAGAGGAACTCTTCTTGGTCACTTCAAGAATTTCTTTATGGAATGAACCCATTATTTAACTCCTGTAAGAAAATTCATGCACAAGGAGACCTAAAATGAAAGTTAATAGCTAATATTTATTCATCACTTAATATGCTAAGTATTTTACAAATTTTTACTTTATTTAATACTCACAATAACCCTGGGAGGTCTGTGCTATTATTATACTCATTTTTATAGATTAGGAAACAGAAGCAAAGCAAAGTGATATTTACTGACTTGACAGAACCACAGAACTAGCAAGTTTCTGTAGCCAGGTTTGAACTCATATCTCCCTACTTCCAGACAAAGCACTCTATTCACTTGTACCGCCTACCTGACTTACCTGTTTATACAATTCTCCTAGACAGCTGTATGAGAGGTTAAAAATATGTTAGAACAGTTGTCATAAGAGGCTTTTCTTCCACCCTAGTATATTGCCTGTAGCATGTATAAATCCCTTTATTGCCCACATATGATAGAAACTGAAGAGCCATGAAGCAAAACTTCTCACATGTAGAGATAAAGCAATTCTTTCTACCACCAGTGTAAGAAACATTTTTAAAGTGTCTGCTGTGAGAGAACTATAACAGGTATTGGGAAAAGGTACAAAAATACTTGGCTTTATGTAAGTTTCATGTGAGGTAAGATGGCACATATACAACTGCAATTCACAGCTAGTTCTGTCACACATATAAGAGAATTACAAAATATATATTACTTATCATCCATTTAATACATAATATTGCATGAAAAGTATGTAAGAAAGAGATACAAAGTGCTACATAAAGTCCAAAAGAAAATTACTGAAAGACGGTATATAAACTTGAGCGGTCATTGAATTGGAGTTGAAATGATGGGTGGTCTTCTTTCTACACTTGTCAAATAATTTATTCAAGTAAGAGAATCAAACAGATTAATGATATGAACTTTGCTTCTTTCTTTCTATGCCACTAATGAACTTGAATCAGTCACTTTCTCTTCTCCAGCCTTCATTTTCACATCCATAAAAATAAGAGGTCTGATTAGATGATTTCCAAGGTTACACTGAGCTCTAAATTTCCATGATTCTAATATCTAAAATCAAGTTACATGGAAATGAGATTAATTGTTCTTTTCCCCATTGTTCAGTTATTAATAGTAAAAGTATTTGAGAAATGACTACAATTCAACACTATAGAGTTTTGGAAGAATTTGTGTTCCTGCTCAACACTGGGAAAGTTTTGAAACTATCATGATGTTTCAGGCAGAAATCAGACTTCAATTATTCCTAGGAGTTTTTACAGAGATACATATAGCCTGTGAGAGACAGATTTCCAGGAAGTAATAGGTACTTCAAAAGGTAAGCAGCAGTAATGGATAGAAAGCACCCTAGCCTATCTAGGACTTAATAGCCAGAAAGAATTGTCAGCACAAGAGAAACAAGTGAAAGGAGAAACTGAAGGAAAAGTCTGAAAAGGGAAAGTGAAAGAAGGGCTAAGAGAAGAAAAGGAACCAATTGAGAAAGGCAATCTATCTCCTGCAGACATCTAAGAACAGAAGACACAGGCTGCTGAATTTCTCAGTTGTATCTATATCTTCAAGGACTGAGGGAAGTTTTAAAAATGACCAGCTCTTCTCTATAACTTCTCCATCTCATGACTTTTGTGTAAAAGACATTATAACACACCCTACTCATTTCTTTACTTAAATGTTTTTGCCTGATTTTTTTTACTCAAATACAAAGAGGTTAAAGGCTAAATCGTGATAAACAACAACTACAAAAATTAAACTTGATCAGATAGCTAAATCTCTGCCTGAATGTGAGTAGTAATTTTCCTAACTAGGTGTTCTGAGTTAATGTGATTATGCTACTTCATCTGTTATAAACTTCACAAAATAGCCAAAAAGAACAGTTGGTACTTTGGATCACTAAATGTGCCCCATAATAGAAACTAATTATGATAATAAAATGTGCTTAATTCAGTTTCCAGAGTTAAATGGGGTAGGGAGGACAGGGCAGGGACCAGAGAAAAGCTCCTGCCCTAACTCATGCCCTTCCCTAAAAAGGACAGTAAATGCTGGTAAAAGTTTCAGACCTATTTCATATCCAGCAAGAAAGAGAGAGAGAAAGAATCAAATACCAGCTAGTCAAGTCTACACTCTACAGAAACATCCAGGTTTAGGTGCATAAAATGACATCATTATTATATTCCTGGGTAGTGTTTCTAGAGTTTAAACTCACCAAGGAGTATAATTTAATTTAGAGACCATAGGAGGTCCTTCTCCAAAATATGTGAATATTTTTAAAGGTAGAGAATGTATGTGGAAATAGGGGATTGGCCTAATAATATATTTTGAAATTCATAATTTTGGAAGTATTCTATGGTGTAAAGTGAAGAAAAATACAATACAGTTCAGTCTTTTTTTTCTCTATTTTATTCATGTAAGTATTTGGAGATATAAAAATTCCCCTAAAAAACATTTTCACTGCATCCCATCAATTTTGGTATGTTGTCTCATTTTTGTCATTCTCTTGGATGAAGTTATTGATTATTTCTATGATTTGTTGTTTTACAAACTCATTCTTTAGGATTAGATTATTCAGTTTCCAATTAATTTTTAGTCTATCTTTTCATTGCCCTTGATTACATGTAATTTTTATTGAATAGTGATATGAAAAGGGTGCATTTAATATTTCTGCTTTTCGTGATCAATTTTTGTGTAAGTGTCATGGACCACTGAGAAAAAGGTATATTCCTTTCTGCCTCTATTCAATTTGCTCCAGAGGTCAACCATATCTAACTTTTCTAAAATTCTATCCATCTCTTTAATGTTTTTCTTGTTTGTATTGTGGTTAGATTTATCTATTTCTGAGAGGGGGAGGTTGAGGTCCCCAACTAGTATAATTTTGATGTCTATTTCTTCCTGTAACTCCCTTAGTTCCTCAACTAAGAAGCTAGATGCATACCACTTGGTTTATATATGTTTTGCAATGACATCACTTCATTGTCTATGGTATCTTTTCATAGGATGTAGTGTCCTGCCTTATCTCTTTTAATTAGATCTGTTTTTTGCTTTTGCTGTGTCTAATATCAGGATTGCTACACCTGGTTGGTTTGTTTGTTTGTTTTACTTCAGCTGAAGCATAACATATTCTATTCCAGCATTTTACCTTTACTCTGTGTGTCTCCCTCTGCTTCAAATTTGTTTCTTGTAAATAACATATTGTAGGATTATGTTTTTCAATCCACTGTGCTATCCACTTCCATTTTATGGGAGAGTTCATCCCATTCACATTCACAGTCATGATTACCATCTGTGTCTTTCTCTCTATCCTATTCCACCTCAAGCCCATTTATGTTTTTCCTTCTCCTTTGTCCCTATCCCTCCTCACTAGAGTTTTCTTTTGACCACCACCTCCCTCAGTCTGCACTCCCTTCTATCAGCACCCTTACTTTTCTTCCTCTTTTCTCTTACCACTTCTTCCCTTCCTTCTATCCACCCCTCTCTTTTTTCTCCCTTTCCCCCTCCTGCTGCCTATGGGGTAAGTTAGATTTCTTTTTTTCTTTTTTTTTGGAGGGAAATTGCAGTTAAACAACTTGCCCAAGGTCACATGCCTAGTAAGTGTTAAGTGTTTGAGGCCAGATTTGAACTCAGGTCCTCCTGACTTCAGGGCCAGTGCTCTATTCACTGCACCACCTAGCTGCCCCAAGTTAGATTTCTATATCTAACAATTATTTTATTCCATCTTTGAGCCAAATCTGATGAGAGTAAGGTTCACACAATGCTCATCTCACTACCTTCTTTCCCTCTACTGTAATAGGTTTTTGTGCCTTTTCTTGTGGTGTAATTTATGCTTGTCTGACTCCTCCTTTCCTCTTCTCCCAGTACAAGACTTTTTCACCACTTACTAAGAATTTTTGTCATCACATCAAAATCAACTTATACCCATGCCTTCTGTCTATGTATATCCCTTTTAAATGGTATGACAACAATACAGTTCTTGAGTTACAAGAGTCATCTTCCCTTATAGGTATGTAAAATGTTTACCCGTATTAATAACATGTTGTTGTTGTTTTTTCTTTCCTGTTTACCTTTTTATTTCTCTCTTGAGTCTTGTGTTTGAAGATAAAATTTTCTGTTTAGCTCTGCTCTTTTCATCATGATATTTTGGAAGTTCCCTATTTAGTTTAATTTTCATCTCTTCCCCTGAAAATTATGTTCAATTTCACTGAATAGCTGATCCTTGGTTGTAATCCAAGCCCATTTGCCTTTTGAAATATCATATTCCATGACCTCTGATCTTTTAATGTAGATGCTGCAAGGTTCTGCATAATCCTGACTGTGTTTCCTTGATATTTAAATTGCTTCCTTCTAGATACTTGCAGTGTTTTCTCTATGACCTGATTATTTTGGAATTTGTTTGCAATATTCCTTGTTATTTTCAATTTAGGATCTCTTTCAGGAAGTGTATTCATTAGATGAATACTTGACCTCATGATTCTAGGACCACAGGGAAGTTTTCCTTGATGATTTCCTGAAAGATGCTATCTGGGTTCTTTTTATCTTCGTGGCTTTCAGGTAGACCAATATTTTGGAATTGTATTTTCTGGATCTATTTTCCATGTCAGTTGTTTTAACAATGAGATATTTTATATTTTCTTCTATTTTTTCCCATTCTTTTGTTTATGTTTGTCTGATTCTTGATATCTCATAGAGTCACTGGCATCCATTTGCTGAATTCTAATTTTTAGAGAATAATTTTCTCCTTTTACATTTGACTTATTGTGCTTTTTAAGGAGTTCTTTTCAGTGAGTTTTTGTGCCTTCTTTTCCATTTGGTCAGTTCTACTTTCTAAGTAGTTGTTTTCTTCATTGTTTTTTTTCTCTTCCATCTGGCCAATTGTATTTTTAAGGATTTGTTTTCTGCATTCAAT
This sequence comes from Pseudochirops corinnae, assembly GCA_028646515.1. NCBI lineage: Eukaryota > Metazoa > Chordata > Mammalia > Diprotodontia > Pseudocheiridae > Pseudochirops > Pseudochirops corinnae. The sequence goes on from CM053585.1 coordinate 151,479,166, forward strand.
TTTTGTCCTTCCTTTTCCAAGCTATTGACTCTTTTTTGCATACCTCTCATTTCTTTTTCCCCTTTTTTTTCCTTCTACCTCTCTTATTTGACTGTTAAAATCCTGGAGCTCTACCAAGAATGCTTTTGGGGGTTGGGACTAGTTCACATTCCCCTTTGAGTTTTCAGATGTGGGTATATTGACAATGTTGTCTTCTTCTGAATTTATGCCTTGATATTCCCTATCCACATAATAAGAACCTATGGTCATTGTTCATTTATGCTTCTTGCCCATAGTTTTTGTCTTTTTCCCGGCTTTTAAGTTTGAACTCTCCTGCTGGAACAAAGGGGTCGGTGACCCAAGATTACTTTGCTGGGAGCCAGGAACTCATCAATGGCTTTGTGTATTGGGACCTTAGGGTCTGGCAGCTGCAGATTGTAGGGGTCTGGCAGTTTATTTGGTATTGAGTTCAAGTCAGAAACACTGGGGCTTTCATGGTGAGTGTGGGGAATCTGGTACCTAGAGGATGTAGGCTCCCTCATGCATCTTTAAAACACTGGAATATTTGACTGCTGGAGGAAGTATGCCAGCCTGGAGCTCTGCCTCCTGGAGTTGTGCTGAAGCTGGTGGAGGATTCCTGCTCTCCAGCAACACATGGTGGTTTTCTAAGCTGGTGTCTTTGAATTCCCCTGCCTCTGCTGAGGCAATCAAGGGTCCTGGTGTTGGTGCTTGCCTGCTCCTGCACCCTGGGTCTCAAAATCACTTTTGGTTTGCTGAGGTGGGGCTTTTGCTGTCTTGCTGGGACATCTCCCATCATATACTGCTGACCCTCTGCCAGTACAAAAGTGTCCTTTCCCATTAATTCCTCAAGCTTCTTGGGCTACAATACTTTTTCACCCCATCTTTCTGCTAACTCAGCAATTCCAGGATTTTTTTTTCTTGGGACTATATTTTCTGAACTTTCTGAGATCAATAAGAGAGAGTGAGAGTAACTTCTTACTCCACCCCAATTCTAAGTCTTGATGACCTGTTTCCTCTTCTGTAGTTACCTTAATGTAGTAACAGAAAAAAAGGTAGTTTTAAGTTGACCATAAATATTAATTTAATTGTTGATTCTTTAAGTGTTTAATCCTTGATCAATGACCAATAAGTAGACATACTGTTTGATAGATTGAAACACATCAGTATTAACATTGGCAATATAAATGAAACTAGAAAACATAAAGAAAATGTGGTTAAATGCACTGTGAGTTCATAGACTCTTCTTAGGGTAATAGGTAAAGTGGGTAGCAGTGTTAGTGCCCAAAGACAACAGAAAATAAAGTTGGAAGGTAAAGAAAAGAAGTAAAAAGACAGCCATGAAGATAATTGCAGCTTACACACAAATAAATGTATCAGAAGATAAAAAATGGAAATATTTTGAAAAACCTGAGGCTGTCCTTTCATCCCAGCCTCTTTTCCCAGGGAGATCAGAGAGTCTCTCAGAGGGCAGGGCTAGTCTCTCCTGGAACACAGGGAGTCAGGAAGCACCAGATGGCCTCAGAGTACATTTCCACCAGGCTTTTAGGTATCAGTGACCTTCAAGGACTCAAGAGCATGGCTGTGGATTTCACCTGCGAGGAATAGGAGCACTTGGGCTGTGCCCAGATGGAGATCTATGGGGAGATGTTGCTGGAGGACTACAGGAACCTCTCTTTCTGGATGAGAAAACTCCCCCAGGACCTTTCCTGCCTTAGTGAATGTTGTTACATGTGTCATATTTTAAAAAATTATTGTTTGCCAAGTGGGGACCAAAGATTGCCACCCTCTGGAAGCCATCATGTTCTCAGAGTCTAGGTCAAATAAACTTCCTTTATTTCTGATTAGAAAAACATAACATCACTTAAACCAATGTGTGTGTGTGTGTGTGTATGTATATATATATATATATATATATATATATATATATATATATATATATCAAGGACTTGAATACAATTGCTGGCATATGTGTCATTGGTCAATACGACCACAAAAAAGTTGGAAAATTGAATATGAGTCAAGGGTTTGCAGTGTTCAGAAACACTGTACCAGTATAACATTAATACTTTCTTCAAAAGAAGACTTTGATGGTTCTGGACATGACAAGTACTCAATCTTTACAATATCAAACGTAGGGAAAACGATTATATTCTCTCTCTTAGCAACAGTCCCTGTTCTCAAGAAGCTTATAATGTAAAGATGACAGACAACATGTAAAAAAGAAGTAAAAAAGGATGAAAGGACATGAAAATACATGTTAGGGAAAGCACAGTAGTGAAAGTCTTGAGCACAACCTCAGGAGAAATGAGAAATGACTGACATGGGTGCCCTTTTTAAATTCAAATTCTTGGAGGAGACATCAAATCAGAAGGGAAAGTCATAAACATAAAGATTAATGGTGATGGCTGGAGATTTATCTATACTGTTCCTCCTAATTGTGTGTTTGTTTTCCAATGCTCCATCCTGGGTCCATGATTCTTTCTCTACACGCTCAATGATCTCATCAACTCTGATGTGTTTTTACACATCATCTCTTTGCAAATGACACCCATATCTGTTTATATAAGCCTGCATCCACTGCCAAATCACCAACTGTCTATAGGACATTTCCAATTAGATATCCTGCAGTCTTCTCAAACTGAAGATGCTCAAAATATAACTTACGTATTTCCTCAAAAAAACATACCCATCTTTCTAACTTCTCAATTATCCCCAGAGTTTTTGTTTGTTTGTTTTTGGTTTTGATTTTAGTTTTTTTTTTCCCCATCACCCAGGTTCACGAGGTTAGACCCATCCTTTTCTGGATGTTTTCACTCATCTTACTTATTCAATCAGTTGCCAAGAGTAGTATTTCTGTTTTAAAATCTTGCTTACCTCTCCCCTTCTCCTTTTTCTTACCACCCAAAACTAGCTCAGGTCACCTATAGCATCCCCATACCTAAGATATACTCAGTTTTGACCTACCTTTCATAAGATTTAGTTTTCTTGGTGTGGAGTCAAGATGACAGAGTAGAAACAGGAGAATTCTTGACTCCCACCATAACCACCTCAAATACATATATGACTCTAAACAAGTTTTAGAGCTCCAGAATTCAAAAAATGACAGACAACCAGGCTTCTGCTGAAGGCAGCCCGGCAGATGGAAGGAAAGGGCTCATCCCAAGGCACTGGGAGCAGAGCCAAGCCCCATGCAATTTCAGCCCCAGGACATCCATGAGAAGCCCCAGCTGGAGCTTTCAGGAGAGCGCATCACTGGCAGCTGTGAGAGTTTCCAGAATTATCAACTCATAAGAAACAAGGACAAAGTGAAAGGTCAGTGGAACTCAGCTAAATTTGGGGGAGAAAAGCAAGTCTGGCCATCTGCCCCCAGGGCAAGGGAGCAGCAGAAGCAGCAGCACTGTTGCTGCCTCCACCTGGCAGCTCTCAGCCTGAGGATAGCAGGGGGCCAAGCAATCATTCAGAGGCTAAGTGATCTTGCCTTAAGCTGCCTAAATCAGGATTGTCATCTTGGGTGGTGGTCCTGAGGTGCATTTTCAGTGAGCCCAAGCTGGTGGGGGCTGCAGAGATAGTGGCAGCCTCCTAATAGGTCCAGCAGCTGCAAAAACCCCAGCGATTTGGGACAGCACTCTCCTCTCTGGAAGCATAGTTCTACTGAGCCCAAAAGTCAAGTAATTGACTGGCAACATGAGCAGGCAAAGGAAGCAAAGCAAGCCCAGTAATCCAACTTTAGATTCCTTTTTTGGGGAAAAGAGGATCAAATCACGGAACGGAAGGAAGACAACAGACTCAGAACTCCCGCAACAAAAGCTTCCAAGAAACATGATGATTGCTTGCAAGCCATAGAGGAGCTTAAGAAGGATTTTGAAAACCAAATAAGAGAAGTAGAGGAAAAATTGGGAAGAGAAATGAGAATGATGCAAGAAAATCCTGAAAAGAGAGTCAACAACCTGACGTAAGAAAACCACACCTTAAAAAACAGATAAACTCAAATGGCAAAAGAGGCCCAAAAAGCCAATGAGGAGAAGAATGCCTTAAAAAGTCAAATTTGTCATTTGGAAAAATATTCTCAAAAGTTTACTGAAGAGAATAATTCCTTCAGAATTACAGTGGAGCAAAAGGAAGCAAATGACTTTATGAGAAATCAAGATACTATTAAAAAGATCCAAACAATGGGAAATATGTCATTGAAAAAAACACTGACCTGGAAGATAGATCCAGGAGAGATAATTTTAAAATTATTGGACTACCTGAAAGTCATGATCAGAAAAAGAACCTAGAAATCATCCTTTAAGAAATTTCAAGGAAAATTGCCCTGATATTTTAAAACCAGACGGCAAAATAGAACTTGAAAAAATTCACCCATCACCCCTTGAAAAAGATTACAAAAAGAAAACTCCTAGGAACTTAGGAATGTTATTGCCAGGTTCCAGAGTTCCCGGATGAAGGAGCAAATATTACAAGCTGCCAAGAAGAAACAATTTGAATACTGTGGAAACACTTTCAGGATAAGGCAGGATGTAGCAGCTTCTATATTAAGGGATTGAAGGGCCTGGAATATGATATTCTGGAGATCAAGGGAGCTAGGATTAAACCAAGAATCACCTACTCAGCAAAACTGAGTATAATGTTCCAGGGAAAAATATGGTCATTCAGTGAGGTGGAGGACTTTCAACCATTTTTGCTGAAAAAAAACAGAACCAAACAGAAAATTTGACATCCAAATACAAGAAGCATGAGAAGGTAAACATGGAAAAGAAATCATAAGGAACTTATCAAAGTTGAACTATTTACATGCCAACATAGAAAAATGATAATTGTAACTTATGAAACTTTTCTCAGTATGACGATCAGTGAAGGGAATAAAAATGTGTATATACGCATGTGTATATA
>CM053585.1:151484555-151512649 GCA_028646515.1 Pseudochirops corinnae
GCGCCACAGGCTCCACGTGACCACATTCAGCCTATTAGGGAACAGAGTATACTTTCAAATATCCAAGGGTCCTCAGAGTCACGTAGCCACATTAGCAAAGGGCCTAGGGGCAGGGAAGATCTTCAGATTCCCATAACATAAGCTTAGCAAAGTTGCAGGATATAAAATAAATCCACATAAATCATCAGCATTTTCACAAAAATAAAGTTAGATCTAAACAACTAGAAAACAACCAGAAAGAAAACAACAACTAAACAACTGAAAAAAATCAATTGCTCACAGGTAGGCTGTAAAAATATAATAAAAATTACAATTCTATCTAAATTAATTTACTTATTCAGTACAACACCAATCAAAATACCAAAAAATATTTTATAGACCTAGAAAAATCATAACAAAATTCATCTGGAAGAACAAAAGGTAAACAATATCATAGAAATCATGAAAAATGCAAAGGCATTTGGCATGACTGTTAACAGACCTAAAACAATATTATAAAGCAGCAATCATCAACACTATTTCGCACTGGCTAAGAAATAGAGTGGTGGATCAAGAGAATATATTAGGTTTGTAAGACACCTACTGCTTTGTAAATCCAAAGATTCCAGCTTCTAGAATACTAATTAACTGTTTGACAAAAACTACTAGAAAACTCGAAAATAGTATGGCAGAAATTAGGTATAGACTGACATTTCACATCATATACCAATGTACGGTCAAAATAGATACGTGATTTAGATTATGATACCACCAGAAAACTAAGAGAGCAAGGAATTGTTTCCCTGTCAAATCTATGGAGAAGGGAAGAATTTATAAACAAAAAGAGTTAGAAGAACATTATAAAATGCAAAATGGATAATTTTATTATATTAAATTGAAAACGTTTTTGCACAAAGCTAATGCAACCAATATTAGAAGTGAAACAGAAAGATGTAAAACAATTTTTACAGCCACTGTCTCTGATAAAAGCATCATTTCTCAAATACTTAGAGAACCAAGTGAAATCTATAAGAATAGAAGTCATTCTCTGATTGATAAATGACAAAAGGATATGAATAGGTAGTTTTCAGATGAAGAAATTAAAGCTATCTATATTCATATGAAAAGTGCTCTGAATCACTATTGATTATATTACTGAATAATTAAATCAACTCTGAGATGCCAACTCACACCTATCTGATTGGCTAATATGACAAAAAAGGAAAATAATAAATGTTGGAGAAGATGTGGGAAAAATTGGAACACCAATGCATTGTTGGTGGAATTGGAAACTGATCCAAACATTCTAGGAAACAATTTGGAACGATGCCCAAAGGGCAATCAAACTTTGGTCTAGCAATAGCACTACTAGGTCTGTATCCCAAAGAGATCATAAAAAGGGAAAAGGAACCAAATGTTAAAATATTTATAGCAACTCTCTTTTGTGGTGGGAAAAAATGGAAATTGAGGAGAGGTCCATCAGGGAATGGCTCAGCAAGTTGTGATATATGAATATAATGGAATACTACTGTTCTATAAGAAATGATAAGCAGGTAGATTTCAGGAAAAACCTGGAAAGACTTACATGAACTGATGCTGAGTAAAGTGAACAGAACCAGGAGAATATTGTACACAGTAACAATACTGTGCAATGGTTAACTATGATTGACTTAGCTCTTCTCAGAAATACAATGATCCAAGACAATGCTGAAAAACTCATGGTGGAAAATGCTATCCATAGGCAGAGAAAGAACATGGAGACTGATTGCACATCAAAACACACTATTTTCACTTTTTTTTTGCTTTTTCATGGCTTTTCCCTTTTGTTCTGTTTCTTCTTTCACAACATGACTATTGTGGAACTGTGTGTACATTATTCCACACATATAATCTATGTCAGATTGCTTGCCAACTTGGGGAGAGGGTATGGAAGGGAGGGCCAAAATTTGGAAGTCAAAATTTTATTAAAAATGAATGTTGAAAACTATATTTACATGTCATTGGGAAAAATAAAATACTATGAGAGAGAGAGAGAGAGAATGGGAGGGACTTCAAAAGAAGGACTTAGAAGCAGAAGCAAGGAAGCTATTTTGAGGATGTCATAGAGAGGAAAGTGGTTAGAAATTAGTCAAATAGAGTAATAGATTAAAACAAAAACAAACAAAAAGGGAGAGAAATTTTATTGCAGGAATAATCTTTTTTTTTTTTTTTTTTTGCTTTTTGGAGGGCAATTGGGGTTAAGTGACTTGACCAAGGTCACACGGCTAGTAAGTGTTAAGAATCTGAGGCTGGATTTGAAATCAGTTCCTTCTGACTTGAGGGCCAGTGCTCTATTCACAGCATCACCTAGCTGCCCCTGCAACCATAATTTTTTAATAATTATGTCATTTCAAGAGCATTGGTTTTGAAATAGTCACATGTATTTGAATCCTATCTGTGACATTTCTTAACTGTATAACCATATGTAAGTCTTCTCAACCTCAGTTGCTTTATCGTTTAAATGGAAATAATAATAGCTGGAGTAAGCAACTTCACATACTTGTTGTGGAGGTCAAGTGATATACTACATATAAAATATTTTACAAACCTTAAAACACCATAAAATGCCAACATTTAAGAAGCACGCTTTTTTTTTATTCAGTACCACACATTCCATCTCAATTGTTCTTGAATATGATGATGCTCCAAAGGAAGATTATAGCCCCATGACTCTCTTTCTTTTATGAATGTTCTTCTATAACAGCTTTTAAAAAAGTATTATTGCCTTTCTTTCATGCAACCTGGGGACTCTAGAATTCTCTGCCTTTTCCCACACACAAATGACTGGTTTGTGTAAATGTGTAATTGGTTAGATATTCCCACCCACCCACTCCCTTCCTCTACAAATAGCTACAGATGCCATCCAAGGGAGAAAGCATTTAACACTCGTAATTCTCCAGATATTTTGACTTTACACTGAATGGAAAGCAGTAAAGGGGAGAAAAGATGACTCTCTCTCTGTGTGTTTGTGTGTGTGACATTTGCATCATAAGTTTTCCTTAATGTAGCTTGATGTGTTCCAGTGGATAAAATTTATAATGCTTTTCATCCAACTCTCTTTTTTCTTATTGCAATAACTTTCTCTTTAGGCAAATAAAATAAGAATTTAGATTTTAAATTTTGATTGTACTTTTGGGGCCAATGCCTATGGTTCAGTGTCTTTGGGCAAACAAACTGAACCTATATTCAAAAGTTTTAGAGTTTTCAAATTATCATTTTTATGGAGGAGGTTTATTCTTTTGTAAGCATCCTGGGCCATTTGCTTCTATTTGAAGTAAACATAAAATAAAGAATGTCTTGCAGGCTCAGAAGAGCTAGTAAAAGTCACAAAATTTCTGAGTTGGATAGACCCTCAGAGGCCACCTAGTCCAAAGTCTACCTGGCTGAGAGGCCCCTCTCCAATATTCTTAGCAAGTAGTAATCCAGCATTTGATTGAATTCCATTATTGAAAAAGAAACCACTACCTCTAGAGGCAACCCATTCCAGTTTTGTACAACTCTTAATGTCAGGAATGTTTTGTTGTTGTCGTTATTTTTGTTCTGTTTTGTTTTCTCTTTACTTCACACTGAAATCTACTTCTCTGCAACTTCCACCTATTGATGCCCACTAGGACCAAGCAAAGCAAATCTAATTTCTTTTCCTGATGACAGCTCTTCAAAACTGGAAGACAGATCTCATAGTCCCTCTTCAGTCTTCTCTTTTCTAATGAAAAAAATCCCATTTCTTTACCTATTCTGATGTGCTATAATGTTAAAGCTCTTCTTTATCTTGGTCACTTTTCTCTGAACACTTTCTAGGTCATAAATTTCCTACTTAAAATGTATAATATCCATCCAAAAATACACCTCCCCAAACTGACCACAAGGATCCATGTGTGTTCTAAAGAACCAGAAAATGCATAATCATGTCATCATTTGTCATGTTCCAGACACAGTTTCTTTCCTAATGTAGTCTAAAATTACATCAGCTTTTTTGATTGCCTTAATACACTCCAAACTCTTGCTTAATTTGTGCTCCTGTGATATCTCCAGATCTTTTCCAGTAAAGTGAATTCTTCTAATGCCACATAAAAGAAATTTGGAGGGAAAGTAGAGGAAAGTCAAAGGACCTGTACTCAAATCTTGGCTCTGGCGGTAGCTGCCTATGTTATCTTGTCATGTAACTTAATTGCTCTCTGACTTATTTGTCAAATGAAGAGATTGGACTAGATGTTCTGGATGATCACTTCCAATTTTAAATCTTATTTTCTTTAAAACCTGATATTTATAATAGTTACATCACATTTTATTAGAATAGGTGCAATATTCTTTGTGATCCAATTATTTTAGCTGTGTCCAATTCTCTGTGACTCATTTGGGCAATGACACTAGAGTGGGTTACTTTTTTTCCTTCATAACTCATTTTACAGAATGAGAAAACTAAGGCAAACTGGCACTTGACCAGTCATGCAGTTAGCATCTGAGGCTGGATTTGAACTCATATCTCCTTGACTCCAGGTCTGGTATTCTATTCACTATGTCATGTAGCTACCCAATATTCTAGCTTTCTTTTTTTAGTTTGCATTGTGCTTATTTATTTTATATGTTGTAAAATCTGAAATCTAACTAGAGTATTTTCTTGAAATTTTCCATTATTCTTAATAGTGGTTTGGGGGGAAGTTTGAAAAATAGAAATATCCTTGCATTCCTTTGGACTAATTATTTGGCTTCCTGAACTTAATTTTTTCATGTGCAAAATAGTAGGGTCAAAGAATTTCAAAGTTACCTTTCAACTTTAGATTTCTGTCTTCTGGCAGATCTAGAACATGTTGTTTTTCAGTCGTGTCCAACTCTTCATGATGCCATTTGGGGTATTCTTGGCAAAGATACTGGAGTGGTTTGCCATTTTCTTCTCTAGTTCACTTTATAGATTAAGAAAGTAAGGCAAACATGGTTACATGATTTGCCCAGTTACACAGGTAGTATGTGTCGGAGTTCAGATTTGAACTCAGGAATATGAATCTTCCTGAGTATAGGCAAAGCACTCTATCCCCTGGATCACCTAGATGCCCCCTAGATAATTCACAAATGAGCTAACCAAATGTGAATTCTAGAAGCCTTCTATTGTCAGGTTCACTGGCAAGTTTAATCAAGACACAAAAAAAATCTTTATTGGAAACCTTAAAACTTCAGCATAAGGAACCATACCAACATAAGTACCAGTAGACACACATAAGCATCACTTAAACTATGGAAATTTTCAACCAGAAGTTTGAAGGGGTTATATATTATTACTTCTTAACTTTATATTTTAAAAAATCCATCCAATAGAGTCTCTGTATCAGCAAGCACCCTAGCATACCCAGGATGGCTGCTAGCACAGCTTCTTAGATCTGCTTTTCTAAAGGAAAGCAACTCAAAATGGGTTAGCAGTCTCACTTTAATCAATCAAACAAATATCATTTACCTAGTTCAGGGGAAAAAGTCAGCACCCTCAACTTCAGAGAATACAAACAATACAAAACACAAGTTACAAGCAGATAGAGAAACATATCATCAGACAGGCTTCCAGCTGTCTGACCATTACATCCATACCTATTCAATTACCAGAGAGGGAAACACCAACATCTGGGTTTTTCAAAGCTGGGGATCTCAATGGCTTCCCAGAGTCTCATCTGGCCAAATCACACAACTCTTCTCAAAGTGAGCCCCAAAGCAAAGCCTCACATCAGGACACATATGTAGCCTTCTCCTGGATCAGAGAATGTAACAGCCCTCTTGACCCACTACCCAATCACAAAGTAATAAGGCGCGGACATTCCTGAAAAACAAGCCTGGTGCCACAGGCTCCACGTGACCACATTCAACCTATTAGGGGGCAGAGTATATTTTCAAATCAGGGAAGGTTCTCAGAGCCACTTAAGCCTATCAAAGGGCCTATGGGCAGGGAAGATCTTCAGATTCCCATAACAATCTCCTACTTCTCCCATTCTTTTTTATTTCAAAATCCCTTGACACTATCTCCTTGTTTCCCCCAGTCTCTTACGAAGAAGCTGCTCTTTTTTATGTTCTCCAAACAGATTGCATACTTGATCATTGCAATACCTCATTGAATCTTTAACCTCTCCCTATTACTGGTTCTTTTAATATTGTTATTAAGTATGCACAAATCTCCCCTGTCCTTAAAGAAAACACACACATACACACACACACAAACACACACACTTCTAATGTCTCTTTAAGCCACCGCCTATATTTCTTTTTGGCCAAACTCCTTACAAAAGCTCTCTCTATTTGATGCATGTTTTTTCTCTCCCATCATTCAATATTCAATCTTTTGTAATCTGGCTTCTGACCTCATGCAACTGAAATTTCTCTCCAAAGTTACCAATGATCTTTTAATTGCTTAGTCTGATAGCCTTTTTTCAGTTTTAATTTTCCTTGGCCTGTCTTCTGCATTTGATAATATGACCAACCTCTCCTTCTGGATACTCTCTCCTCAATGGGTTTTCATGAAACTTTTCTTTTCTAATCTATTTGACCTGCACCTTCTCCATCATCCATAAAAGTGCTCTCAAAAGTTCTATCCTAGTTCTTTTTCTCTATATCTACTCCTTTTCTTAGTAACATCAGCCACTCCCATGGGGTTATTTATAACGTTTATGTGATGATTCTCAGTCTCTAGTGTGAGCTTAAACTCCACATTAATAATCGTCTAGTGAATATTTTAAGCTTAATAATGGTATCTAGCATTTATGCAACACATTGAGGTTTGCAAAGCACTTTACACATACTAACGTATTTGGTCCTGTCAATAACCCTACATATTATTATTGTCCCCATTTTACAAAAGAGGAAACTTGGGCACAAGAAAACTAATGACTTGCCAAGGGTCAAATAGATTGTATCTGAGGTAAGATTCAAACTCTGGTTCTACTGACTCCAAGCCCCATGCTCTGTGCACTCTACCAACTAGCTGTCCCTAGGAAGACAGCCTGGAGTCATCTTAAACTCAGTATGTCCAAAATTGAAATCAATGTTTTCCCTCCTAAACTCTTCCTTATATCAATCTCCCCTGTTTCCCTGTTTTCCTAATTATAGGCACCACTATCCTTCTAGTTTCTCAGATCTGTTGTGTTGGCATTATTCTAGACCCATTCTGTGCTTTATATCTCTCCTTCCTCCTTTTGGTTAAACTCCTTGAGAAAGCAATCTACAATATATGTCTCTACTTTCTTTCCTCTTCCTCACTTCTTAACTTTTCAAAATTTGACTTTCAACCTCATCACTCAACAGAAACTTCAAAGTTATTAATGATCTCTTACTTAAGAAAGTTAACGACCTTTAAAAATCTTCTTTTCTCTTGACCTCTCTTCTGCCTTTGACATTGTAGATTACCCTAGATTATTCCTAGATACACTCATCTCTCTAGGTTTTCATGACACTGCTCCTTGTTGGTTTTCTTCCTATTTATCTGACAACCCCTCTGTCTCTTTTGCTGATTCTTCATTGGCGTCAAACCAGCTGACACTGGGGGTTCTCCAAGGCTGAGTCCTTCTCTTTTTCCTCTAGCCTATTTCCCTTAATAATGTCATCTGATCCCATGGTTTTAATTATTATTTCTATGCTTACGACTCTCAGATCTACTTCTACAAACCTAAACTCTCTCCTGACCTCCAATCTTGCATCTCCAACTTCAAATTAATGATCTTGAAATGTCCAGTAGATATCTTAAAATCAACATGTCCAAAAGAAAAAAATCCAGCATTCTCTTTTCTCCTAAGTCCTTCCCTCTTCCCAATTTCCCTTTTACTGTTGAGGGTAACACAATCCTCCAAATCACCCAGACTTGCTACTCATGTTATCCACTACTCTCTCTCTCTCTCTCTCTCTCTCTCTCTCTCTCTCTCTCTCTCTCTCTCTCTCTTTCTCTCTCTCATCCTCTGTATCTAATCAGTTGTCAATTTCTGACATTTCTACCTTCTTAACATCTCTTCTGTATGTCACCTTCTCTTCTCTCTTTCTGCAAAAACCCAGTGCAGGCTCCTGTCACTTCAAGCCTCAATTATTGCAATGGCCTAATTATTGGTCTCCCTGCCTCAAGGTTTCCTTCACTTCAATCCATCCTTCACTCTGTTGCCACATTGTTCTTCCTAGAGTGCAGGTCTGACCATTATCATCACCCCATTCAATAAACAATAGGGGCTCCCCAATGTCTCCAGTACTAGGTAAAAATACTCTGGCTTTTAAAGTCCTTCTTAATGGCTCCTTATCTTGCAAGATTTCTTAAACCTTACTCTTCTCCACATACTCTGTGATCCAGTGACACTGATCTCCTTGCTGATCCTTTTGCAGGACACTTCTGTACTGCAGGCATTTTCATTGACTGTCCTCATGTCTGTGAAAGTTCTTCCTCCTCATGGCTGTCCTCTATTCTCTGGCTTCCTTCAAGTCTCACATAAAGTCTCACCTTAAACAAGATGCCTTTCTTGGTCCTTCTTAGGCCCTTCCCTCCAATCGTACCCTCCCTATCTGTACCTTGTTTGTGTATAGTTGTTTTTGTGTTGTCTCCACTGTTATTCTGTGAGTTCCTTGAGTTCAGGAATGCTTTCTTCTTTGTATCCTCAGAGCTTAATGCTCTGCCTGATACAACACAGGTGTTTAATAAATGCTAGTTGACTGACTTTCCCTCATTCCCATATTCAATTGGTTGCCAAATCTTCTCAGATCTCTCATACTTGATCCCTTCTCTCCATTTTCAGAGCTACTATCTTAGTTAATGCCCTCAGTAATTCTTTACCTGTATTATTGCAACAGCCTCCTGTTTTTGGCTTCTTAAATCTTTCCATATTCTTTCAAAACAGATCTGACCATCTGACTCCCCTATTCAACCAATTTCAGGGGCTCCTCTAGGTAAAAATATTAAGTTGTCTTCCATCTGGCATCAACATGTCTCCTTCCCCTTATTCTATAATCCAGCCAAATTTATCTTCCCTCAATTTATTAGAAAAAAACCCCCTCTGTCTTTTCTTTCTCTACACCTTTGTACTGGTCATTGCCTATGCTGGGAATGCAATTTCTTTTTACCTCATAGAATCCTTCCTAATGCACCTTAGGCAATGCGTTCTTCATGAGTTTTTTCCTAATTACCAACCATTGTTATCCTACCTGCCAATCCACCTTGTAATTAATTTTATTTATTTCTGTTTATTCTCTTTACATTAATTTTATACATACTTAGAATAATGCTTGTTGTCTCTCTCATAGGAATAGGAACTCCTTGTGAGTAGGAATTATCTCACTCTAATATCCTAGAACCTAGCACAATATCTATTACTTGGTAGTAGATTATTTTTTTTTATTAATAACCTATGACAATTTTAGATATGATGAGAGAAGATTTGAGGAAGCATTATGGCTGCTTTCAAGATTACCTATATAGAAGAGAGATTAGACCTATTCTACTTGGTCCCAAAAGGCAGAACTGAGAGCAAAGTTCCAAAGTTTCAGAGAGATAGTTATTAGTACATTATTATGAAACTATCTTTCCATAATCAGAGGTATCCAAAAATAGAAACAGCTCCCTCAGAAGTCCAAATGCTGAATGGCTATGTGTCCTGGGAATTACTGTTCAACTACATATTGTACAAAGTGATCTCTGAAGTAATAACTAGCATAAACATAATGACTGTTATGTGCCAGACACTATATTAAGGGTTTTACCAATCTTATCTCATTTGATCTTTATAATAACCAAAGAAGATAGTTGTCATTATTATCCCCATTTCACAGGAGAGGAACTGAAACAAACAGAGGTTCAGTGACTTGCTCAAGATCACACATATAATTTCTCTGCATTTGATCTCTGGTCTTTCTGACTCCTAGCCCAGCACTCTATCCACCCAGCCTCAAATCATATTCTGTGGTCTTGGAATTTTGAGAAATTAATTTAGAATGCACTGGTGTTGTTTTTGTTTATTTATTTTTTAGGGGAATGAGGCATATAGAAGCTATCTTTCGAAAAGAAAAAGTTCCTTGAAAAATTATACCAGTAATTACGCTGTACAATGTATAAAATAGCTCAGAACACAAGACGTGCTGTACTTCACAAAGAAATCACCACTTACTTGCTTTAGAGGGCCCATTATAAATATTCTGAATTGCTCAGGGGAATTCTGGGTATGCTTGGAGCCCCTGAAACTAGAACTGAAACCATAGAATCTTAAAGCATCAGGCGACCTTGGAGATCATCTATTCCAGTAAACTCATTTTATAGAGGAGGAAACAGTTACCCAGGTTGATGCAGTGACTACTTGGGTCATGAAGTAATATAGTAGAATCATAAAAAGCTTAGATTGGGAAGGTTATGAGGATTTTAGAAGTCCCCTAATGTAACTTCCCTATTTTGTGTAGATAGTGCAATTTAAGGGCAGAAGGGGAAAGTATATATCCACTGCCACAGTTTGGTAGTAGCTCAACGAGTACTTGAATCCTGTTCTCCAGATTCCTAATCTAGTGATTTCTCCATTGTATCACAACAGTGCATTATAATTTATCCCTTAGAATATTGACTCAGTTTTCAGCAGTCTCCTGAGCCACCTGGATATGGACCATGAGATTTGCAGCATGAAACAAGGAACAAGGTGTTAGATTTGCTTCAAGGGATCTGAATGTTAAACCTATCTATGTTTATGCTACCTGAATAACCTTGGGCAAATCATTTCACCCCCCTGGGTTTCAGTTTGATAAGGATCTTAGAGGGAGGTGTCTTCCAGTGTTAAATCTCTAATCCTAAATTTACCTAAAATTTAGTCAAAGCATTTTTTCCTGAATTTTGTCCACTTGATCTGATAATCTCCCCAGGGTAATGTATTACATTATGAATAAACCTACATAGTATGGTTTCAGTTGTTTAAGTTACTACTATGTTGAATCTCTAATAAATATTTTCTCTAACCTCTAACCCTTGGCTTCACTACAAATAAACTGTTAATAGAGTATTCCTTTTCTCCAGAGACTGATTTTTTTTTCTCAAATGGAAACACATCTGATTAATGCTGACACTGATGACCATTTTCTCCTTTTTTTCTCCCCAATTCTTCTATGTCAAGAAATGGAGTCTGTCTAGAATGACTACTCTAAGACCTAAGCACTAAAATAGGTACACTCAGGAAGACTTTTGGTCACAGGTAGCAACATCTCTGATTCTTAAACACAGCTAGCTATATGCTGGCTCTCAAGTGATCTTAGATTCACTTCTTTCTCCAGTCTCCAGAAAAGAGAAGGAGAATTTGTGTGTGACAAAATCCTGTGTTGGGAAGAGGGGAACAAAAAACGGAGAACATTGTTTCTGTTGGTAACATAAAATAAAATGAAATGAAAATTAGCCAGTGTGGTACTCTTAAATGTTATTTGCTACTATATCAATGAACTTCCAGCTACCCATATTTCATTTAGAGCAAAGCCAGTTTTTAGAAATAAATGCAGCTTGCTGTAGGGAAACTAGGATGATGAGCAGGTACTATATGAAGTTAAACTGAAGAAATTGGAGACG
Organism: Pseudochirops corinnae; assembly: GCA_028646515.1. Classification (NCBI taxonomy): domain Eukaryota; kingdom Metazoa; phylum Chordata; class Mammalia; order Diprotodontia; family Pseudocheiridae; genus Pseudochirops; species Pseudochirops corinnae. The sequence continues at coordinate 151,496,107 of CM053585.1, forward strand.
GTTAGCCTTGTAAAGAAAAAAGACAGGAGAGTACTCTTCAAGATTAATAAATCTTTTAAGAGGTAGAGGGTTTGTGCTTGTTCTGTTTTGCCCCAGAAGACAGTATTAAGAGTAATGATCCAAGGGGCAAATTTGTGCTAAATAAAGTGTCCCAAAAAGCTTTAGTGAAGTTTTAAGATTTAATGGAAAAGAAAAATAAATAAATAAATAAATTGTTGCTAATGGTTAAAGCTTTCCAAAAGTAGAAGGGGTTATCTTAGAAATAGTGATTTCTTTCTCACTAAGAGTCTTTCTTCAAAGAGGTTAAATGACCACTTGTAAGGAATGTTATTAAAAAAAAATACAACTTTCTATGTACTGCTTTGACTAGCTGTCCAGTGGAAATGGAAAGGGCATTGACTTTTTTTTTTTTTTAATATGACCTGGTTTGGAATTCTGACTTTGCTACTTACTAGGGGTGAAATTTTGGGCAAACTGCTGCCTCTCTCTGGTCCTCAGTTTCTAGTTTATAAAATAAAAGTTACATATGATCTTTTCCAGCTCTAAATCTCATTATTCAAGAATTCTCTTCCAACTCTGTGATTCTGTGAGATTTGTTTCAGGTGAGGTGTTGAATAAGTCAGGGACAAAAGGTGCTCACTAAGATGTTGTTCTTCTGAGACTCTTATTTTATTTTTGTTGGGGTATCAAATAAGTGAAAGTGAGAAAGGCACCACCCATAAAAGAAGAGGGAAGAAAAAAAAAAAAAACCTGGGCCATTGCTTGCCAGGCAATGGAAGGAGAGGCAGAGGGCCAAAATCAGCAGGTGCAAATTGTAGGAACTCTAGTGAAAGGAAGCTAGGGAGCACTCAGTACTTTGCAAGGGAGAGATGGAAGCTCCATTTATACATCAAGAAGGCAGAATAAGATAGTTTTCCTAGGATGGAGGGGAAATGGTCATAAACCTTAACGTGGGCCAGATCCTGGAATATGTTTCAATGTGCAACAAAGTGTCTTTATCCTTTGACAGGTAGTTCAAAGGATATGAAACATTTCCCCATAGTGGAAGAGGGGCAGGATGGGGGAAAACCCATGGGTAAAAAGTCAGAAATGTAATAGCTCTTGGTGGCGAGATTGCTGTAAGAAACTGCGGGGTCTGCGTGGACTGAAAGGCTGAGTGGAAAGGAGACAGCAGTACACAGAGCCAATTGAAGGAGGAAACTGAACTTACAGCTATTCTCCCCTTCGAATTTGTTAATCGTCTTTCCTCAAAGCGCCCAACCTGGTGAGAAGCAGCGTTCATTCGTTCCCCTCCCTGGCTCGGCGCCCCTCCCTTTCTCGAGCCCCCTTGTGCAAGGAGCGTGTCGTGGCCCCTGCTCTTGAGCTCTCTCATTGGGAGTGCGGAGCTGAGCTCATGGCCTGGCCGAGATCTGCCGCCGCCACTGCCTCTGCCGCCACCGCCCGTCTCCAGCTGGTGTGAGCTACGGACCAACTGACTGAAGGACTGACAAGCCCCGAGAAGTGGCTGAGCCCGGAGCCGGGGACGCCGCGCTGGGGCTGAGCCCGCGGCTGCCCCCACTCCGCTTTGGGATTATTCAATGCCTGATAAAGGAGCTACAGAGCCGAGTACCGCGCAGAGAGGACCCTAGCTGCATGGGAGGAAATGAGTGTGGCGGAGAAGCCGACACCCCCCGCACCGCGTGAGCGCCCGGTCACCCTCCTGGTCCCCACTTGGGTAAGTACGCGGCGCTCCCTCGATTGCGTGTCTTAGCTGCGGTTTCTGCCGCCATCCAGCTGCATCTGCTCCCTTTCGCGGCCGCTGGATAACTTTCCTGACAAGGAGGAGGAGCAGAGAGCGGCGACTGTGGGTGCGGGGCCTTTGGGGCACCCTTGGGACGGAACTCAAACAGATTGGGGGGAAAAGTCCTTCCTGCCCAAGCCGTAGGGGTGACTCCCTCTCCTTCCTCCCCTTTTCCTTCATCTCCCATATCTCCGACTCTAAGAGGAACTTCTTTGATGTTACTTTTCTATTTATTTTGAAGTGGCGTGGAGGGTTTAGCAGGACAGGGTAGTTACTTTAACTCGAGGTGAGAAAAAGCCTCTTTCCCCCTCCCCCATCCTTGTAGGAGCATTTAAGGATTTATGTCCAGCTCTTCTTTGGGCTTCTGTCCCAGATTGTAAGAGAGACATCTCTTCCACCTCCCCCCACTCTTGCCCCCTCCAATCTCAAGTCTTCAATCTTCTTATCTTGTCCTTCTACACCAATAGACAGCAGTGGCGTGGGGGACCTCTGTAAACTTAGGTAAGTGCTTGATCTGAATTGACAGATCCTCAGCTGTCAGCTGTTCTTCCTGGATCCTTACTCACCGTTCAATCCAGCATCTTTCCACCCCGCACCACCCCCCCCAAGTGGATCAGTGAAACTTGTAGTGGTGTTAGATGATGCACACAGTTGAAAAAGTTCTTCATCATCTTAAGAATTGAGAGGGGAGAGGGAGAGGGAGAGGGAGAGAGAGAGAGGGAGAGAGAGAGAAAGAGAGAGAGAGAGAGAGAGAGAGAGAGAGAGAGAGAGAGAGAGAGAGAGAGAGAGAGAGAGAGAGAGAGAGAGAGAAACACGGACACAAGAACCATTCCATCAGGTTACAAATAGGCACGAGGCATGGTTGTATTCTATACAGATGAAGTTAGAGTCAACTACTTAAAATACACATTTCCTTGCCCACCGCCACTCCCTTTACCATCACTAACAAAAAACTAAAAACAGTATAATCATTAATACCTTTTGCCAGGTTTCTCAGAATGGCTCAGTTATGTTCCAAAAGGCAATAGGCTTTGGAAAAAAGTAACTGAATTGTCTCCTTTGTGGTAATGCATCTATACTTTCATTGTACTTCAGTTCCTAAATGAAAATGCTCGTTATAAAAGCACAAGAATCATAGATGACAGTTGTTGTGTGTTGAAACATTGCAAGTGAATCTTAAACTTACACTTCAGATAAGTTTATTAAAAGTACCTTTTTATAAAACATGAAAATTCCTGGCAATTTTTGGCAGGAACTATAATCAAAGCTTTTCATATGGTAAAATGAACTTTGTCAAAATAATAGGCTTCATAATTATAATTTTCATAGAAGTATGAATATTCTACCACCAAAAACTTTCTTTTGAATGATTGTTTAAATTCATAAATTATGCCCCCCAATGGTTAAGTATTGTATATTTTGTATATTTGTGGAAACCTTAATAGTATTCTGGTCTAACTCAAATACTCTTCAAAACCATTAATATTAACATACATTTGAAATTATGAGCAGTGTATCATGGTGACCCACTTGATGATTTAATTCTTTAAAAAAATTTAATATAAAAGATGAATCTGTCACATTTATTCCAAGTACTTTTCAGAATGCTAATGTCTTATCATCTATTGATTGCTTTAATTTATGGAATTTGGTGACTAATACATAGCATTTGAATATATTCTTGAGGTGGAGGTTACTTACCACGACTAAATTAAAAGGCAGAACTAGCCTACTTTTATAGCAATTTGAAACCTTGTTATATGAAATGACAAATGAGTTATATCACAGCAAACTTTATGTCAATGTTGGAGGCTAAATATCAGGTTGATGCCATACGGGAGACTGAAAGTAAGAAGTGTAAGGTTGAGTAAATTCATTTTAAAAAATAATGAAATATATGCCATGATCACTATTGTCATTCATATCAAACTGGCGAAATATGCTACACTTTCACTACCCAATTATTTGTTTATATTTTAGATGAGGACTCATCCCTTAGGATATGTCCTTTACTTTTTCAATCTGATGGTGGGGGGGGGGAATGCACTAATAATATATGTAATATTCATCTTTTGAAAGGCAATATAGCATAAACTAGTGAGTGCTGTTTAATTTCCCTGAGAAGAGATGACCAAAAGATTAGCCAAAGGTTAATTAATATTGGAAAGAAGCCAATTTTAATATCAACAAGTCCGTGGTTTTCTTAATGATTTGCAATAATATTTAATGGTTTTAGTCAAGGAAAATTCAAATCTTTTATTAAATTGTAAAAATGCACATCTATGAGTTAACACAAGTTGTATTTCTTATAACCTAGAGCAGATACTTTATGTAGTGTGAGATGCATTCACAACTTCTGTAGGACCATGTGAATGTGACAAATATTATGAGGACATAATGAGTGTTTACTAGTGTTTACAGTATTTACTGTTTACTAGTTCATTTTATTTTTTCCCTTTTGTTCTATTTATAGTATTTGTCCCTTATTTTTTCCAACTTAAGAGAGTCCTATCGCTCAGATTCTTCTTCTGCTTGTATTCACATTGCAAAATCCCATTGCAGTGAAACATTAGTACAGTGTACTGTGTGTTTTCTGCTATTGATTAGTATTTACAGCACACTTTCTGTTTTTAAATAACAATGCTACTTCAGTCTACCAAGCTTGAAGCATTAGACTGAGGGAGACAATAATGATCTGTTTCATATGATGAGTTTGTACATTGAAAGGTAGGGAGAAAATACTAGGTCATTTGAAATGTGCATTTTGCAATATAACCACTTAACCATCTCTTTAGAGGTTGAGTTATTACACGCAGTAAATTAAACACCTAATCTCCCAAAGAATCTTAATCATTCCTTTCAGGCTTTCATTATATGTGCCTCAGCCTTGCTGACTCATCTTTCATTTCAACTGTGGAATTTCTGATGATGGCCATGACATCATAAATAAAACACAGCAAGTACACTTATTTTTGGAAAGGGCAAAATATTCTGTTCTAACAGATGGGGGAAAACAGATCAATGGTGAAAATTTTTAGCAGGTTCTAGTGCAGAAAATCAACTTATGTTTCACAGAAATTTTGAAATGTTAACAAAATAGAGTATATTTCAAACTAAAATATATTGAGCATATTCTATGGAAAAGTTTAAAAGTTTATTTTAATCCAAATTATTTTTATAGAGCTATTGTAACCCAAGAGAGAGGGGAAGATAGTTTACTTTTCTGTATATGAATATCATCATCTATCAAATGAGTATGCTCCCAAAACACAATTATCTCATAAAGAAGTATTATATCACAGTACTAACACGTGATCAATACTATGTAAGTATTGGTTTCTTCAAATATGTTCATTTCCACTTCCATGATTCTGTATTCTGACATTTTTTTTTCAGTTAGGCTTCTGTGTATGTGTGTGTGTGTGTGTGTGTGTGTGTGTGAGTGTGTGTGTTTGTCTTAAAAACTGAGAGACATAAGAATTTCAAGATTGTTTAAAACAAAAATATAGAAAAGGTATATTAAAAATTCATGGTTGAAAGAACAGTAAACATATATGGGAATCAAATACTTAGTCTAGCTCATCCAACTGTGTGACTTCAAGTAACTCACTCACTTTAGTTCATAATTTCCTCAGCCATAAAAGGTCCTTTTCTGTGCTGCCATTCTGTGATTTTAAACATTCCTATTGAAGAGATGCATTTTTTTCCACATTGTCACCTGGATTATGCATTTTTAGATTATGTTAGGTGAACACTAGATGTCACTTTACCCCAGACCATCAGGATTCTTAAATTGTCTTATATTAAGAATATGAGGCCTCATTTACCCCACTATTCTTTCTGTAGCAAATAAAATACTAAGCCATTACTACTGAAGTGTCTTCCTTAAAAAGGTTTGACAGAGAGCCATGACAGGGGAATTGATTTTGTGAACATTCTCAGCGATGAAGACCCTCTCCTTTCCTTCTCTAATGACTGTTAACAGATGCAAAGGACTCTGTTAGCCTTAGCTACACTTGCAGATTTTCCCATATTATACTGATCATCAGTAGTACTGTCTTCAGAGATTGCAACTAAAATGACTCAGGAAGACAGTTTCTGATGTCTAAATTGTCAGCGTTTTATGTGTTACTTTATTTATATTTTAGACAGGAAGAGAATCAGGGGGAAATAAATGTGTCTTTTATACTGACTAGATAAATGTTTATTAAAATTGGCATTTCTAGAAGACACAGAATTGAGAATTTCATCATTAGCCTTCATTGTATTCTTTTTTCTCTCTGTCTTTTGCATCTGGAAATTCTCAGAACTGATTCCAGCACTAAAACAGCTACACAGTGTCAGACTAGCAATCCACAAATCACATGTTGAATAACCCATCTACTCTGTTTTGATAAGCAGTTAAGTTCAGTATAGTCAATTTGGAATGAAGAATAATATTCAGTGATGATAGCATCAGTAACATGGAATTGTGCAATCTAAAAACCATGATCACATTAATGTTAGATGAAATATTATTTGAAGATCCAGTCAACATTATAGCCATGTCAGTATTGAGTTTTGTATTTTATTTTTTAATATTGTCTTGTGGTTGGATCACAACTTTAAATAATATGTGAAATATTAAAGATTCAAGGTAACAATAGTGTTCAGCAGAAGCAGCTTCCTATCAAGCAGCTAGGCATTTAAAGATGAGGAAGTGATTATTAATTATGTCACTTCTGAATGGGAAGTGTTTAAATTAAGACTTTCATAGGATTCAGAGCTGAAGGATTCTTGGAGATTGCCTAACCTAGAGTCTTTATTTTACAGGTTAGAGACCCAAGGCCCAGATTGGGGAAATTATTTTCTCATCAGGAGTATCAGGTGGCTAAGAATCAAACTCAAGGCCCTAACTTTAAATCAGTCTATTTTCTATTATACCCTTTTGTTTCAGGTAACATAGTTTTATAATTGTCTTCATATAGTTTATTTGAACAGTTAGATGATTTAATTTCTAAATATTGAATATTTCTGTTGTGAATGATATTTTAATGATTTAAAAATTCTTACTGCCTGGTGTATAAGATTGTGAATGATTTTTGCGGGTTTATGTTATATTTTAGAGGCATTAGGGCCTATTGTATAGCTTTCTGGACTTAGATTTAGGAAGAGAGTTCAAATCCTGCCTCTGAGGCTTCCTAGTTGTGTGACCCTGGTGAAATCACTTAACCATTAGGGGCCTCTGGCAAACCTCTAAAAGACTAAAGGGTTATAGCAACTTGATGGAAGTAGTTCCCTATATTTATATAATCACAAATCCTTTTTAGATTCACTTATGTGCTAAATTGTAAACTTGCTGAACTTAAGTATTGTCTCAATTCATCAAACAATTATTAAGCACATGCTTGATAGAATCATGGTTATAGACACTAAGGATATAAAAGCCAAAAAGGAAAAATTAATGAATGAATAAATATATATATGTATATATATATACATATACACACACATATATATGCATATACATATACATATATGTAATACTTATCCATATTGCCTCTATACGATATCCCTGAAACTTCCCTGATGAAATCTCATCTCCATTGCATACAATCAGCCTTTAATATAATGATTTATATTTAAGTTGCTTGGATTATCAATTGTTGTTTTCCATGAGAGTCTCTTCAAGAGTTTGCCAGCCTTGCAGAAATGGGATGACAAGGTGTTGACTTATATTTTGAATTTGGGAGAAAAGAAGAGAACTGTATAGAGTAGGTATTGGACCCTTAGAAAAATCACACAAGTATCAGTTCTACATATTTTGCCATGAGGGATTCATCTGAATAAACAGCCGCCTTTAAAAATGTGAACATTCTGTTAAGAGAATTAAAGGAGATCCTGACTTTTGGTTATTTATTCTTTAACATGAACGCTTTTTCAGATATTTTTAATATTTAGAGCTGGAAAGGAACCTTAAACTCCATCTTGTTCAACTCCCATTTTGTAGATGAGGAAAAAGACACCCATTGGAGGGGGGAGATAATTGAATTTGTAGTCAAAAGACCTGAGTTTAAATTGGCAGCCGATTGCTGCCTGTTTGACCTTGGTCTCGGGGTCCTTCATTTCTAAACTAGGGAGATTGTGGTAACTGTCCTCAAGTGGCTTTTTGAGGTCTCCAAACACTGAGATCTCATGCTTAGCCTTTGGTAAGGAAGTGAATTAGTGGGTGAACCAGGACTAGGAAAGCCCATTATCCAAGCTATCAGTTTAGTGTTCTTTCTTTTACTACAGTATATTGCTTCTTTTCTGCAGGAACCCAAAGGGCTATTGAGTGTGCCCAGAGATTTCCTTTATTTTATAAAGTTTCTAAGGGTTGATCCATGGGGCAGCAATTTGTACCTGCTATTTTTCATCTTTTTGTATGCTAAGGTTGCTGATAACTGGTTTCTACTAATCCTGACTTCTCAGCATTAGAAAAACACACTGTCAGGAATATACATGAATCACACACAACAGAATATGCTTACTGTAGCAAAGGTGTTCATGCTTCAGGAGGATCTGTGTGTACTTTCAGGATTGCTAAGAATCTTTCCATAGCCTCCAATGTTACACAGTTCAAATCTACATCTTTCTTTAAACCTTCTGTAGAGGAGCAATACACTATGATGAAATCTGGAGCTTCTGTTCTCTATATCTCTTAGTATCTAATGAGAAGCACTGCAATTTCTGGTGAAGTAACACAGGTTTTTAATATTACCTTATTTCAAAGTAATTCTACCTGGATTTAAAAGATTTTGCCATTGAACTATTTCAGGGTAAGAAATATACAGATCATGTGTTCCACAATCACATTAGTTCACATTTATATAGCATTTTAAAGTTTGCAAGCACTTTATGTATATATTTTAACCTCACATGAACTCTGTGAGATATCAACCAATCTATAAGTATTTATGAAGTGCCTACTATATCCCAGCTATTGATCTAGGTGCTGGAATATAAAAGCAATGAATGAAACAATTGCTACAATCTCATTGTTCTTATTAGCCCTTTTTTATAGATAAGGGAAATGAAGATCATAGAAATCAAATGATATGCTTAGGTCACACAGCTAATCAGTGCCTGAGGTTGGCTTTGAACCCAAATTTTCCTCACCTCAAGTATGAATATTCTAGTATATCCACTACCTTATACTTTTTCTGCCATCTACTGTAATATAACACAGGACATGATAAATACTTAGACTATCATTATGTTAACAAAATGCCTTAAATATGAAATTATTTTGCTACAAATTTCAATATTTTGTAGTGGAAATCATTCTCTATTTGGGGTGAGAAAACCTGGGTATGAGACCAGATTCCACCACTTACTACTTTTGTGATCTTGAGTAAGCCTTTTAAACGTTCTGAGTCTTAGTTTCCTTGTCTATAATAGAGGGATAATAGAATTTGTATGACTCATTTCACAGGATTGTAGTGAGAAAAGTACTTTGCAAATCTGAAAGTGCCATAGGAACCACTTTGGTGTAATGGGAAAAATACGGCATTTGGAGTTAAATGATTTGCGTTCCAATGCTTGCCCTTTTATTTACTGCCTGGGAGACCTTGAACATTTCTTTAGCTCTAGCTCTTAGTTCCTTCCACAAGCTGTAAAATGTGAAGGGATGGACTACATAATCTAGATAATCACTAAGGACCCTGAAGGTGCTCAATTTATGATCTTTTGCTGTAGAAGTGATTTGTTAGTATTATTTTAGAGCCAGAACTCCAAAGGTGACTTTCAATAAAATAATTTTATTTTATGAACAATGAAAAACAACCTACTTAAAGTTCATTTCAATGATAACAGTAAGTGTGCTGTATATAGCAATTCTTATATTAGGACTTGATGGAGATATGACTTCTTAGATCCTGTCCCATCATATACATATTTATATGTGTATTTGTTATTGTTGTTCAGTGATTTCAGTCATTTCTGGCTCTTTATGATCCCATTTTGAGGTTTTCTTAGCAAAGATACTGAAGTAGTTTGTCATTCCCTTCTCCAGCTCATTTTACATAAGAGGAAACTGAGGCAAATAGAGACAAGAGACTTGCCCAGTGTCCCACAGCTAGTAAGTGTCTGAGGCTGGATTTGAACTGAGGTCTTTCTGACTCCAGGCAAGGTGCTTTATTCACTATATTATCTAGCTGCATATATCGTGTATATGTCATACACATATGTTTGTATATGTATGCAGGTATATATGTGTGTGTAAATATGTTCGTGCATATATATGTATATATATATGTAAATCTATCTATAAATTTCTCAGCTCTTGATGGTATTTTGCTTGCTTAGTTTGCCAAATGAATGACAAGATATAACCCTTACACCCTTGAAACTAAAGGCCTAGTAAGTAGACATGAGATGGAACCCAAATATATAAATGCATACTAAAGGTGAAAACAAAGTGCTATGTCAACTCAAAAATGAGATCAGGGAAAACTTCCTAGAGAATGTGATCTTTAATCTGGCCTTTAAAGGATGGGTAAGAATTAAGAAAGCATGTATGTGAAACAGTCGTTTTTGTGTCTCAGGAACAGTATGAAAAAAAGCTCCAGATATGGGAAAGCATCAAATATGTATGGGAAATGGGAAATAGTTCAGTTTGGCTTGAACATAGAATGTATGGAAAGAACAATTTAAGATAAGACAAGAAAAATAAAATATTGAAAGATTACAAAGAACCTTGAATGCCAAATCAAGGAGTTTCAATTTTGTTTGGTAGGCAAAAATGAAATTATTGAAGATTTTTCATCAGAAATGAGAAACAGCCAAATCTAAGAATAAGAAGATGAATATAAATTAGCATAAGATAGACTGGAGTGGAGACAATGAATTTAGAAAGGTTTATTAGGAATCAAGTAGTGATGAAGACTAGTCTCTTTTACTGATAATAATGCTTAGTTATAGAGTTGAAATGTAGCTACGGGAAGTATCTTGAAAACGGAAGACTGGTAACTGACTAGGTATGAGAATTGAGTGAAAGGAAAAAGTGAAAAATAACTCCAACTTTACAAACATGAGAAAATGTTTGGCTATTGAGACTATTAGCATGAGAAGGAGGACAGGTTTTGAGAGAATGATAATAAGCTCACTTATGGTCTTGTTGAGTTTTATATTACCACAAGACAACTGGAACAAGACTTCTTACAGGTAATTGTAATTCTATTTTTATGTAGTCATAGGCAATTTATATATTGTTCAACAGATTTTGCTTTATTTACTTAAGATTTAGCCAAAGCAGCATTATTTAGTGGAAAGCATGTTGAATTTAGAGTTAGAAGATCTATTTTGGAATTTCACCTCTGAGCCAGAGTGTTCATGCATAAAAATAGTGAAATCAGGAAGAGAGGGTATAAAGGAAAGTGTACAAGGTATAGAGAGGGAAATATGTTAGGTTTTGGACTTACTGAATTTGAAAAGCTGAAGGACATCAAAATAGAGTTGTCTCTGTGGAGCTTAGGAGAAACTGTCAAAATGGAAGAGAGAAATTTTAGAATTATCTACCTAGGTGGGAGCTGACCATCTTATTTTATCTCTATCATCTTCCTCATTCTGTCAGATGAAGTGATTAACTGAATGATCTCTAAGGTTTCTTTAAGTTCTAACATCCAAATGCTATTAATACCTTTCCATATTTCCATTTTTCATATTTGTTATTCTTAATTGTAGTATTGAGAGGTAGCATGGTATAATGGGTAGAGAACTGGTCTCAGAGTCAGAAAGACCTAGATACATGGTCTGTCTATGACAAATACTGTCTGTCACCATGTGCAAGTTACTTAAACCTTGAGCAACTCTTAAAACTGTAAATTGTAGAAAAATTCCTAAGCTGCATTGTTGGAGGGAATTTCCTTACTGGAATTTCCCTATGATGAAATTACCAATCTAGACTAAAAACAAACAAAAAATTGCAAAGTTGTTTTTCTAGAGTTTGTCTTTTACTAGGTGAGATTTCATTTGGGGGAGGGGGGATGTATTACTTTTCAGTAACTGAGTGTTAACATAGTACTGTCTGCTGGCTCCTTGTGGTTGCTAACTCTCAGCACAGGGTGCAGTCAAGTTTTTCACTTAGATTCCATTTAATGAGCATTTATTAAGTGCCTACTCTGTGTTCAGCATAGTACTAAGGCTGCAAGAGATGTAAAAGTAAAATTTTATAATCATCCTTGATATTCATATAGGGCTTTATGTTTTCTTAAGAGCTTTCATAGTCATCACATTTGATCCTCACAATTGCCATTTGTCAGGTAAGGAAGAAGGATGGGGAGCCTCGTTGCCACATGAAAATGCTGAATTTAAAAGTCAGATAGCCTGGATTCAAATTCTAATTTTTTTTTTTATTTTTGGGCGGGAGAGAAGAGGGATAATTTTCTCCATTATTACCTTTGAGATTTTGGGAAAGCCACTTAAACTTCCTGAGCCTCAGTTTCCTCATCTCTAGAAAGAGGATGATGAACTAGATGGCCCCTAATGTCTCTCAATTCAAAATATAAGATCCTGTAATAGTAAACTCAATCTGGATGCAACAGCGGCACCTCTGACTCCATCAGAATTCTATATATCATTAAAAAAAAATAAACTTGTATTAAGAGAATACATTTAAAGTTGTTGCAGACATTATAAAATATTTGGGAATCTATCTGCCAAAACCAACCCAGGAAATATATGAACACAATTACAAAATGCTTTTCACACAAATAAATTCAGATCTAAATAATTGGAAAACATCAGTTACTTGTGGCTAGGTTGAGCTGATATAATAAAAAAATGATTACCTAAAGTAATTTACCTATTTAGTGCCATACCAATCAAGCTACCAAAAATTATTTTATACACCTAGAAAAAATAGTAACAAAATTCATCTGGAAGAACAAAAGATCTAGAATATCAAGAAAATTAATGAAAAGAAATGCTGGGGAAGGTGGACTAGCCACACACGATTTTAACTATATTAAAAAGCAGCAGCCAACAAAACTACTTGGTACTGGCTGAGGAACAGGGTAGTGAGTCAATGGAATAAATTAGGTATAAGAGATACAGTAGTCAATGATTATTGTAATCTATTGTTTGATAAACTCCAAAGACTCCAGCTTCTGGGATAAGAACTCACTATTTGACAAAAACTACTGGAAAAATTGGAAAATAGTATGACAGAAACTGGGCATAGACCAATATCTTACACTGTATACCAAAATAAAGTCTAAAAAGGTGCAAGATCTAGATATAAAAGCTAATACTGTAAGCAATATAGGAGAGCAAGGAATAATTTACGTTTATAGACAAGGTAAGAATTTATAACCAAACAAAAGATAGAGAACATTATGAAATGCAAAATGGATAATTTTGATAGCATAAAACTGAAATAGATTTTGTACAAATAAAGTCAATGTAACAAAGATTAGGAGGGAAGTGGAAAATTGGGAAAGAATTTTTATAATCAGTGTCTCTGATTAGGACCTCGTTTCTAGAATACGCAGAGAACTGGGTCAACTTTATAAGAATACAAGTCATTCCCCAATTGATAAATGGTCAAAGGATATGAACAGACAGTTTTCAAAGGAAGAAATAAAAATGTCTATGAGCATATGAAAAAAAATGCTCTAAATCACTATTGGGTAGTGAAATGCAAATCAAAACAACTCTGAGTTAACACCTCATCTGTCAGATTGGCTAAGGTGACAAAATAGGTAACAAATAAATTTTGGAGAAGTGGGAAAATTGGAACACTAATGCATTGTTGGTGGTGTTATCCAGCCTTTTTGGAGAGCAATTTGGAACTGTGGCCAAAGGGCTATAAAAATGTGCATACACTTTATCCCAGCAATGTATCCCAAAGAGATCTTACTAGTGGGAAAAGGACCCATATGTACAAAAAAAAAAAAAATTATAACAACTCATTTTGTGGTGACAAAGAATTGAAAATCAAGGTTATGCCCATCAATTGGGAATAGCTAAAAAAAAGTTGTGGTATATGAATCTAATAGAATAGTATTGTACTATAAGAAATGAGGAGCAGATGGACTTCATAATAACCTGGAGAGACGTATATAATCTGATGCTGAGTGAGGAGAGCAGAACCAGATATCTTTGTATGCAGTTACAGACACATTGTATCTGTGATGACTAACTTGATAGACTAGACGCCTATCAGCAATGCAAGATTATAAAACACCTCCAAGGGACTTATGATTGAGAGGGCTATCTACATCCAGAGAAAGAACTACAGAGCCTGAATGCAGACTGAAGCAAACTATTGCTCTCTCTCTCTTTTTTTTTTTGTTTTGTCCTTTATTTCTTGTTCATTCCATTGGTTATAATTCTTCTTTACAACTTGACTAATGTTTCATGTGAAGGTATTAGTAGAACCTATACCACCATGGTGGAGAGGGGGAGGGAGGGCAAGAAGGAGGGAAAGAAAATTTGGAACTGAAGGGATTGTGGAAATGAATGTTGTAAATTAAAAGTAAATAATTTTTTTTTTAAAGAGAATACAGAACAACATACTAGGCTCTTGGAGAAGATAGAAATTTATAAAAGTTTTAGTCCCTGAATTTACTCACTATCTAATAGTTGCAACATCAGTTATCCAGGTCTGGGATTTGTTTCTTTTAAAAATGCAGTTCATGTAAAACCTTTAGGTAAAACAGACACAAATGTCATATATTGTTTGGGACTTGGGTAGTTCTATCAAATCCAAATACTGATACCAAGACACATCACACAAATAACTGTTGAATACAGTTAGGGTTTCCGAAGAAAGGAATACATTGTGACACATAAATTAATTGTTTAAACTAATCACTCAAGCAACAATCATTTATAATCACCAGTACAGGGCACTGTGCTAAATATAGTTATATAAAAATAAACAGCTTGCCCTTATGCAGCTTAAATTCTTTCAGAGAAAGACATAAAAGTGTATGTAAAATATAAACAAAATCATGATTTAAAATTGTTTTCAATTTATATTCTGATTATGGTGGTTCTTGGGCTCTTACCACCCTTTCACTTTCAGAAAGCAGAGATTTCCTCGCCATAATTGTAGAGTAAGTTAACCTACCAAAATATCTGTTTTCCTTTTCTTTTAGCCTTTTCACTGTTTCCTGACCCCTGCACCTTCCAATTCCTACAGGACTTAGCTTATTTCACTGACTGACTTTCAGGACAAAAAAAAAAAAAAAAAAAAAAAAAAAAATATATAAATAAATGGATTTATTTCAAGGATGTAAGCTGATAGTGAGCTTAAGGCACCTTCCAATGTGAATGAGTATCCACTTTATTAGAGCATCCTTGAAGACTTAACAGTGTTCTAGATCCAGAAGGATAAATTTTTAATGGTGCCATATTAGAGTTTATAATGGAATGACCTTTTTAGGTGGGAGAATTTGAGGATAAAAGGAACTTTTCTAATACCTTTCAAATTATATTCTTTAGGTAGTAGCCTATGTATAAGGTTGACCTTGGTCTGAGTGAAAACACCACATTTTCCTAATACTAGCCCTAGAATGAAAGGACTCATGTACGAATTTGTAAATATGTTCTATCTTTGAGTAAGTCATTTGGATGAAAACAGAAGTCCCTATTTTTGCCTGGTGCAACTTTAAGCACAAGAGACAGTAGCAAGACTTGGGAAGATTCTGAAAAGCAATTTTACATAATAAAAAAGCACCAAATTTGAATTACTATGACCATGAAAATTTGTAGGATTTAGA
Source organism: Pseudochirops corinnae (assembly GCA_028646515.1). NCBI lineage: Eukaryota > Metazoa > Chordata > Mammalia > Diprotodontia > Pseudocheiridae > Pseudochirops > Pseudochirops corinnae. The sequence goes on from CM053585.1 coordinate 151,511,632, forward strand.
TATATAAGGACCTTAGAGATTGTCTCATCAAAATGCCTCATTTTGCAAGTGAGAAAACTGAAGCCAAGAGAAGGGAGTCTGCTTAGAGTCATATAGCTAATAAATTGTGGAGATGGGATGCAAATCTAGTACCTCTGACTCAAAATTCAGTGTCCTTTCTAACGCTTTCCATCATTATGGTATATTTTATTTTGCTGAATAGAATTCTTTCTTTGTTATTTTTGCCCTCAATTGCCACGTAGAGGCAGCTTTATGGATTTCAGTCCTTGGGAACATTTGGGATATTTATTCAAGAAACATATCCATTGCTTCCATTCCTGTTTTAGCCACTTATTGTATTGCTGTGTTTTTTTCCTACAAGATTTTAGGGTACTGTTTTAATTCCAATTCAATTTTTGGGTACTCTCAAATCTTAAGGTATCTTCCAGTGGATAAATCTGAAATAATGACTGTCTCAATCTTTTATTCAATAAAGTAAGGGGGTTTGTAAAAAACAAGAAGAAAATTGCAAACAAAGAAGGATTTATATGAAACAAACTCAGACTAATACATCATGGGATGATGCTGGAAAGATTTTTATCCTAACTATACTTCCTAGAAACCTTGTGCTGTAAAGAGATAGAGAATAATTTGAGCTTTGTTTCTTTTTATTTTTTATATATAAAGGAAGGTAAATTTTTGATATTCAACCTTAGCAAAGTGTATTATCTTCAAATGCAAAATTACACTATCATTTCAGGTATGTGTCATGAGACACTGTATGGGGACTGGGTTCAACTACCTACTTGGCAACCCTGTCTATAGTAGAAATCACCCTGGCATAGAGGAGAGATTTCTAGACCTAGAGGCAGTGTCTGTTGGTTTGAGTCATGGCTCTAATACATACAGCTGTAACCCTGGGTGAAGTCACATCTTTATTTTGGTATATCACTTTCTTTCTTTAACAAAAAAAATGGAATCCATATCACAGTGTTGTGAGGGAAATTACTTGTGAATCAATACATCAACACATTATATA
>CM053585.1:151512749-151522933 GCA_028646515.1 Pseudochirops corinnae
TACCTCATACTCTCAGATTGCCAGCCTTCCTGCATTCTTTTATATTGCAAATAAGATCCCACCTTCTACAGGAAGCCTTCCTAAACTCCTCTTAATTCCAATGTTTTACATCTTTTAATTATTTCCTTGTTCATATATATATATATATATATATATATATATATATATGTATGTATGTATATGTATATATGTATATATATACATGCACATACACATACATGCATATACATATATGTGTGTATGCACACATACACATGTATGTATGTGTATATGTATGTATTTGTTTGCTTGTCAATTGCTTGAGGTCAGGGACTGTCTTTTGCCTCTTTTTATATCCCCAGTGCTTATCACAGTGCCTAGCACATAGTAAGTATTTAATAAATGTTTACTGATTGATCAATTGAGAAGCATTATGCTAACCACTGGAAATATGAAGAAAAAAAAAGTGAGCCAGTCTTTGCCTCCAAAAATCTTATGTCTAATGTGAGACTCAGCATGTATATACATCAGGGTATATGTAGAACTTATACATAATGAGTAGAAGGTTGTTTTAGGAAGATGTGCTATAATCATTGTGGGGACCCAAGAAAACATCATAAAGAAGATGGTGCATACACATATGTCTATATAGGAGGGTATATATACATATGAATACACATGTGAGTATGTGTATACATGTGTACAGGTATACATAGACAGAGGTCATAGGATAAATTGAATAGAAAGAGATGATATTTAAAAGGTGAAATTGAGAGGTGAGACAGGAATATAATGAGAGGAGATGAGGAAAGACAGAATGGGATAAATTATTTCATATACAAGAGGCAAGGGATAACTGTTACAATGGAGGGAAAGAACAGGAAGGCAAAAGGGAATGGGTCAGCCTTAATCTCATTGAATTTGGCTTAGGAAAGGAATGACATACACTCTAAAATGGGTAATTTGCCCTACAGGAGAGTAGGAGGGATGGGGATGAGAGGAGGGATGATGGAAGGGAGGGCAAGTTGAGGGGAGGATAGTTAGAAGCACACACTTTTGTAAATGGATAGGGACAAAGTAGAAAGTGGAACAAGTCGGGGGCAGGATAGAATGGAGAAGAATATAGTCAGTCTTTCACATTATATCCAATATGGAAATGTTTTGCATAACTATACATGTATAGCCTATATTGAATTGTTTATCTTCCCAGTAAGGGTGGGTGATGAAGAAGGAAGGGAAAGAATCTGGAATTTAAAGTTTTAAAATCAAATGTTTAAATTATTATTATTATTGTTACAATTTATATTCAACTAGGAAATAAGATATACAGGCACTGGGGTATGGAGATCTATCTTGCCCTACTGGAAAGTGGGAGGGATAGGGGAGGATATAGAAGAGAGCAGATTGGGGGAGGCAATATACAGTGGGATCACTGTTTTGGGGTGGTGGGTCGGGGAAAGAAGGGGAGAAAATTTCTAACTCAACATCTTCTGGAAATGAATGATATAAACTAAAAATAAACATAAAAGTTAATTTAAAAAAAAGAATATGGTGCATGATTTGAGTCTTGAAAGAAAGAAAAGCGGGGGGGGGGGGTCTCCACGATGTAGAAGAAGGGTGGGAATACATTCCAGGTATGGAGGATAAAGAGTGCAAAATTTATTGTTTTCTGGAGGGTAGCCTGCTATGGTTGGAAGCAATGAACTTAGAGTCAGAAGCCTTGAGTCCAAACCCACCGTTTGCTACTGACTAACTGTATGACTTTGAGGATGCCTCTTGTCTTCTCTGAGCCTCAGTTCCCTCATATGTTAAATGAAGATTTATATGTAAGATGATTTTTATAAGGTCCTTTCTAGTTCTATGCTTCTGTAATTCTATATAATAGAATATACTATTGAATTCTCTGAGATTTTTATAGGTTATATAAAAGTAAAGTATAATTTCTTTCAAACACACCCTTTGACCAAAGACCTTGCTTCTTATTTTGTACCTGGTCCATGACTAAAGTTATTTACAGGCCTATCTTGGGAATAAATAAGCATTTGGTGCCTCAGTCAGATGCATGGAGCAATGGGAGAAAAGGAAATGAGCTTGGATCCAGTTGAGTATAGTGACTTTGGCTTATGCTATTTCCTAGGTTCTTATTTTGTTGAATTAGGGGGAAATTGTCATATAAATGGCAGAAGCATCTTTAAAAGTATGCAATAAGGCAAAGAGCACACGGATTGGAATTAAAATATCTGTTTTCTTATTCCCTCTAAAAATCCCTCTATTTTTTTAAGCACTAAAAAGTGAGAATTATAGAAGCCTAGACAAATTGTGACATTTGGGACCTTAGACCAGTCACTAAACCTATTTAAGTATCAATTTCTTCATCTGTAAAATTGGGGTGATATTTATGTTTCCTATTTTATGGAAGTGATGTGAAGAAATGGTCTGTAAAAATTAAAATGTTATATAACTGGCTGTCATGTATGTGAATAGATGAAGGCTATGAGATTCTCCCAGTTTAGGGACACTCTCCCCCACCAGATATCCAACAGTATGGCTTAGTAGGTAAATCTAAGCAAGTTTACTTGAGGCATTTAGAGAATCAATGACTTGCTCAAGGTCACAGACCTTGCAAGTTTCATAGGCAGGCTTTGGCTCCAAGCCCAAGATTCTATCCATTAGGCTACACAGTTTTTTCTTCATCATTATCGTCAGTTTGTGGATTCATAGAATCTTAATATTCCAAAGTTAAAATTCTACCTTAGAAGTCATGTAATTGAGGTTTTGATCCAATGAAAAAATTCTTTCTAAGATATGCAGGTAATAGGTAATAAATTGGTCTTCTAAACTATATATAAGTACTACTTGTAATGGGGTACTTGGTGCCCTAGGAAATGCTCCATTCCACTTTTGTATAGCTCAAGTAATTTTTAAGTTATTTATCTGATTGAGTTAAGATCTGCTTCTTAATCTGTATTTTACATGACACATATTTGAAAAAGCCATTTTGTTTTCACTCCTCCCAAATATTTCCTTTTCTAGCTGACCATCAGATTTCTTCAACTTTCTCTCCTCTGTGGTTCTTTCAAGTTTCCTTCCAATTCCTGTTACTTTCTTCTGGCCAAGCTCTGGTTTATCAGTGTCATTATTCATGTGTGTTATACATAAATGAAGACAAGAGTCTATCTATTCTCTGATCAGCATCCTATTAACTCTCTCATGACTACTATGATTTTTCAATGCAACTTAATTTCTGTCCTTTTCCTGAAGGGGAGATATTGTATTGTTGACTAAGAACTGGCCTGTATTCAATTAAAACCTAAGGCCTTTTTTCCCCCATGTGACTTTCTTTAAACCACATTTCCCCCATTTAATAGTTTTGTAGGTGATTTTTTAAAAATTAAAAGCAGACTTTCCTTTAATCCTTAATAAGTGTCATTGGATTTGATTTTGTCCTTCTTTCCAGCCTGTCAAGATCTTTTAGGATTTGGATTTAACCATCTATCATATTAGTTATTCTTTACAGCTGTTTGCATCTCCAAACTTCATCAGCATTCCTTCCATGTTTTCATTCAAGTCATTGATAAAAATATTGAACAGGACAGGAACATGGCCTGAGCCCTGTCAAAAGTCACTAGACACTGACTGGGCTGACAGTGGTATTTTCAAGTACAGGTATTTCATCAGTTCACGTATTTAACTTTTTCTGCTAGTCCAAAAATATTAGATTGTCAAACATGTTCCTGATATTTGGGTCAATTATGTCTACTGGTAAAACAATTTTCTGAAGAAGATGAAATAAAGTATCCTTTCTTATCACTCATTCAATGTTACTTGTAAACAGGTATACAAGTATACATGGTCTTATTGACTAATATTTCTATTGTCAAGTTAATGTATATAATAAGGTCTCTGTTAAAGAAAGCATATCCCCTGTAGTGAATTTATGTGAGAACACAGAACACAGTAGCAGATAATGGACAGGGATGGATAGATTATAATTTGCAGCATTGGAAAACAGAACTCACATTGATGTGACATGACTGCTGAAGATGTGGAGTATTAGAGTGTTATGTTATATTTTAGGTACAATATTAATAAGAATCATTGACTAAATGAAGCTAAAATACCTTTAATGAATTTTAGAAAACTTTTATTTGTATATTTTCAAAAAATCAAGCTTGCTTTATTAAACTTGTCTAAAATTAACATACATGAAGCAAAATCTCTATTCTAATGATGTGAACTTGGTGTTCCCAGAAGGATACCTGTTCCATTACTATGTTCATTCATTCGGTCATAGTAAGAACTTCTTAAATGTTTCAGTGGATCCATGATTACATTGGTGTGGGTACTCCCTCTATTTCTACAGATTCTAATCTATTTACACCATCCTCTGTTTCTTTTGCAACTTTATGAAAAATAGTAAAACCATAAAGCCATGCATCATTCTTTCACTATAGTTGTATAAGCACCTTTTCTGATTATATAAGTCTTCTTTGTAGGAAGTAACTCTGCTACCTTCTTTGGGGAAAACCCTAGATCTGAACCACACATAAGTTTCTTTTCACAATTTTCATGGAGTTTTACTGAAGGGTAGGAGAATTAGTTAGAGAATCTGTTCCCTATGAGCACAAGGCCACAAGATCAAACTCACGTTTCTTTGTCCCCTTTGGAGGCTGACATGGGGAGAGAAGAGGCTGAGCCATGGATGACTTATTGGAATCTGATCTGAGATTTTTGGACAATGAATTTCCATTGGTTAATATTTTTGGGAGGGAGCTCCATCCATCTTTGGAATTCCTTTGAATTTCTTTGATCTTTTTTCTCTCTGTGTAGGTATGTAATGTACATATGCATGCATGTATGTATGTAAGTATGTAGGCAGCTAGGTTGTGCAGTGGATACAGTACTGGGCCTGGAATCAGCAAGATCTACCTTCAAATACAGCCTCAGACACTTACAGCTGAGTGACCCTGGGCAAGTCACTTAACATTATTTGCCTCAGTTTCCTCATTTGTAAAATGAGCTAGAGATTTTGTTTCATTTCAGTCATGTCCATCTCTATGTGATCACTTTTGAATTTTTATTGGCAAAAAAATACTAGAGTGGTTTGTTATTGCTATTTCCAATACCTACTATATTGGCTGACATAAATTAGATGTTTAAAAAGTACTTGTTGATTTTTTTTTCCCTTTGTGAGTTTTTGTACTTGCCTCTTTTGAGTGATGCTGGATAAAACTAATAAGGCATTGTGGTGGTCCAATGTTCAACATAATTATTACAATTGTGTCTTTCAAAAGGGCAGGCAGGAAGATAAATGGATATATTGGGCTTGAAATCAGAAGACTCATCTTCACTATTTCGAAACCAGCCTCATACATGTATTAGCTGTGTGACCCTAGGCAAGTCACAAACCCTGTTTGCCTCAGTTCCTCATCTGTAAAATCTGCTGGAGAAGAAACTGACAAATTACTCCTGTATGTTTGCCAAGAAAACCCCAAATGGGGTCATGAAGAGTCAGATATCACTGAAAAATTATTGAACAATAAAAGTCCTACACAAGGAATTTATTCCTCAGACGATTACTGAACTTCTTTGTTGAACATATATCTATCTGCAATATGCCTTAATTGATGTTTATATTCAATATGTGTTTAAAAGAGTTATTTCATAAAAACATCTGTGAAGGAATCTAAATGTATAAACAAGAAAGGGAATGTTTAAGGTACTATTTTTTCTACCACATTGTCTTTTTTTTTTCTAATAAAAAAATAGTAGTAACAAGAATGCATATTTTCTGTATCTCTGAATGAATTGTATGGTTTGCCTCAGTGAATCATTACTAAAAAGCTTCCTGTGCTTTTTTTTTAACGTTCATGTTTTTCAATGCCAATTTCACTTCCTTCTTTAAGTACTTATATAATAATCTAAATGTGGAAGTTCCATCATCATTATTGATAACAATAGACCTCCACAGAAATGTTGATATGTCTCTTCTGTCATATATCTTTTCTTTTTCCTTGTCCTTCATCCAGACTCATCTGCAAATGCTTTAGGATAACCAAGCTAGCTTATTTGGATTTCACAACATAGTTGTTGTTTTTTTAAGATGAATTTTCTTCCTTTTTGCTTTTGACTCTTCTGTAAGTGATATTGAATATAATCTTCTATAATGGTTCGCCATCTTTCACAAATTATATTCTGAAGTGATGTGGCTATTGCCTACAAAATGGAATACTGCCTGACCAGCAGTTTCTGGATCCATTTGGCTACCTTGGTATGGTGACAATTTTATATTGAACTTGTTTAAAAATGCTAAGAGTCAATGCCTTTAATTTTGTACATTTCTCATTTTCTCAGACAACCTCTTGGTTAAACAAGTTATATTAGAACTTTTGTACTTAAAACAGTGGCCTTTTTTTTAAAAACTATATTTGCCTTAACATAGAAATAGAGAGACAGCTAGGTGTGCAGTGAATAGAGTACCAACCCTAGAGTCAGGAGAATTTGAGTTCTAATCTGGCCTCTGATACTTGACACACTTAATAGCTGTATAACCTTGGGAAAGTCATTTAACCCCAATTGCCTTGCCTTTCTCCCTCCAAAAAAAATAGAAATAGACCTGAAAGGGACACCAGAAATCAATTAACCCAAACCTTTATATTACCAATGAAAAAACTGAGGTCGAGGGCAGTTAAGTGACTTGCCTAAGGTTATACTCAAATATATCGATCCCTAGGTCCTCTGTTTACTTAGCTAATCAGAATTTCTCTGATTTCTTCTTACTCTATCACTTTATCTTTCTAATACAACCAGAATGAGAATGTGCCCAAACTGATCAAATGACAAAAGTCTTTATCTTCTGAGTTTAGTTCTGGTAAGATAGAACAACATCACTTTCTTCTTGACTTGATAACAAAGTGAACACCAGATATTCTATTACTTCTACTGCTCATCTATGTAGTTGCCGTTTACTACATGGAAACGGGTCATATTAATGCCCGATATTGCTCTCTTAACATACTACTGCAAAGATTGAATTTACTAAAAGAAATGTACAATTATAGACAAGTTATGTAAACATTAGGTTTTTTTTTTCCTTTTGGGCACAATTTCTCTTTTGACCTCGTGTGAAGTAAACATTAAATTACTATAAATATGATAGGTTGTACCTTAGTCTGAAATTAGGATCTTACACATAGTTCATCCTAAATTCAAGAAGAAAAAATAACTTAGATCACAAGTACTAAAAGATAGAAATCCCTACATTCCAAAAAGCAACAAAATGAGGACTAAGAAGAAAATAAACCCTGTATATAATATGACCTGACAATATAAGAAAAGGTCTAATCACACATTGTTACTAATTTCAACTTAATTGTCTTGCATTGACCTAGTTGGAAACTGACTGATTCTTTTGTTTGATTGTCCTTAATCTTGTCCTGAATATTCAATTACAAGAACAGTAAGTCTTTTCATTCAAAGTCAACATAATGAAGCCTTCCTGTCATTCTTTATGTAGATCAGCAGGCAGGTTGATATAATTAGATTTACCTATTTCCTAAAGAATAGAACCTTCCTGATGCTGGGGCCACTTAGCACAATCCAATGAGTTTTATCTCCTTTATCAGATACTTCTCAGGCTCTGTTTTCAGTGAAGAGCTAAATTTTTTTGGTAGCATTTCAGACTTTTATGAAGAAGAGTTATAAAAATTAAATTCCATATAATTTTCAAGTCAAATTTCTATTGGGAGAATATATTTACTTTGGATATGTCAAGTTTCCTAGCAGTGTGAATAGAAATTGTGTTTTCTGTTTTTTCTGTTTTTGCTGATAAGATGACAGTTTTGGGTCACTAGGTAGGGAATGGATAAGGAGAAGGGTACATTGTTTCATTCTTATGTAACTGTTCTAACATAAACTAATTAGTTTCATCTAATTATTCTCAATTACTCTATTACTCTAGCTATGTTTATTAAGTAAATCCTAATAATAATAGTAGTTGTCCAAGCTTCATTGTCCTTTGTCAATGATAAAAATATCTTTTATACAGAAATATCACATTCTCTGAAACCATGCCAAATAAACATCTTTCAGTGATAAGCAATCAGAATATCACTGATGCTGCACCAAAAAAGGGCATCCATCATGTCAGTTTTCCCTAACCTTTTCCTAATGAAAAACTCCTGTAGATTTCCATGAACTCATAATTTGACCATAGAGGATCAACATTTAAAATGCAATTAATTTATAAGATCTGTAGGGTGGGATGCTAAGGAGAGAGGGAGAGAGAGACAGAGACAGAGAGACAGAGAGAGGAATCTGATAAGTTGTCATGTAGATTCCCCAGTGAACTTTGATTTAGTTAAAGGGAAAAGGGGTCTCATGCTCTATGCAAAGATAGGCTACCATAATCTATTTTAATGGGCATGTACTGTTCCCTAAACTTTACTGATTGTATTTCTGGTCATGTAGATAGAAACTATGATGAAAAGGAAGTGGTTTAGTCTTACCTATGGAGTTACATTTATTTCAAGAACATTGTTGAATATTTGGTGTGTTTGCTCCTTTCACCCATAATCTTCAAGAGTTGCTGTCTAAGATATATGAGAACAATTTTACCCTGTTACTTTCTAGAAACAGAAAAACACAGGAGTCATAACTTCATTTTCCATCTGTGACTCAGCTGCGATTTAATTGCACCATGCCTTCCCCAGGATAGTCTGATCAAATGAAATCTCATCACCATGTTACTTGATTCAGTTTTTGATACTCAATACCTTTTCAATTTCCTCTGCCTCTCCCCTATTATTGAAGGGCTGAGGGGGAAGCACTAGGTTCCTCCCTAAGACTTAGTTTAAAGAGGACTGGTATTTGAACTTTCCAGATAATTCTCCATTTTCTAACTACAGTTCCACTTGGTTTTGACTACATGGAATTTCATGGCTCTGCTCTGGTTACTCCTTGTCTCCTTGTTCTCATGTCTCTCTCTCTCTCTCTCTGTCTCTCTCTGTCTCTCTCTCTCTCTCACACACACACACACACACACACACACACACACACACACACAATCTTACGCAAATTGTTTGTAAGCTCTTTGAGGATGGGAGCAGTCTTGCCTTTTCTATTTGTATCCCCAGCAGTTACAACAGTATTTCACACATGGTGGATGCTTAAAGAATATATGTTGAGTTGAATTGATACTTTGTTTAAAAGGTCAGATCTTTTTCAATATTTTGGTTAGTTTTTCTGAACTATTTCACTTTTTCCCCTTGTTGGATGATTCAATTGGATACAGAAAGAATACACTGCGGGGGTGGGGTTGGAGGGAGAGTCAAGATAGCAACGTAGAAGCAGCAAAGGTTTGCAACTTGCACTTAGCTACCACAAATACCCATAAAATATCACTCTAAACAAATTTTAGGGCTCCAAAACTCACACAAAAATACAGAAAAACACAACTCATGCTGAAAGAAGCTTGGCACAAAGGTCTCATCACAGTGTGCTGGGAGACGAAACCAGCCCAGTCTGAAACTGCGGTTGGGCCTTGGGACTGCCGAGACGACTTGCAGCCAGCGCCTTGAGGAAAGTGGATCAGTGGCACCTGTGGCAATTTCCAGAATTGTCAAGCCATAAGAAACAAGGACTAAGTAAAAGTCAGTGGATCTCAGCTAAATGTGGGGGAGAAAAAGCAGCCCAGCCAAACTGCCTCTAGAGCAAGGAAGCGGCACAAGCAGCAGCCCTGCAGCCCCCTCCATGTAGCTGCTTCAGAGCTCCCAGCTTGCAGACTGCAGGGGGGCCAAGCAATTGTTCAGAAGCCAAGTACTCTTGCATTGAGCAGCCTGAATCCAGATCATGGTCTTGGTTGGTGGTCCTGGGGTGCACTTTCAGTGAGCCAAAGATGGTGGGGGCTGTAGCCCCTCCTAATAGGTCTGGCAGCTGTGAAAACTCCAGTGATTTGGGACAGAGCTTTCCCCCCTGAAAGCAGAGTTCCACAGAGCTAAAAAAAAACAAGTACTTTCACTGGCAACATGAACAGGCAAAGGAAGCAAAGTGAGAACAGCACCTGAACTCTAGAATCTTTTTTTGGGGACAAAAAGGATCAAAGTATGGAATGGGAGGAAGAAAACACAGTCAGAAATCCCACACCAAAAGCTTCCAAGAAACATGAAGACTGCCTAAAAGCCATAGATCAGCTTAAGAAGGATTTT
>CM053585.1:151523433-151545332 GCA_028646515.1 Pseudochirops corinnae
CAATGGAGGGGAAGAACAGGAAGGCAAAAGGGAAAGAGTCAACCTTACTCTCATTGAATTTGGCTTAGGGAAGGAATGACATAAACTCTAAACTGTGTATCTTGCCACACAGGAGAGTAGGGGGGATGGAGATGAGAGGTGGTATGATGGAGGGGAGGGCAGGGTAGGGGGAAGGGTTGCTGGAAGTACATGTTTCTGTAAAGGAACAGGGACAGAGTAGAGAATAGAATAAGGGGGGAGGGGCAGGATAGGATTGAGGGACATATAATCAGTTTCTCACAATATGGCCACAGTGGAGATGTTCTGCATAATTACACCTGTACAGCCTGTATTGAATTGAAATTACCTTTCCAGTAGGGGTGGATACCAAGGGAAGAAGGGAAAGAACCTAGAATTTAAAGTTCTATAATCAAATGTTAAAAATATATGTATATGTTATTATTAAGATTATTATTATCATTATTATTATTATTAACTACATGCAACTGGGAATTAAGAGATACAGGCACTGGGGCAGGGAGACCCATCCTGCCCTACCAGAAAGTCAGAGGGGCGATGGGGGAGAACATAGGAAAGAGCAGATTGGGGGAGGCGCTATCCAGTGGGATCGCTGTTTCGGGGTGGTGGATAGGGGAAAGATGGGGATTAAATTTGTAACTCAAAATCTCATGAAAATGAGTGATGTAAACAAGAAAATATATAAATTAATTTTAAAAAAAGAATACACTGGGAAAGGTAGATGACAAACATTATCAATAAACTTTTATTTTTTAAAGTGTTAGTATGTTCTCAAATTTCATTACCCTGTATCCATCCTGCTAATGAGACTCTCTAGTTCTTTTCTTGACTATTATCAGGCTGGATGGGACCATATATGATCCTTGCCCAATGCCCTAATTTTACATATAAAGAGATCAAAAGTTAAATGGAGATGGAACTTGCCCAGGTTCACAGGAATACTCAGTGCAGAGCCAAGTTTAGAACCTGAATCTCCAGATTCCAAATTTAGCATTTTCATTTATACATCTCATAATGAGTACTTCTCTGATGGGAGAACCTAGTTTATTCCTCTTTATCATTTTCTATTTTTAAGTTACTGTCCTGCCTTGAAAAAACAAATATTCATTTTTACATTATCATATCGTGACTCATTTCTCTCTTTTAATTCCTTGGTGTAGAAACTTGTCAAAGTGAATTTGAAAAGTCCAAATAAATTATATCTACTGGTTACCTTTTTCCCCATGTACTTATTTATCTACTTAAAGAATACTAGAAATCTGATCGGGAATGATATTTCCTTGTTGCAGCAAGTTCACCTTTCCTTCTCTTCATATCTACTCTCCCCTACCTGTAGGGTAGAAAAGAAAAGAAAAAAAGAAATCTTATATCTGTTCAGTAGTCCTAATCTTCATTATGAATTCCATGTGTTTGCCCCACATGAAAGGGAGCCTCCACTGACTTTAATTCCTATGATCTCTTGTGGAGTTCTTTTCATTGTACATGAGTCCTATTGGCAATCCTTTGTGATGACATTCAGCAGTAACATACTGGTCATTTATCTAGCCCATTTGGTCAGTAATTCAGTTTCCTTCTTTAGACATTTCAACATTCTAGAGTGGCTAGAATCCTGGTAATTTAGCTAAATCTAATTTGTTTCTTAGGCATTCTCCATTACATGAACTGGTGCTTGAAATTTGGCTGCTTCAAAAGACAATCTGAAAACAACTATTCTTTTAATATTTTCCCCAGTAAAAATAAAAACAAGGAAATTATTTAACCTTGCTATTTTATTCTTAACACATGTTTTTGGCTTGTAATCTTTAACTATATTTTTCTACCCAGTGACTATATTTTACCATACCAAGTAAAACCAGGAGTCTGTTCAGTTTGTGGCCAAAACATAAATAAAATTTTACTGAAGACTAGACAGACAATCTTTACTAGTCAAATATTTAAATTCTTCAAGGAATATGATTTCTGCCATTTAGGTAATACCTTCCAGTAATACAGACCACATGTGTTAAAAGGGAATTAAGAGTTACCTCAACAATTATTTTTAATCAGCACCTGATATCTAACCATTTGATGAGAACATGTTTTAGTTGAAGTAAATTGTTGGATCATGGACTGCATATTAGTTTCTAGACCATTACTTCAAGCTTTTTTATTTGAATAGAATTCACCAGAGTTATTTCTTGGCAAAAGGTTCTATCAATCAATCATTTTATCAATAACCAACAAGCACATGGTAAAGCTTACTAAATGCTAAGCTTTGGTAATATGAAGAAAAAGCAATAAATCATTCCTGCCTTCAAGGAGTTTATATTCTAATGAGGAAGATGACTTATATGAATCAGAATGTACATGGTAAATATAGAGTCCTAGCAACTGGGGGAATAAGTGATAAGGAAAGGCTTCTTAGAAGAGATTGCACTTGATTTTAGCATTAAAGGAAGGCAAGAATTATAGGAGTTAGTGTTTGGGAGGGAGAACATTTCTTATATGAGGAACAGCCAGTGAAAAGCCACAGAGATGAGGGGGGAAAAGAATGTTGTGAGGAGGATTCTGGGAAGATGGCAGAGTAGGTCAGAAAATTCCAAGCTCTCAAGATTTTCAGTCACCTAGTTAAACTAGCAATTTAAGGTGAATAAAGTATGGGTGGAGATAAATAAGAATAGGGGCACAACCAGAGTCTTCATGGGATAATTTGAGATCAAAAGAAAAATTCCAGGACCAGGTTTGGTCCCTGTGAAGAGTAAATACCTCTAGGCTAGGTTTCATTTTAACAACAAACAGTAAGCCTCTTTTTTTTTTTTAAAAGCAAAGTTTGTTAAAGGTTCACCATAATGGGTAGACTCTTAAGGAGCCTCAACATCTATGATGCTTGTATTGGACAAGGGGGCCAGAATCATCTGACACAGAATGAGTCTGCACTAAATCATTCTCTGGCCCAGACAGTAAGCCTCTTAAAAACAAGCTGCAAGTCCTGGTGTTAGATGTGAGAGGCTGCATTGGCCCCAGCTACAGGAATTTTTACCCCCTGGATAGTGAGGCAAGTTGGCTTTTTGAGCCTGGGAAAATTGAGGGAACCTCTGCTGATAAGGAACATCAGACCCAGCTGTGCTGCAAAGAGCAGCAGATATGAGAAGGAACTGGCACATGCCTGGTGAGTTTAGAAGCAAAGGGGCAGAGAGCCCCTGGCTGCAGTCACATACAGGAGGTTCAAGATTTGACTTCGGTTCCAGGCTAGAGGGGAGGGCTGAAAATCTGGGGCAAGAGGCACCATTTCCTATACCCCAGGACTACAGGTAATTACAAAACTTAAGCTATTACCACCAAAAAAATGCATAGGCAAAGGAGAAAGAATCTAACCATAGAAAACTATTATGGGAATAGAGATGACCAGGATTCATCTTCAGAGGGGGATATTGAAGTAAAGAACCCCAAAAAAGTAATGCAAAATGGTCACCTGCCCAAAAAAGAATTCATAGAAGATCTTTAAAAAGACTTTAAAAATTGAATGAAAGAGATGGAGGAAAAATTAAAAAATAAAAATAAGAGTAATCCAAGAAAAATAAAAAGGTTATGAAAGGAAAGTCAACCAATTAGAAAAGGAAATCCAGAACCTTAAGGAAGAAAATGACAACTTGAAAATTAGAATTGGGCAAAGTAAATGCAGTGAAATTATAAGAGATCAAGACATAATTAAACAAAATATAAATAATGAAAAAATAAAAGAGGTGATAAAACATCTTATAAGAAAACCAACAGATTTGGAGAATAGAGAAAGAAAATATAAAAAATATTTTTTAAAAATCAAACTAAAAATTATGATAAAAAAAGAATCTTGATACATTAGTACAAGAAACAATTAAAGAAAATTGTCCTGAAGAATTAGAATAAGGAGGGGTGGGCAGTGCATAAGTAATAGAAGTAGAAAAAATTCCATCAATTACCACTTAAAAGAGATTGTATGAGGAAAACTCATAGGAATACCATTGTCAAATTTTGAAATCCTCGGCTCAAGGATAAAATATTACAAGCATCATGATTAAAACAAATTAAATATGATTGTGCCACAATTAGAATCACATAAGACCTAACAGTAGAGACATCAAATGACTGCAGGTCTTGGAACACAATATATCAAAGAATAAAAGAACTTGAGCTCTGGTCCAAAGTACAACCTGCAAAGTTAAGTATTATCCTGAATGAAAAAAAAAATGGACGTTTGATAAATTCTCAGACTTTCAAGACTTGGTTGAAAAAAATACTCAACTTAATAGAAGATTCAA
The DNA here is from genome assembly GCA_028646515.1 of Pseudochirops corinnae. Classification (NCBI taxonomy): domain Eukaryota; kingdom Metazoa; phylum Chordata; class Mammalia; order Diprotodontia; family Pseudocheiridae; genus Pseudochirops; species Pseudochirops corinnae. The sequence continues at coordinate 151,527,729 of CM053585.1, forward strand.
TGGACAAGAACCAATAGAAATATAAGGTACATACCAAAGACTGATTACAAAGGATTCATAAGGATAGACCTTTTACTTTTTATACTTAAAATGTAAATCTAAGGTTCTTCTTAATAATTGGGTAGCTCATAAGAAAGATTGGGGTAAACCAGAGTATTATATGAATTTTAAAAGTAAAACCATTTAGGAGCAGCTAAAAAAAGTAATTAGTTTATACAAATGAGATGCAAGAGGAAGAATGGATACAGAGGAATGCAATGGAAGAGGAAGGCTCATAGTTCTGGTAACCTACATTCATCAGGAATGGGTTTAAGAGAAACTACATATATATTTAAAAGATTAAAAAAGTCTTCTACATTCACAAGAAATAAAACAGTAGAGTATAAGAAGGGGGAGATGACAATGGGGAGGATTTTTTAAAGGGAGAATGAAGGAATAGATAAAAGCAGGATATAGAAGGGTATTTAGTTTTATGGGAATGGGATGATAGGGGAGGAATTCTTAGAAGTCTGTAGGCAAGTAATAAGAAGACAAGGAAGTGGGTAGAAGTAATGTAGAAGTGGGAGGGATAGGAAACAAGAGATATGAACAATCATAAAAACAAAGATCAGGAGTAAAATATGTGTGGAAAAATTTATGTCTATATATGTATGCATATATGTATTTGTCTATGTATATATCTATAGCCATAGAGAAACATATCTAAACATTCTTTTAGCCTTCTGGGGGTTGGGAGAGGTAGGAGAGTGGAGAAACAAACAAAATAAAAATGTGCACAACAGAGAACAAAAAAGAAAAGTTATAAAGAAGCAAAGAAAAAGATGGATAATTCTCAACACAATGTGTAGTATTTATCATACAGGCTTGCTTGAAGTGAAAAGGTTTTGCTACATATTTTTAATCCTTTCATGTTCTGCTATACATATAATGTACTTTTATTTTTCTTTTTTACTTTGTATTTAAGTACCATGATTTAAGTTTATGATATATTTTTCTTTTCTTTCTGGCCCTTGAACCTCAAATAAAATTTTTAAAAAGTATCTTGTGTTGAACAAACAGTAAGTAAGCCAGTATAGCTAAATCATAGAGCACATAGAGAGGAGGAAAATGAAAGAGGACTGGAAGTATGACTAGGCAGAAAGAGACTAGGTTATGAAGAACTTCAAACAGAGGTAATAGGGAAATTGAACGTACAAGCGAGACTTGAGGGTATTTTTAGGAAGCAAGGAAGAAGACAATAAATGAAGAAATTGAAGGTTAGTTTAAAAAAAGAATAAAGGATGGTGAAAGGAATTTTCTAGAAAAGCTGAAAGGGCATAAGTTCAGTGACATATGTGGACAGATTGACCTATAAAAACAGAAAAGCCATCTCTTGATTAGAGATGGAAGTACAATAAAATATAATGGGAGATAATGTCAGAGGAATTTGGGATTAGGGTGGGAGAAGATTGTTCTCTTATATAATGACTTCATTTGGGGGAAGATCAATGTATGAACTGAATTTTTTGGCAGGACCTCAATATAGGAGAGATAGTTTTGAGTAGAGGGGGAAAACCTTTTGGAATAGCTACTACTATGTATAGTATTGGAAATCAAAAAGACAGAAGTAAGTTTGCCTTACCATAGTGAGGGCCTGATTGAAATTGGCTAGCATGGATTTATGCAGTCAATAAATTACTTACTACCCTGTTCCTAGGAAACAATCAATCAAGACTTTAGTCACATATTAAAATAAAATTGTAGCCTATACACTCTGGCTCTTCTCCCTTAGCCTTGGTGGCTGCATCTGTTCCTCAGTGTTCTTGGGTAATTTGTAGGGTTGGGGAAATTTTTTTCCCCGCTGATATTGACTCAAGCCTCCACTGGCTGTGTCCTTCTGATTATTAGGGATCAGGTACTAGGGCCTCCATTTCATTAATCACTTATAATTAGGTTCCTTTTATAAAGGAATATTTGCTGTGAAGATATACCAAGAACAAGTATACAAAGATTTTCCTCAATACCTCAAGAGCATACTATCACCTCCGTCATTTTTAGGGGAGAAGGTTTGAAATAAAGTTCAGTTCCTAGATGCCTTGGTCCCACCAAATTCATGTGGATATCCAGCATAATTACTTAATGGATCTTTCCTTTGGTCTAGAATGCTAAAGCTCATTCAAGAAGGTAATTCTTTTCTCCTAGAGGCATCAATGGTACACTGCCTCTGGAACCTAGAATCTAGAATATTTGAATATCATAGCCCTTCCTCATTACTCTTCTTTGTAAGGTTCTACTTTCTCCTCCTAGAATGGAAAGAATAAATGAAAAAGCCAAGGACTAGTGCCTATCTATCAGGGCAATAAGGTTGCAAAGGGTTCTCTGATCCTAAGGCCTTTCTTTTTACATCACAGTCTTTCCCCAAATACCATGATCAATGTGCTCAGTGGATGAAGTGAAGAAAGATAAAAAGAAAGGGAAGAAGCCAACTATTGTCTTCTCTTAAATTCCTTCACAGCTAATTAGAGGAGCTTCTATTTATTATGTGGTTAGTCAACTTGAATCAAATGTAGAACGTCTATACATTCTCTACAGTCTCTTCAAGATACTGCCATTATAAATAAACATAATTCTTTCAGAAGGAACCTTCCTAGAATCCTCTATGTAAAGAGGTTAGTTACATCAGCAGAAAAAGCTAATGGGGGTCTGCAAATGTTCTCTGTTACTTAATCCCCAGTGACAGAATATAATTTGTATCTAAAGATAGTCAAAAGAAGTAACAAAATATAAATATTTAACTTAAATCAGCATTCCTTGAGTCTAGATTCAGAAGATATAGATGTTCCTTATGTAACTGCTCTTTATTTTACATGCAGACAGATTAGAGGAAAAGAGCATCTTTATTTTTTTTCTTTTTAGTAGATGAACAGTATCTTTTAATATTATATATTTTAAGCCCAAAATAATCACAAAGAAGTGGCATAGCCTGATCTCAGTGGTTTTCTCATTGGTTACTTTCACATAAAATTTTGGTGAAGGAGGGACAATAAAGTTCATCAACCAATGTATAAATTTTATCGATAACATCTCCAGTAATTGTCATTTTATTTCTGTTTTAACACTTCTAGTGACAGTGAGGTGACAAGGAGTGTAATGCCTAATGGGTTTGGGGATAGCACTTTATTTTCACACAGATCTAATTATTAGGAAGTTGTTCTTTATATTGAACTGAAATCTGCTTCCCTATACTTTTACCCAATGACCATTTAGAGGCATGTGGAATAAGACCAATCTCCCTTCCACATGATACTCTTTCAAATATTTGAAAGCAATAAGTTTTATTTTCTCTAGCCTGGATATATCCGGTCTTCTTACTTAACATGGTTTTCAGTCCCATCACTACCCTGCCTGCTATTCTTTAGATGAGCCATAGTTTATTACCAATGTACTTCTTATTATGGCAATACCCAGTGATGAAATCATTATGCCATATGTTCCCTGATGAGCACAGAATACAATGAGATTGTTAACTCTGTTCTTCTAGGGTTTATAATTCTATTAATGTAACCTAAGATCATATTTCTCCACTTAAATTCTTCTCTAATGCCTCATGATGACATAGAAGTCATCCTGGATTTTGATGGCAATGCCTGCAAAACATAAACTCTGACAGGCCCAAACAAGTTAGTGAGTCTTTGGATATAGACTGGAAACTATAATCAAAGTAAAGTTTGGAATAGGTCATTACCACAGAATTGTGTGTGTTTATACATATATATGTGTACACACACGCACACACAGATATATACACAATCCTGTGGTAATGATCTGTTCCAAATTATATATAGATATAGATATATGTGTGTATATGTACGTATGTATGTATGTATGTATGTATTTGGTGTAGGAGAAGAAGGCAGCATACAGAAAACACTCACCAATGCATGGAGAAAGTGAAGACTATAGAGGTGGAAGGGTACCATGGACAGAAATTGAGTAGGTAGCTGAGAAAAGAAAGCTAGTTTAGTGGTGAAATGGGAGCATGAACAAAGAGTTCAGTTCAGTACATTTTCAGTTTGAGATGCTAATGGTATCTCTAGGCAATGATGATTAGTGGTTTGTTAAACATGTGCATTTCTTTGAAGGAACATATCTGTTCACTGATATGTGTGAGACTGTGTGAGACACTTCCAAGTCTGGTGCCATTCCAGAGGGTTCTGAATGAGGGTTTGTGAATGGATTGTGTTACTTATTTAATTAACAGATTGTGTATATATGTATATGTACACATACATATTTGCACATAATATACTAATGGCTTCTTCTGGGACCTTTTCCCAGCATAAAGGCAGCCCTCTGTTTTGTACTCATGAAAATCAAACACACATAAATTCACCACAAACACATGTGTTTGTGAATATACACATGCACACACACACACACATACACACATTTTGATGCTAAATAAGTATTCTCCAGAACAAAAATTAGTAATTGAATATATACCATTTTTTTCCTTATGGCATTCATAGCTTATATACCATGTCTTATAGGAGGTGTGTCCTAATCTACTCTTCCTTTTATCCATCAGTTATTAAAACTCATTCCCCTTTGAAATCTTTTCCTCTTATTTTACGTCTACTTATTTGTGTGCATGTTGTATATATCTAGTAAAATGGAGACAGAAATGATTTTGTTTTTGTTTGCCTAATGCCTGTCACATTGTCTTGGCAGTTAAATAAACAAGTATTTATTGTAAGTCAATCAATCAAAATTTATGAAGTACTAGCCACTGTGCTAATGTAGGGCATGCAAAGACAAAAAATAGCTTGTGCTCTCAAGGTGACAAAATTAGGTTTTTAATTAATGTTTAATTGAATTAAATGAACAATTATAGAATCTTAAATTTGAAAGGCATTTCAGAAGCAAACTATAATTGAAAAAGAACAAACTATACAATAGAACTACTGTTCCTGTAGTTTTTTGCTTTGAAGGCTTCTAGTGAAATATAATCCCCTATATTTCAGAGCAATTCATTTCATTTTGGATAGCTTTGATAGGCATTTTTCCTTATGTTAAGCCGGAATCAACATTGCTGCAATACTACCTGATGGGGAGGGGGCACAGGAATCTAAAGTCAGCATATCTTTTGTCCATTGTTCACTTAAAAAGCTAAATATTATTATTATCAAATTCAGTTGACTGAGCCATGTGTATTGTCAGAAAGTAGGCTTTAGGGACATCAATAGGAGGCTCAATATAGCTGATGAAAAAGTCAGAAAATGTTTGGCTTCTTCAGAAAACTCATTTTTGTGTAGTGATGAAATCCATTTATTTTGGTAATATTTGACAACTATTCTGGTAGATGCTAGTGAATAAAATATTCCAAGGTTTCAACAGAATGAGGTGAGGTTGCAATCTCTTGTTAAAGTTTCCATAAAATCAGGGTTTTTTGGAGGCTTGTGAGGAATTCTGAATGCCGACCCCTGAGCAAGGGTCCCCTGGTCTGCTCTATCAGCAACTGGATACCAAGAGTCCTTCCATATTTCTTTCTTTCAGTACTTGCCTATGTTTATCACCTTGTTATATTTTAGATTTGTGGAACTGGAGGCTACAATGTCAGTAGGAGCTAGGGATAAACTAAAACTCACCCTAAGTAAAGTCTTTCTACCCTAAGATGGGCATGGGAGCTGGACTGGAGCTTCAGTAGTGACCAGAATTATGTACCTATCTGACTTGTAAGGAATCCTCTGCCAAAGACAACCTCAATGAAATCTGAGGCTAGATTTTTTTGAATTATATTTTTTTTCCAAAAACCTAGAACAACTTACTTTTGTCCTCCATAATTTTTACTATTTCTTAAGATACAACTCTGAAAAAAAAAACAGACATTATAAAAAGTCCATTGTGTCTCAAATGGAGCAACCTGATAATGCCTTTAAACCCAAATATTTCTGACTTTCATTGAAAGGCCAATATTATCCCACAGGAAGAGTCAGAGAAGACTGAAATGACTGAACAATGGTAACAACTCCTGACTTCAGGCCAGCACTCTATCCCCTGCACCTTCTAGCTGTACCTCAATAGACACTAGGCAATAGATGCTAAGAAAGCAATTCAACAAATTTTAAGAAGTTTGACATATTGAGGCTCATTTTTTTCAAACATGTAAGTGATAAAGTGGATAGGGCAGAGGGTCCAGAGTCAGGAATACTTGAATTCAAATCTAACCTCAGACACTTACTAGTAGTGTGACCCTGGGCAAGTTACTTAATCCTGTTTGTCTCAGTTTCCTCACCTTTAAAATGATCTATAAAATGAATTAGAGAAGGAAATGGCAAAAACTCTACTGCCTTTGCCAAGATAATTGCAAAAGGGATCATGAAGAGCTGGCCATGACTGAAAAATGGCTAAATATTGACAATACTAAAAAGGAGGCAGGGGATTGTAGATATTCTTATAACACATGATAAACAGACTGACAAAGGTATACTCGGAGTGGGGGGGTCAGTTAGGGGTACAATGGATAGACTAGACCTGAAGTCAGGAAAACTCATCTTCTAGAATTCAAATCTAGTCTCAGACACTTACTCACCTGTGTGACCCTGGGCAAGTCATTTAACCCTGTTTGCTTCAGGTTCTGATCTTTTGCTTTAAATAAGTAAAATGAATTAGAGAAGGAAATTCCAGACTGCTCTAGTATCTTTGCCAAGATAACCCCAAATGGGGTCACAAAGAATCAGACATGACTGAAATGATTGAACAACAGCCCCCAATCCAAGCCTCTGTGGCTTGTAAATTAGGCTTTTGATGATTTAGAATAAGCGTAAATAGCAATTGTTCTCTGTTCTGGCCAGAAAATCTGAGGGTCTTCCCTTCCCAGACTGATATTTTTGTGATGATTAATTGGGCCACCTTTTGTCTCAGTTCTGATTTATCCCTTAGTCATTGAATGGATGTTGTCTCAAACAAACTGGGACTTGGAAAAGATCTTAATTTAGAAACACCAAGGTAACCTACTGCATACTGGGTCACTGCTATTCATCTTGATTTTTGTCTTGCCAGTGGACTTTGATAACTAATGGAGAGAGTGAGGCTGAAGACTTGATGTGGCTCTGCCTCACTTAAATTCAGGTCACCAGCAAGTCAAGACATCACCCTTGTGATGGCACTGGTTCTTTGAGAAGGAACAATGAACAAAGTTAGACCACTCATGGGGCATAGTTCATTGACAATTCAATTAGCTCTATTTCTCTGAAACTTTGTGAGTCCTGCAGGAAAGGGCACACACTTTAAAGATGATCTTAAGAGAATGAATGGGAGTGGGGAGTATAAGGAAACAACTAGTGTGATCTTGATAATTAATTCTGTAAAAAGGGATTCATGCTGGTTGAATTCAACTGAATTGAATTGTTAATGAGATCATGGAACATTACCTTTATGAGAAATATAATCTAAATATATAACAAATATAACATATGAGAAAAAAAAAACCTAAAACCAAGCTGAACCCAAAGACTTTTAATACAATTTATCCACTGCTGGAGTCAGGAAACCCTGTTAGTCTTTCTACCAACACCATCTGTTTAGATCTACCATTTTTCTTCTCCTCATGTTAATTAGGGCCATCATTATAACCATAAGTTATCAAGGAAAGTAGAAGTATATTCATTAAATTCTGTTTTCTCTATAAAAGTAATTTTCCACATCTGCATCATGATTGGGAAGTGTCTCTTAATTCTTCAAGGCAATGTCAGCAAAGCACAAAATGTATTTATTTTTTTAATTATTTATTTATTTTAGTTTTCAACATTCATTTTCATAAGATTTTGAGTTCCAAACTTTCTCCCTATCTCTCCCCTACCCCCCCACCACAAGATAGCAAGCATACTGATTACCCGTTCCCACAGTCTGCCCTCTCTTCTATGCCCCTATATCCTCCTTACCCCCATTTCCCTTACTTTCCTGTAGAGCAAGATGGATTTCTATACCCCATTGCCTGTATATCTCATTCCCCAGTTACATGTAGACACTATTTTTTAACATTTGTTTGTAAAACTTTGATTTCCAGGTTCTTTCCCTTCTTCCCTCCTCACCCACCCCCATTGAGAAGACAAGCAATTCAGTACATGTGTAGTTATGCAAAACTTTTCCATAGTAATTATATTGTGAAAAACTAACTATATTTTCCTCCATCCTATCCCACTGCCCATTTCTTTTATTTTCTCCTTTGACCCTGTGCATTTTCAAAAGTGTTTGATTCTGACTATGCCTTCCCCAAATCTGCCCTTGCTTCTTTCATCCCCCCTTTTTATACTATCCTCCCCCCTACTTTCCTATAGGGTAAGATACCCAATTGACTTTGTAAGTTATTCCCTCCTTAAGCCAAATTCAATGTCAGTAAGGTTGACTCTTTGCCTTTCACCTCTCTGCTCTTCCCCTTCACTGTAACAGCCTTCTTTTGGCTCATTTATGGGAGACAATTTATTCTATTCTATCTCTCTATTTCTCCTCCCACTATATTCCTCTCTCACATTTTAATTTTATTTTTTAGATATCATCCCTGCATATTTAACTCACCCTGTGCCCTCTCTCTATGTATGCATATACACATACATACATACATACAGATATACACATATATAATATATGTGTGTAGATAGATAGATAGAAATATATTCCCTTCAACTATCCTAATACTGAAAAAACATCTCATGATTTATGAATACCATCTTTCCATGTAGGAATGTAAACAAATTGACTCTATTAAGTTCCTTATGATTTCTCTTTCCTCTTTCCCTTTCCATGCTTCTCTTGATTCTTATATTTGAAAATCAAATTTTCTGTTCAGCTCTGGTTTTTTCATCAAGAATGCTTAAAAGTCCTCCATTTCACTGAATGACCATTTTTTCCCTGGAAGTATTATATTCAGTTTTGCTGGGTAGGTGATTCTTGATTTTAATCCTAGCTCCTTTGACCTCCAGAATATCATATTCCAAGCCCTTCAATCCCTTCATGCAGAAGAGTGTAAATCTAATGATATCTTGATTGTGTTTCCACAATACTCAAAATTTTTCTTCCTGATTGTTTGTAATATTTTCTACTTGACCTGGGAATGCTGGAATTTGACTATGTTGTTCCTAGGAGTTTTCTTTTTGGGATCTTTTTCAAGAGGCAATGGGTGGATTCTTTCAATTTCTATTTTGCCATCTTGTTCTAGAATATCAAGGAAGTTTTCATTGATAATTTCTTGAAAGATGATGTCTAAGCTCTTGTTTTGATCATGGCTTTCAGGTAGTCCAATAATTTTGAAATTATGTCTCCTGCTGAGGCAATGTACATGCTATCATTCTTTTCCATGTTTGATTTTCTTTCTTTTTTCCCATTGTTCACTCCACTGCTTACAACCCTTCTATACAACCAGACTAATGTCCAATGTGAAAAGAAATAAATAAATTATGTCTCCTGGATCTATTTTCCAGGTCAGTTGTTTCTCTGATGAGATATTTTATATCATTTTCTATTTTTTTCATTCTTTTGGTTCTGTTTTATAATATCCTGATTTCTCACAAAGTCATTAGCTTCCATTTGCACCATTCTAATTCTGAAGGAAATTATGTTCTTCAGTGAGCATTTGGAGTTCCTTTTGCATTGTTAGTTAGTCTACTTTTTAAGGTATTATTTTCTTCAGTATTTTTGAGGTCTCCTTTTCCAAGGTGTTGGCTTGTTTTTAATGATTTACTTGGGTTACTCTCATTTCTCTTCCCAATTTTTCTTCTACTTTTCTTACTTGATTTTCAATATACTTTTTGAACTCCTCCATGGCCTATGACCAATTCATATGTCTCATGGAGACTTTTGATGCGGGAGTTTTGATTTTGTTGTCTTCTTCTAGTCCCATGTTTTAATCTTCTTTGTCGCCCAAGAATGATTCTATAGTCTGATTTCTCTTCCTCTTTTTTCTCATTTTGCCAGTCAGTTACTTGACTTCTGAGCTCTTTGCCATGGTAGAACTCTGTTTCTAGAGCAGAGAATGCTGTGTCCCAAATTTCTGGAGACTTGTGCAGCTATTATCAGAGCTACTTCTTGGCATCTGCCTCAGAACTGTGAAGAGGATTCCCTCTCCACAGCCACCATGAGCTCTGCCACACTAGCACAGAGCACAAAATTTAGCAGGGCCTACTAAAGTAGAATGACTATAAATATAAGCCCAGGATAAACTGTGTGTCTGTTATCTGAGAAATAGGCCTAGTTAAGTTTGCAGAGGCTCACCGCTAGGCTGGCTACAGGGTGATGAATTTTTTTTGTCCACAACCATTCTCAAAGGCTGTCTTTTAAGTCAGAGGGAATCTGTCTACATTTAAAGGAAGAACTACTCCATCAAATCTCAGATCTTGGAAATATTGAAGCGTCCTGTCTAAAATAACAAAATTTCTACCAGAAACCAGTATTTTGAAAATAATAGTGCTTAAAATTTCACCTCCCAAGTATCCTTATTTTAGCAATGTGGAAAGAGTCCCAAGAAGATAAATGACTTGCCCGATGTCACAATATGATAAATGATAAAAGCCTAATGCAGGTTTTCTTACTCCCAGACTAAAACCACCATATTCACATTGCTACTTGAAATGGAAGAGGTAAAACATCTACAAAAGTTTTCATTCTTCATCTATTGCTCATTATAAGAAGGTTAAGTGACTATGCCCTGACAGCCTTCCCCAGAATGATTCAAATTCCTCTTATCTTCTCAGTAGTTTTGTTTTATGAGACCCTAAAGGACAGATCATAAAATCTTTTGTCAAAATCACTAATAAGACAAATGCTTTAGAAATATTAATTTTCACAGTAAATTTTAAAGAACATATATTCTTCCAACAGATAGCATTCTATTATGTGTGATGTGAAAGGTCCAGATAAATATGAAGAAACATGAGCTGCTACTTACATATTATGCATGAAAGTTAGACCAAAAACCAAGTCATTTATTTTTCTTGCCCAATGAAAGGAAATAACAAGTGACATTGGCAATTATGAATATACCTCGAATACGTGAAACTACTTCTGCCAATTATCCAGCTTGGCTTGGGTACACAATAAAAAGCAGGATATAGATTAAAAGAAAAAAAATAAGAAATATACTTGAATTTCATCTGGATCTAGCATGTAAGCAACTCTGTGTTCATTGTGGTGTGACTACAGTGAGAATTAGGTGAAAAATGGATTATGGTACAACATTCTGGAAGTAGAGAGGTACCATAGTTTTAAAGGATAATGAATATATAGAGTTGTCTTCAAAGCCAGGAAAATGTGGGTTAAAGATACATCTCTGACATTTCTGCAGTGGTCCCCATAAAAGATATGAGCAATTGAAGGCACTCTACAGTGAAGTATCCACTCAATACTGTAGCTTATGGGCCCCAACAACATACATATTTTTACCAGACAGCTAGTAAATTACTTAACCTTTTAGTGTTCTAGGAAACTGCATTAAGTCTTTCAAAGCCAGAGAAGACACCAATCTGCCTTGGTAATAGAAGTTCCTCACCAGGAGCTCCTTACACTCAATGAAATCACATATTTTGTTTTTCTTTCTAACTCCCTATAAACCTATATTAGTATAGTAGAAATTCTATCAGCCTTCAAAACAGAGGGGCTGAATGTGAATCCTGTCTCTGCTGCCTATTCCCTTTGTGACCTTGGGGAAGCAACTTATCCTCTTTGGAACTCAGTTTCCTTATCTATAAAACTGTTGACTTTGATCTGGAAATGATTGCTAAGGTTTCTTTCATCCCTGGATATTAGAAATAGAAACATCTACAAAAATATACTATAATATTACAATCATTCCTAGGTTTAGTGGCATATTTTAACCTCCATGTAGTCTTGCCACATGAACTACTCTTTGAGTTGTTAGACCTTCAGCCTACTGATATTAGAAGATTTTTCCTCAGAATGGTGTTGTTGAAGCTGTCATTACAGTGAGGAGGCTGAGTGTGGTTCTCACTGTATGTACTGGATTAGATGCCTTGGGCTGAAGAAAGACAGATTTATGAATGCACTTGGTAATTCCAGTTGCTCACCAGTTATTATTTTTAACAAATGTCAACTTCAGGGATTGGAACACTGTTAGAAGTCTGTCAAAAATAGGATGGCACTTGGCAACTATGTATGTGTATGTATATTTTAATAAGTTTAGTTCCACTGAAAAACTAATTTGTTTTTAAAGTAGAAAAAGCATGTCTTTCAATTCCCATTTTAGGATTGATTAGAGAAACAGACAATAGTTCTGATATCAATGGTTAAGATTGTACAGATAGAACCCAGGAAAAAGCTTTTCAGTTTACTCAAGAGTTAAATGCAAAGTCCTTACTTCAAGTAGTCACTCTACTTCACTTCCATTTGGTACTAGTAGGTTTTGCTGAAATTAAAGCTCCCAGTACATTAACAATTTAGTATTGAGCAAAGAAGTTGGGAGATCATATTAGAATTCATTTCCACAAAATATTCCTAAATTTAATTGTACTCCCTAGTGTGACATTGTAAAAATGACATCTTAGGAGTTCATGCTCTTCCCATGACAAACTTCACCAGTTTTAAATGTCAAAATGTAATTTCTCTAACTGCCAACGTAGTAAATTTAGCCTTGAATTTAAAAGCAGTATCTTACATCAAGGTCATACAGTTTTTAACTTAGAATTTAGCCAAGGAATCCAAGAATTAATTTGATGAAATGGAATAATGTGTTATTCTTCCTTCTCTTGCAGATGGGCTTTTCAGTCCAATTCAGCAAGCATAAATTAAATACCTATTTCATGGAAGGCACTATGCTAGGTACTGGAGATGACAATACTCCCTACCCTCAAGCAGTTTTCATTCTATTGACTCTATAATATTAAAAATTTTGAATTCATTATGGATAATCTGCATGTGGGACAGAGATATAACTAGCAATTTTGCCAATGAGGAAAGCAGCACATGAGCCTTGAGCAAGTAGCCAAAATATATACATATCATTCATTTGAAGGGAGGGAAGTGGCAGAAACTCTACTGGTCATGGTAAGGGAAGAATTTGCCTGGCCCAGGAAAGAAGCTGTCATCTGATAAGTTACCAATTTAACTAATTTTTCTTGCTAGATATCTGCAAAACTCAATTGTTCCTCTGCTGATAAAGGATATAAAATGTCAGCACCCCCTTCAAATTTCAGCACCCTCAAGCAAATTTCAGATTGTTCTATTTGCAGCCCTGGGTGGGTGATTGGTATATCATGTAACATGATATGATCTAAATATCAAGGTGTCAGACAACTAGGACAGTCTCATGTTTAGAAAAAATGGTATCTTCTGACCCTATTATTTTTATAGTAAAAATAAAAAGCAAACTGTTCAAACTATTTGCTGGTGGTTTTGGAAAATTATTCAATAGAAAAATGATTATTCAGAATCATGAAAATTGGTGCTGGGACATAGGCAAGATCTTATGTGGCAAATCAGCTCTCAAAAATGTATGAGTGAAAATTTGCAAATGCTTTGAGAGTTGTGGTATCATAACTGATTCACATATAGCTCCTACTCCAAGATTCACTGAGCAAAGGAAGTGACTCAGCTGCCATCTCTGAGAATGGAAATGTGGGCAATGATAAGTTAGCAAAGGTTTGGGAGTCTTAACCTGTCATCTTGCTTAGTAGTCTGCATTCTCTGAACAAGTATCTAAATGCCAGTAAGTTCCCAATTTCTAAAAGTTCCTAGCCTTAGCACTGTCTGATGATTGACCTGTATGTACTAAACTCTCTGCCAATTTAATTATTTCTTTCATTTGAGTAATTAAGCTATCTTTTTTTTTTTAATTAAGTCTTCTGGCTTATCATCAGTAGAATAAGCTTGTGGTTTGTTAAGAAGAGGTGTTGAGTAAATTATAATTCTAATTTTTAGAAGTCATGTTAGAGTTATTTGCATAAATATCTTTTCTCTTCTACTAGATGATAAGCTGCTTGAGGATAATAACTATGGTTAACCCATTTTTGCATCCCCTAATTCTGAGCACACAGTAATACATATAGCAAGTGCAGAATAAATATTTGTTGAGTTGAGTTGTTGAACAAATTTATCTGGCCTCCCATTTTACCAGTGGCATATCTTCATAAGATGAATACAGGATTTTAAATGCATTTAACCACCATAAAAGGGTACAGAACTAACTATACTAGTTTTGAGCTAAACCCCTTACGCCATGTTATCATTATAAATAGGCTAGTGTCATAATACATCATATGATATTGCAACCAGGATGAAGGGAAATTCAAGTAGAGAAAGCTTGTATAGTCACACATGAAATAATATTACATGAAATTTTAGCAACTTTATTGACCCTTAGTTTGAACCATTAAATTTGAATATGCCGAGAATTAAAATTAGATATGAGAATGAGAGGTTGCCAATATATTCTTTTTACTATAATGTTTATTATGTAGACAGCCAGATTTTCATGAGCCAAAATGGAGTCCAAATACAAGTATCTTGTTTGTTTGTATTTAACTCTTAAAGACAAATTGAAGAAAGGCATAAGTGTGAGCCAGAAGCATGCAACAAAATCATTTGATCACATTCATTTATTTTTTTTTAATTCTTTTTCAGATCAGTTAGAAACTGATAGGCAGAGAATCTTGAAATAAGTGAGCTACATACCTGTGGCTCTGTAACAATAATGCAATATTCACAACACCCACGGTGGTTAGGAATATTCTGGTAAGAGTTGTGAGTCACAAAATGTAACAGGCTCTCCACATAGAAGTCAAAGTATGTTGGAGGCAAACCATCTTCAAAGTTCTACAGTGCATCTTCAGGACTCTGATTGTACATTTGTTTTTGTTTTTTTTTTTCAGTAGTCATTCTAAATATCTTGTAATTCATTGTTACAGAGTTACAAGCCTTTGTTAAGGCTGTTCTTTGCCAAAAACAAAGGAGTGATTTAACAAAGATCCAGATGGGGAGGGGAGAGGGGGGAAGGTACTAGTATTGCTTTAAATGTAAATTATGTAATCCTTAAAAAAACAAAACTTTTTATATCTTCCACATTAATACTTGTTCCTTTTTAAATTGTCAGCCATATTGAATGACCCCCCTAAATTCCCTCCCTGCCCCCAACATAGATGTGAATGAGGACTTTCATAGTCTCCCTGCAAGTTTTGTGGTTGGTGCCAGTACTTGGGGGAGGGGAGGAGCTTTACCTGTACACTGACTCAAGACCAGTTCAAATAAAAGTGCACACGTTAAAGTAAAAAAAGTAAACCAGTGAGCTATGGTATTGATTGAATACTGAATTGTAGAGTCCCTTCTACCCCGGATAGTTAAGGATTCACATAAGAATAAAGGTGCCTAAGAATAAAGGTGCCTCAGAGATTATAGATGTATTTGTGGCATGATGGAGAATGATATTCAGATAAGATGATTGGAAAAGAAATCATAAGGAACACAAGAAGAAAAAAAAGACAATATAACCAGACATTAAAATAAAAATAACTATGAGAATGTTGTTTCTTTTTTTGTTGTTTTGGTGGGGGGAGTGGTTACATTTCTTTACTGATAGATTGTGATGGGCTAATCTTTGTTCTCTTTTTCTTTGTCTTCTCTTATACTTTATCAAAACAAAAAAACAGAAAAAAAACAGAACCCTTGATTTTCAAAAAAATCTGTGTTCTGTGTATTTTTCATTTACTAAGTCATAGCCTCCTTGAGGGTGGATACCATGTCTTCTCTAAACTCTGAATCTTCTCCATGATCTAACACGGTAGTCTGCACATAGCGGGCACTTAATGAAAATTTGTTTTAATGAATCAATCAACTGACAAGCATTTATTAAATGATGCTTATAGATGACTCTATTTAAAGTTCTAGGGTTACAAAGACAAAAATGAGACTGTTTTTACCCTAAAGGAGAATATATTCTACTAGGGTCATACAAGATGTTCACAGATAAATGTAAGATAAAAAACAGAAATAAGGAATAATCATCTTGACCATTAACAGCTGAGAGAATCAGGAAAATTCCTTGAAAAAGATGGCACTTATACTCAAAAAAGGGAGGATTTCCAAGAGACACAGTTAAGAAGGGAGAATATTACAGGGACGGGAGGATGGTCTATTCAAACATGTGGAATCAGGAAATGTAACATCACACACTGAAAACAGTAAACTTGCTATTTTGACGGGAATGTGGAGTGCATGGGAGGAGGGGAAGTAATATATAATTAGCTTTAAAAGGTAGACAAGAGCCTGGTTGTGAAGGGTTTTAAATGCCATCAGAGGAGTTAGGATCTAACCTAGAAAATAATGTATGGGTTCTAATGTTTTCTTTAAATTAATTTGTTTATTTTCATGTTTACTTCATTCATTTCCATTAGATTTTGAGCTACAAATTTTCTCCCCATTCCTTCCCTACCCAACACCTCAAAACAGCCATCCCACTGTAAAACCCCTCCACCAATCTGTTCTCTCCTATGTCCACCCCTTTACCCCTCTGACTTTCCGGTAGGGCAGAATAGATCTCCCTATCACAGTGCCTGTGTATCTTAATTCCCAGTTGGATGTAGTTAATAATAATTATTATTATTATATATAGATATACATACATATTTTTAACATTTGAATATACAACTTTAAATTCTAGATTCTTTCTCTTCCTCCCTCATCACCCACTCCCACTGGAAGGACAAGTAATTAAATATAGACTGTACATATGTAATTATGCAGAACATCTCCACAGCAGTAGACATATTGTTAGAGACTGATTATATGTCCCTCCTTCCTATCCCACCCACCCCTTGTTCTATTCTCTACCCTGACGCTGTCCCTTTACAAAAGTGTGTACTTCCATCAACCCTCCCCCCTACACTGCCCTCCCCTCCATCAACCCATCTCTCATCCCCATCTCCCCTAATCTCCTGTGTGGCAAGATACCCAGCTTAGAGTTTATGTTGTTCCTTCCCTAAGCCAAGTTCAATGAAACTAAGGTTGGCCCTTTCCCTTTTGCCTTCCTGTTCTTCCCCTCCATTGTAACAGTTATCCTTTGCCTCTTCTATGAGATGATTAACCCCATTCTGTCACCTCTCATTCTAATCCTCTCCCATCTCAAAATTTCACCTTTTAGAGTATTGTCCCTTCCTATTAAATTGATCTTGTGCCCTCTATGTATTCATATATACACATACTCAAACATGTGTTTGTATGCATTTATAAACCCTCCTATATAGACATATGTGTGTATATTTATATATACATTTGTATTCCCTTCGCCTATAATCATACTGAGAAAAGTTTCATAAGTTACAATGATCACTTTTCCATGTTGGCATGTAAATAGTTCAACTTTGATAATTTCCTTATGATTTCTTTTCCATGTTTACCTTCTCATGCTTCTTGGATTTGAGTGTCAAACTTTCTTTTTCAATTCTGGTTTTTTCAGCAAGAATGTTTGAAAGTCCTCCACCTCACTGAATGACCATATTTTCTCCTGGAACACTATACTCAATTTTGCTGGGTAGGTGATTCTTGGTTTTAATCCTAACTCCCTTGATCTCCAGAATATCATATTCCAGCCCCTTTGATCCCTTAATGTAAAAGCTGCTAGATCCT
>CM053585.1:151545832-151578232 GCA_028646515.1 Pseudochirops corinnae
CTTACTCTCACTGAATTTGGCTTAGGGAAGGAATTACATATACTCTAAATAGGATTTCTTGCCCTACAGGAGAGTAGGGGTTATGGGGATAAGAGGGGGGATGATGGAGGGGAGGGCAGTTGGGGGTGAGGGTTGTTAGAAGCACACACTTCTGTAAAGGGACGGGGACAAAGTAGAGAATAGAACAAGGGGGGGTGGGATAGGAAGGAGGGAAATATAGTCAGTCTTCCACAATATGTTCATTGTGGAGATGTTCTGTGTAAATACACATGTATAGCCTGTATTGAATTTCTTGTCTTTCCAGTGGAGTTGGGTGACAAGGAAGGTAGGGAAAGAGTCTAGAATTTAAAGTTCTAAAATCAAATGCTAAATATATATATAAAATAAAAATTATTATTATTATTATTACTACTATTTACATGTAACTGGGAATTAAGATATACAGGCACTGGGGTAAGGAGATCCATCTTGCCCTACCGCAAAGTCAGAGGCATTATGGAGGATGTTATAGGAAAGAGCAGATTGGGGGAGGGGGTAAACATGAGATCACTGTTTTGGGGTGGTGGGTAGGGGAAAGTTGGGGAGAAAATTTGTAGCTCAAAATCTCATGGAAACGAATAATGGAAACTAAAAATAAAATTTAATTAAAAAAATAAATAATAGACTAATACATGTGATGAATGGCATAATTTTAAAGTGGGTAGGGAAAAGATACAATCTATAAAATTCTGGTTTCATTTCTTTTATTTTGGGATAAATATAATTGTTATTAAAATAAAAAACAAGCTGCAGCATAAGTATGTGATTTTTACATAGCTGAGGATGTATTAATTAGAAACTTATCTGGCTTAGATCAGTCTGTAAACATTTATTAGGTGCTCCCTACATAGTTCTACATAGCAAGCACTGTGTTAAATAGTAAATTAATTTTAGTTTCCAGAACTAGAAAACCTCTATATCAAAGTATACAAAAAACTTGCAATTGCAATTGGAGAATCATTGTCAATAATTGAGAAATCAAGAATGAAAAAGGTACCAGCACTCTGGAGAGTGGCAAATGTTGGCTCAATTTAAAAAAAAGAACAGTGAGGAAATAGATTCTGAAAATAATAACTTGTTAAGCTTGATTTCAATCATCTGCAAAATTCTGGAATATGTTATTAAATAATATATAAACACTTTGAAAGAGCTGTTATCAGCAGCCAGCATGAGCTCTCACTTCATTTCCTCTAAATGTTTATTAAATTGGTAGATCAGGTGAATGCCAGAAACATGTCTATTTTTTTTTTTTCCACGAAGACATTTGACAAAAATTCTGATCTCATTGAAAGCATAACGGAATTTGCACCGATTGATCATAGTGTCAATAAGTTGTTTGATAGTTTATTGGTCACTCCTATTCTGAGATATGATTAAGAGACTGAGTTCACTAAAATCTTATT
Organism: Pseudochirops corinnae; assembly: GCA_028646515.1. Classification (NCBI taxonomy): domain Eukaryota; kingdom Metazoa; phylum Chordata; class Mammalia; order Diprotodontia; family Pseudocheiridae; genus Pseudochirops; species Pseudochirops corinnae. The sequence goes on from CM053585.1 coordinate 151,547,275, forward strand.
TTTGTAGCTCATCATGAAACGAATGCAATAGGCCTCTGTCCTGCTTAGACCACATCAAGGGAGTTACAAAGATCGTTGATAATATGAAGCCTGTTCATTTAAGGGAAGGGGTTGTTCCTGATTAACTTTGTAACTCTCCCAGTATCTTCAATGGTACTTTGCAATATAAATTCTTAATAATTTCTTGAAAGAATGGTCAAATCTATGAACTAGCAAATGACACCAAGGATAATATTCCTAATTTAATCTCATTGACCCAACGACTTCGGTCAGGGATTCACATTACAATCCACCTAGGTCTGCCCATTTTATGCAATTTCCATTCATTTTCTCAATAAACAGGATATACATACAGTGTGCCAGAGGCATTCTTCACTTTTCCCTCAAATCATGACAGTACCAGTAAAGTTTATTTTTAAAAAATCTTAAAAGGTAGTCAGTTGGAAGTGCGTTGACAATTTAGATTTTTTTTTTATAAATGATTAGTGCATTTAATAGAAGAGAAGGCTAGGTAACACAGTGTTTAGGACCTGGAATCAGAAATTCCATTTTAAATCTGATTTCAGATACATACTAGCTGTGTGCCCATGTGCAAGTCACTTAACTTCTGTTTGTCACAGTTTCATCATCTGTAAAATTGTGATTCATAATAATAAATATTAAATATATTTAATAAATAATAAATATATGTAATAATAAAGCCTATAATTTTATATGATATCCTTTTATGTTTGTTTTTTATCCATTACTGAAAAAGAAACAAAATGTCACTTTAGAGAATCATTTACAGCAAGATGTCTCCCTTCAAGATATTGAGATTGGAAGATGTAAAAATGAAAAAAAAAATGCTAATCAATGACTCCTTGATGTGTCATTAGGAAACACATAAACCAGGGGGATGTATCATACATAAAACAGAGGGATGTGTGTTCAACAAAAGTATTCATCATTGTGATGGAGTAGATCCAAGTTAAAATCCAGGTTAAGGCAGATTCCCAGGAGATAGTGAACTCTTCCAGTCTGCAGGTTACTTTAGGGTTGACTGAATCAAGCCATAATACATTACAGAATCTACTAGAAGAGATCTGTATTTAATCAAAGAAATTTGGCCTAAAAATATAAAATATCACCTGAAATTTATATGATGAATGAAATTTTCATAGAATTATAGTCTATTATGGGGCAGCAATGTGTTGTAATTGGCAAGCATATTGAGTCAAAAGAGAACTGGGTTCAAATTCAGAATGAAATTAAGATTAACTGTACTAAGTTAGATTTATCTCCAAGGTTCCATTTAAGAAAATGACTATTCTAACCATCTAACCATCAATCCATTATTGGATTTAGGTTGTATGGTTTTAGGTTTTTTGGTGTTTATTTTTTCTTTTATAAATGTAATAAATAGGATATGTATAATTTTGTGCCCCCAAATGATGACATATTAAAGGACTAAGATGGAATGAGATGTTGGAATTTTTTCAGAGAAAATATTGCACAGTTGGGGCTATATTTGCCAGGGTTCAGGGAAATTCATGCAGCTGAATAACATTGTAAGTGATGGAGTTCTACCCTTCTCTAGACCCACATACCTCAATGAACTATTTGCTCTATAACCTAGTACATTTATCAGATAAGAATAACTCTTAAATTGAGTTACAGAATCAATCAATGAACATTATTTGAACAAGATTTTCCATAGCCCAAACTGGAATTCTCTTTAGTGCCATCAAGTTGAGAAAAATGCAATTGGCTAACCAAATGAGTTACTCATGACTTTCAGAATTTTAGGTAGCATAGATAATCTAGTAGTACCATAGTCCAAAGGGTTCACCCCAGCAGTGAAAGATTTAAGTTTAGTGGTTTAAAATTTCACTTTGAGCCAAGACCTCTAGTGGGAACTGGTCTTGGAAAAAGGAAAGAGTTTCTTTCTCACTTTCCCCAATTCAGCAATTTTTGGTCAGTTTTTGTTTTCTTTATTATGGACATTATTGAAGTTTGCAGCTGTCTTATAAATAGCTTTTGAAATGAAGAAGTTCAAGTCCTATTGTCATATTTTGTATCTTTAAATTTTACTTCTTGTATTTTCTAATGAACCCAAAATGTGCATGTTTCTACATAGTATACACTATTTTTATTTCACACCTTTGTTCTTCATATCCTGTACCATTTTCTTTCAATGAGAGAAAATGGAAAGGAGATAAGTTAGGTATCAGCAATCTCTTTTGACCTAATATCTATAATTTTGAAGCTTGGTTAACATCCAGCATTCAAATATTGTTGCAATTGTTATTTCATTCATTCAATTATCAGTTTTGGAATATATTATATAATAGTGTTAAACGTTGCAATACATATATTTTGGCATGTTAAACTTGGCAAGTGCTGGGTGACATTACAGCCAACTCTACCATTTCTGTTAGACGTTATCAGGTAGTTTTGTCCTAAATATTAATTAAGCTTCTAGAGTATGATGACAAAGTCATCCTTTGTTGCTACATCTAGTGATGTGCTTAAAGTACTGACCTACATGATGCTACTTTAAATAATTTTGTCCATTAAAAATTTCAAACTGGCAATTTGCTTCCACTATGAATTTGATGACAGCATTAAGTGATTCTTGTTTATAACTAAATGGTTTTGGTTGTTCTTCTAATGAATCCTTGACAGTGATCAGTGAAGGTCTTGTAAGCTTTAAGAATATCAGTTTCACAGTTCTGATCAGAAAGATTCTAAGTATGTAGAATGAATTCTGTATTTACTTCAACTTGAATGTGGGTTTTTTCACTATCTGTGTGACATTGGTAACACCCACTGGGGCTCCTTTTCATCTATGGTAAATTGAAGTGGTCAAAACTAAAGGACTTAAAATGCTTTCTAGCATTTCAACTTTTTAAACCTGAATTAAAAAAAAAATCTCCCGACTTTGACCTTATAAAACTTATGTTTGTTCTTTTTAAAGAAGTATGTTTAAAGTACCTACCTCTTTTTGCTCAATATCTGCTAAACAAAATATCTGTGGATATTTTGTTACAAAATGTGATTATTTTTGGTCCAATCCTGAACTCTTATAAGAAAACTGTAGTCGGACATTACAATAGAACTAAATTTCCTTTCATCTTTCTTTCTAATAACTAACACCTGAGATCCTCTACTGCTGACAGAGAGAAAAAAAAAATTAATCCCCAGGCAAAGTGTGAAGTTTTTAATCAGTTTACATTGGTGAATTTAAATTAACTTTTGGCAGGTCAGTTTTCCTTTCTTAGAACAAGGTTCACTGTTTCAAATTCGACAGTGCAGTGTGATTGTATCTGTTGCTCAGGCATTCTGTCTAATCCAATAACTGATTAATGTGTCATGATTAATGTATTTCTCAAAATTCCTAAAGACATGCCACTGCTAAAAATACCACAGCAACCTAAAATAATCTTCATTTAACTGAGAAGAATTGTTATTTAGTTATAGTTTGAAATCACTATCATTTTTTCTGGGTGATAGCTAATTTTAAAATATATTAAAATTGAATCATATGAGATGATGAAAATAATATCATATTTGTTGTCTCAGTTTGTTGACCTTGTCAGAATCAGAGTTTTATTTGATAAAGAAAATCAAATAGGGTCTTAGTCTTCATAAATCTACCTTAATATATTCTCTGCTATGTCATATGCTACTCTACTTCTTTTAAAAGAAAAAAAAAACTATCCATAGGGCAGGAATTCATAGCTTATTTTCTCTGTTTCATATTGAGCAGACCCCAGTAAAGTATGATGAATATTGTTGCTATTATTATTTTATTTTTAACCTGAGCAAAAACAATGGCAAAAATGGAAGGGAAAACCATACTGCTCATCTCAAACATAGACCAGTAAAACAAATCCATAGTTTTGCCATGTGATTTCTCATGATGCCCTGAGACTTCTTACTTGCTCTGCCAGGACACAGGTCATATGTTTCATTATTAGTCATATAAGGTCATAGTTTGCTGTTGCATTATCAGAATTTTTCCATCATTCCACAATTATTTTCTTTCTAATGCTGTTGTAACTATTCTGGACCTAATTATTTTGGTGTATATATTTTCATTAAAGTTTTCCAAGGTTTCTCTAGAACCACCACTTTTGTTGTGCAATAATATCTTATTATTATTTATGTTATAATTTGTTCTTCCTTTCCCCCAATTTTACTCCCACATAATTTCTAGCTTCTTGCTAAGATGGGGGAAAAGCTGCTATTACTATTTTGTTTATTTATTTTATTTTATTTTTTCTTTGATCTCTTTTGAGTGTAGGACTACTAGTAGTATCACAATGTCCAAGGATATGGCTGAATAGTGGTTGCATGGAGATATTTCTAAATTGTTTACAAGAATGGGCCAATTCCCATCTATTCCCATGCAACAGTGTGCCTTTGTTGAGACCCTCCAGCAATCATCATTTTCTACCCTCCTCCCCATTTTCAATCTGAAAGGGGTGACGTGGAACCTGTTACTTTGAATTTCTCAAGTGATTATTGATTTTGGGCAATTTTTCATGTGGTCATTGATAATTTGGATTGATTTTTCTAAGCAGTTTGTTTACATCCTTTAATAATGTTTCTATTGGAAAATGCCTATTATCTTTCTACAGTTCAGAGAAACAGTAGAAAACATTTTTTCCAGTTAACATTCTTCTTTTTAAGTGCATTCATTTTTTTGTGGAAAAAAAAACCTTTGCAATTTTATGCAATCAAAATTGTCCATTTTATCTTCTGCTATCATCTTTACCTCTTTTGAGCTCATGAATGTTTCCATTATCTATAATTAGTAAAAGTATTTTCCTCCTTGTGGTTCTAATTCTCTTACACGACATTTTATAGCTAGTCTAAATATAATTTCTGTCAAACTATTTTCCAGATTTCCTAGTAGCTGTGTTAATGAGTTTTACCTTGTTAGTACTTTAGAAGATTTTTGGTTTTATCAAAACATATGTTAATATATTCATTTGCTGTATATTCTATTTACCTAATCTGTGCCAGGGATCATCTTTTCTATTTTTTTAAATCAATACCAAATATTTTTTGATATTGCTTTATAATATGCTTTAAGATGCATAGTTAGTGCATTTTTTCCCCTTTATTTCCCTTAAGACTCTTGTTCCTCCAGTGAAGTTTATTTTAGTTTCTTGCTCTCTCAAGTAATCCTTTTGTAGTTTGGTATAACAATTAGCAAAGTAATGTCATTTTTATCATATTGACATCATCTAACTGAGTCATTAATATCTCTCCACTTATTTAAGTTTCATAGTTCCTTTGAAAACAGTTTATTGATATAACTAAATTATTTATCTATTGAGGACTGGCTCTTAACTTTAAACATATTTAGTACTTCTCTGTGTACTTTAGATTCTAAACCAGAGGTGGGGAACCTGCAGCCTTGAGGTCACATATGGTCTTCTAAGATCTTTGGATATGGCCTTTTGACTAAGTCTAGGTTTTACAAATTAAATCCTTGTATTAAGTGGATTTGTCCTGTGAAGTTTGGATTCAGTCAAAGAGCCCCACTTGAGGACTTAGAGGACCACATGTGGCCTCAAGGCTGCAGGTTCCCATTATGAGCAATACTTTACATAAATATTTTTCCACTTGGCAGTTTGTCTTATTGCAATTATATTGATTTTGCTTGTATAGCAACTTTGAAATTAAATTTATTCAAAATTAATTCTCTCTTTTTAGAAATTTTTATCTCTCTCCTTTAAGATTTTTCTCAGTAATCATAGTCATGCAAGTGACTTCTTTTCAATATATTAGTTGCTTATTATGTGACAGATATTATACTATGTTCCTGGAGGCTACACATAAATCTTGCCCATGTCTAGTAGTTCTAGGAGGCTATCACATTGTTTATTCTATCTCTAGCTCTCCTATCCCTTTTCTTACCTCTCCCATTCTGACTGGTTGTTTTTGCAGTTCTGGACTAGATACTCCTCATTGTTGTTTCTCATTGGATTTCTAGATTCTTAATGAATCTGATGTCAATTTCAGGTTTCTCTCTGGGGAAAAAAAATATGTGAGAACTGGGTGGTCTGTTTCTGTTCAGGTAGCTATATTAGACAGAAGTTTGAAATCTGGTTTTTTTTTCCCCCTAAAAGTCATTTCATCTCTATGTTCTTCTTTTCACTTATCTTTTATTAGATTTATTCAAAAATGAAAAAAAATTTATTCTAATTTTTAAAAGTTATTTATAGCTTTCTCTGCAACTTAAGAAAACAACTAACATTTATATTGTTTTTAAGGTTTTTTAAGGTGCTTTACATGTATTATTTCACTTGATTCTCAGAATAATCTTGACAAGTCACGATTTTATAATTCAGTGAACTGAAGAATAGAGAGTTTAAATGACCTGTCTAAAATCATACAGCTAAATACTGCCTAATAGAAGATTTCAAATCAGGTCTTCCTAGGCCCGTGTCTATCCTCTATCAATTGTGCCACTTATAGTTCTCATTTTGGTTAGTTTGAAATTTATGGACTTAGAAGTTATATCATATAGGGTGGATTTATTTAGCAATGATATTTCATTTTCAATGATGTTTTAAGGAAAATGTGGCTTTTATTTTCTTTTCTCTCTTTTGACATTGTAAACTTTTATTTTGGGTTTATCTAAAATCATGATTTCATCTCCTGCCTTTTTGGGAATTGTCTGAGGTTTAGTAAATTTTCTTTGAAGTCCTCATTATCTTTCAGTACACATCTTTGCTTTTAAAATGTATTTTTTGGTATGGAACATATATTTGGATTTTGTTTTCTCACCCATTTTGTTACTTTCTTTTTATTGGGGAATTTATTCATTTGCAATTACAATGAAAGTTTTTAGGTTTATTGATTTGCCTTTTTCTGTCCCTTTTATGTCAAAATTTGATTCCTTTGCTTAATTTAGTTTACATTAATTTTATCAAAGTCATCTCAAGCATACTTTTCCTAAACCCTCCACCTTTCCTTCCCTATCTTAATTTACACAACTTTACTTAAATTAAATGTCTATGTTACCTATTGATATTCATTTTTTCTACCATTCTGTCTTCTGACCTAGTTAAGACTGCTTCAGAATGTTACCTATATCCCCACCTAATCTTTCATGTTTATTTATGTAACAATCACTTTTGGAACTTTTTTATGACTAGGATTAATATTTCCATCTCACTCATTTATTTCCTTTAAAGCATCTTGAGAATTCTAGCCTTTCATTTCTGGGCTATATCTCACATAATCGTTCTTTATTCTTTCTTCGTACCTAACAAATGGCAGGACTTCTGAAGACAAAATCTTTCCTTCATGCATTCATCAGTCAGCAGGATCTCACATCTTTCCACTCTTCCCTTACTGATCTTTTTTTAATTTGCTAAACATTGCTTTAGAAGAACTTTATTCTGGTAGTTTTTACTCCAAGACATCAATTCACGAAACATATGATGTGACATGGTTACTATGTTTTGTGAATTGAAAAGCCTGGTCCAATTCCATGTTTTCATTTTATTCAATACCTGGAGCAATTCTTTCCTCCTCATGAGCTCAACTCAACTAAATTTCCCTCATTTTACTCTCTTGTGGTCTCATTCTTAAAGAAAGGTATGTAGTTTGCAAACAAAAACAAAACTTTCAAGACTAGAGACCTTTCTTTTTGTTGCAATTGTTTAACAGGAATTATTGTCATGATAATTTTTTTTTCTGTATGAATGACTCAAACTTTCTTTAAAAAAGTGAATGTTAATCATCTTGTGAAATCCTCTGAAAAACTGATTAATCAACTTACCCATATTGTGGGAATTATATTGATTGATAACTTCAAATGGACAAACTTAAAAGAACTTGAATGAATCAGAAATTCCATAATTTATGGTCTTTCTCCATGATTCACAGATCCCTTTGGTGAAGCAGTTTAGGTTTTTATACATAATTATCATTTCCACTAGAACTTTGGATCAAAAATTATTAACGACAACACTTAAAATATTAAAATGTTTCATTTTAAGAATATAATCTACTGTTATTCCTTATAGTATCTGTCTAATGATTATAAATAGTAGTGCAAAAACTTAGGATAAAATATATTTTGAGAAGATTTCTTCTATGTTCTAATTGGTCTTGCCTAAGCTAATTTTAAGTAATTTTGATTCAAAGGTTTAATTAAAATTTAATGATAATATTTAATGATGATAGGAGAAAAAAATTTCTCTTTTTACAAACTCAATTTTAAATAAATATTCAAATATTAAGTTATTCCTAAGATTTTTCTCTTTTCCAGGTCATCCTAATTTATGTCACTGTTTATTAACTCTAACATGCAATTTAACCTGTTTACGTTTAAGTTTCATCACATATAATGCAAAATTTTTGCAGTAGATTAGGAGTTTTTTAGCCTGTGGTCTGTGGATTTCCCAGGAATCAAGGTACCATGGATCAATTTCAGGGAGTCCATAAACTTGACTGAAAAAAATAAATTGATTTACATTAACATATACCTGACATTTGGCATTTCTTTCAGTTATGGATGTAAGCCTCAAATATTATTCTAAGACAAAGTCCTTAGGCTTTCCTAGACTACCAACAGGATCTTTGAAACAACAGTAAAGGTTATGATTCCTTATACTAAATTATGTCTAAGGTTTCCTTTTCAAGTTAAAATTGTGTGTTATCTGTACACTTCATAACATCGAAAAAATAGAAAAATAATTATGAAAACATTGATGAAACCCCCTACAAAAAAATGTCAGCATGATAATATGCTTTCATCTACTACATCACTAGCTTGATTTATAAACTAGCATTAGGGGAAAACTCTAAAGACATGTCATATAAATTTGTTTAAAAGAAAACTTTAATGACTGAAGTGGTGATGAAATGTTACATAATATATTGCAGATAGGAACTTGTAATAGCAAGCATCCTATCATACCCAGAAGACTGTTAGCACAGGTTCTTTGATCTGCTTTTCTAAAGGAAAGCAACTCAAAAGGGGTTAACAATCTTACTTTAATCAAACATATATACCATTCAATTAGTTCAGTGTAAAAAGTCAGCACCCTGAACTTCAGAAAATAGAAATAGAAATTACAAGGAGACAAAAAATACAGAGAAAATAACAAAATTCAACAGACCAACAGACAGGGCTTCTAGCTGTTTGACCATTACATACATACATAGTTAGTTACCAGAAACACCAACATCTGGGTTTTCAAAGGGGGGTGGGGGGGAGGTCAAGGCTATCCAGCATCTCATCTTACCAAATCACATAACTCTTTCCCCCTTCCCCACCCCCCACCCTTCTTTAGGTTAACAGGACATCACAACCTTCATGACCCACTGCCTAATTACAAAGTAAAAACAGGTGTGGGCCTGTCTAAAAAAAAAAACAAGCCTCCTCTAAGCAAGCTTCTCTTGTTGGGCTTCAAGTGAGCCCCATTAAGGGGCAGGGGAGATCTTCAAATTCCCTTTACAGGGCTACAGAAAATCATTTACAAGTAAGTATTACAAATATGATGATCATTTGTATGGACACTGAAAAATTAATCTGTTAAGCCTAGGATGTTAGTGATGAAAAGAAAGACTCTATATACACCAGTAAGTTTGCAGTACACCTTTTTGAAGTAACAAAAAATGGAATAAAAAATCTCTCCGCTGGGAGGAGAAGGAGGAGGAGGAGGCCGCCGGGATTGCGGAGGTTCTCCCTGCTAAAGCGAGAGAGGCTAGAGTTGGGGAAACTCAAGTGAGCGGGGAGGGGCGGGAGGAGCACCAGTGCCCGTGCCTGGGTGTCAGATGTCTGTGAGGTGAGAAGTGGAGCAGCAGGCAGGTGCGGAAGGAGGCAGCGGCTGTGGAGTGAGTGAGCAGCGATGGCCCCTACGTCCCCCACACCTCTATGGGGGAAGCAAACAATGGATTATTACTTTAAGAGCAAGCTGGTGGTGGAGCAGGAGCCGGTGGATGATTTGTTTGAGTACGAGGGCTGCCTAGTGTGACGTGGCACCTATGGTCACATCTACAAGGGGAGGTAGAAAGATGGAAAAGATGAAAAGAAATATGCATTGAAGCAAATTCAAGGCACAGGAATATCCATGTCGGCTTGTAAAGAGATTGTACTTTTGCGGAAATTGAAGCAGCCTAATGTGATTGCGTTACAAAAGATGTACCTTTCTCAAGTGATAGAAAGGTTTGGCTGCTGTTTGATTATGCAGAACATGATTTATGGAACATCATAAAGCTTCACGAGGCCTGTAAGCAAATAAAAAAACCAATGCAGTTGCCAAGATCAATGGTTAAATCACTGCTTTACCAGATTCTTGATGGGATCCATTACCTCCGTGCAAACTGGGTGCTTCACAGAGACTTGAAACCAGCAACATCCTAGTAATGGGAGAAGCCCCAGAAAGGGGGAGAGTCAAAATAGCTGACATGAATTTTGCCAGATTATTCAATTCTCCCTTAAAACCTTTAGCAGACTTGGATCCAGTAGTAGTGATGTTATGGTATCAAGCTCCAGAACTAGTGCTGGGTGCAAGACATTATACAAAGGCCATTGATGAGGAAAAAAATAATCCAGGGACATACATAAAGAAGAATGTCTAATGTCATAATAAATGGTATGGCTGGAAAAAAAATATCCTTGCTGATTGGAGAAATGGATGGCTAAATAAATTATTGTACACAGAAGTAATGGCACTTGGATTTCAGAAATGATGACTATGATGAGCACAAAGAAACATGAAAGGGTGTATTTGAACTACTTCCAAGTAAATGAAACAGGGTAATAGAGACAACAATTATATCACTGTAAATGGAAAGACCTGCATTTCCATTGTGAAAGACTGATTATATTTCCCTCCATCCTATCCTGGCCCCGCCTTGTCCTATTTTCCACTTTGACTCTGTCACTTTTCAACAACTTGTGCTTCTAACTACCCTCCTCCCTCAATCTGCTCTCCCTTCTACCATTTACCCCCTCTTATCCTCTTCCCCCCCTAATTTCCTATAGGGTAAGAAATCCAATTTAGTGTCTATGTCTTTCCCTCCTTAAGCCAAATTCAATGAGAGTAAAGTTGACCCATTTCCTTTTGTTTTCCTGATCTTCTCCTCCATTGTAATAGTTTTCCCTTGCCTTTTATATGAGATAATTTGCCCCATTTTGTCTCTCCCTATCTCTTCTCATTATATTCCTCCCTCACTTCTTACTTTTATTTTCTTAAATATCATCCCTTCCTATCTGGTTCATCCTGTGCCCTCTGTCTATGTGTACCTGTACACATATATACACACGCTCACATATGTATTCATATGCACATATGCCCTCCTATATAGACATATATATGTATGTATACATATATACACATGTGTCTGTGTGTGTGTGTGTGTATATATATATATATATATATATATATATATATATATATATATACACATTTATATTCCCTTCAACTATCCTCATACTGAGAAAAGTTTCATAAGTTACAATTAGTGGTTTTCCATGTGGGCATGTAAATAGTTCAACTTTGATAATGCCCTATGATTTCCTTTCCTTGTTGACTTTCTCATGCTTCTCTTGCTTCTTGTTTTTGAATGACAAATTTTCTATTCAACTCTGGTTTTTTCTTCAAGAATGCTTGAAAATCCTTCACCTCATTGAATGACCATATTTTCCCTTAAAATATTATACTCAGTCTTGCTGGGTAGGTGATTCTTGGTTTTAGTCCTAGCTCCTTTGACTTCCAGAATATCACATTCCAAGCCCTTTGATTCCCTTAGTGTAGAAGCTGCTAGATCTTGTGTTATACTGATTCTGTTTACACAATATTCATATTGGGGTTTTTTTTGGCTGCTTGTAATATTTTCTCCTTGATCTGGGAACTCAAGAACCTGGCTATGATATTCCTAGAAATTTGCTTTTTGGGTTCTTTTTCAAGAGGTGATGAGTGAATTCTTTCCATTTCTATTTTGCCCTCTGGTTCTAAAATATCAGGACAATTTTCCTTGAGAATTTCTTGAAGGATGATTTCTAGGTTCTTTTTTAAATCATGGCTTTCAGGTAGTCCAATAATTTTCAAGTTATCTCTTCTGGATCTATTTTCCTGGTCAGTGGTTTTTTCCAATGAAATATTTCACATTGCCTTCTATTTTTTCATTTGTTTGGATCTGTTTAATAGTACCTTGATTTCTCATAAAGTCATTCACTTCCATTTGCTCCAGTCTAATTCTGAAGGAATCATTCTTTTCAGTGAGCTTTTGAAATTCTTTTTCCATCTGGCAAATTTGGCTTTTTAATGCATTCTTCTCTTCATTGGCTTTTTGGGCCTCTTTTGCGATTTGAGTTAATCTATTTTTTAAGGTGTTATTTTCTTCAGTCAGGTTGTTGACTCTCTTTTCATGATTTTCTGGCATCATTCTCATTTCTCTTCCCATTTTTTCCTTCCACTTCTCTTACTTGATTTTCAAAATCCTTCTTAAGCTCCTCCATGGCCTGTAAGCAGTTATTTTTCTTGGAAGCTTGTGATGAAGGAGTTCTGACTGTGTTGTCTTCCTCTTATTCCGTGCTTTCATCCTTTGGGTCCCCAAAGAAGTAATCTAAAGTTGGATTGCTGTGCTTCCTTTGCTTCCTTTTTTGCTCATGTTGCCACTCAATTACTTGACTTTTGAGCTCTTTGTCACAGTAGAACTCTGCTTTCAGAGGGGAGAGCTTTGTCCCAAATTGCTAGGGTTTTCACAGGTGCCAGAGCTATTAGGAGGCATAGTCTCTGTTCACTGGTCACACAACTCAGTACTACTACCCAAGACTGCAATACAGATCCAGGAAGGTTAAAGCAAGAGTGATTACCCTCTGAATGTTTGCTTGGCCACCCTATGATCTGCAGGCCTGTATTTCTGAAGCAGCCATGTGGAGGTGGCTGCACCACCATAGTGCCTCTGACACTTCTTCCTCTGTGGGCAGAGGCTGGACCATGCTCCTCCTTCCCCCCCTCCCTGGTTCCAACAGAGTTCCACACTAACCTTTTACTTTGTCTTTGGCATTTATGGGTTGATATTTCTGGGAACTGCCACAGCTGCTGGTGATCCACTCTCCTGAAGTCTGCTCCAGCTGCTGCTGGTTGGGGCCTTCCTGGGTCTAAAACCTTCTGGCTCATTCAGGGCTGGGCTTGGCTCCCAGCACTGTGATGGACCCTTCCTGTGCCTGCCAGGCTGTCTTCAGCAGGAGATTTGTTTCTCTCTGTCACATTGTGGGTTCTGTAGCTCTAAAAGTTGTTTAGAGTCATATTTTATAGGTATTTGAGGTCATTATGGGGGAAGCTCATGAAGTTTTTCTGCTTCTATGTCACCATATTGCCTCTGCTCCACTGTGCCTCTATGGCTTTTTTTAGTTGTTTTCTGTAAGTCCTCCAAAAAAAGTTCCCTATGATTTGTTAATGACCTTCTTGTTGTTCTCTATGGATAAACAAATAATAATAATAATAAAAAAAAAAACAATCCTTGCATCTCTGTCTTGATATTAAACTAGGATATCTCTAAAATCTGATTATCTCTGCTTTCTCTTTGGCTACACTCAAAACTTATATAGCAGAGTCTCTTGTACTTGTGAAGCTGATTTTTAAACCTAAATTTGATACTGTATATTTCTCTTCATTTTATTTTATCTTCTTAGATTTTTTTTTCCTAATGGTTTAATGTCTGCATTTAGCAGATATCATACAAGACTTCCTTTAGATTAGCATTCACCAATCTTACATAAAAGTCCTGCTCTTATTAACCACCTGACCTCTTTAACATTGACTTTTTTAGATTACTAAAAAGACTAGTTACTGAAGCAGTGACGCAATACCAGCAAGTTAAAACAAGATTAAAACCCCTTAAATACAGAATGCCAAATTGTTAAATAGTTGAATTAACCTACCTCCCCAAAGTTTTTCATATTCTTTTCGTATCAGAAAACATTCTATGCCTAGCATTGATATGCCAGTGTCCTCAATAGGTGGAATTGACCAAGCCTTTTCACAATTATAGAGTTTCAGATTTGGGTAGAATTGCAGTGTCTGCAACATATAGTACTCAACAAATGGTCATCTGGCTTTGCCTAAAAACTTCAAATAAGCTCAAACACAATATCTCCTGAGATAACCCATTCCACTTTTAGATAGCTTTAATACTGAAGAAGTTTTTATTCCTTATATCAAGCTTCTTTGCAATTTACACTCTCTGTTCCTAGTTCTGGCCTCTGAAGCCAGGTATAAAAAGTTTAATCCTTTTCCAACATGACAGTCCCTCAGAAATTTGAAAATAGCTCTCATTTCCCCTTCAATCTTATCTTCTCCAAACTAGTCCCTAGTTCCTCCTGCTAATACCTGTATGAAATAAACTCCAGAACCATTACTATACTTGTTATTCTCATCTGGATAGTTTGAAACTTTTTTTGTATTTTTCATAAAATGTAGGTCCAAAAATTGTAGACAGTATTCTAAGTATGGATGGATGCAAACAGAGGACAGCAAGACCCATTTCTTTATTTCTGGAAGAAGACCCTCAAATTCACATTACCATTATTGGCTGCTGTTTTACACAATAGAATCATATTGAACTACATGTTCATTAAAATTCCAATGCTATTTACAGATAAACAGCTTTATTACCATACACCCCTTGTAATTGTGAAGCTGATTTTTAAACCCAAATTTGAGACTGTATGTTTATCTTCATTATATTGTATCTTCTTGTGTTTTTTTTTTCTAGTGGTTTAATGCATAATTTAACTTTTGATCCTGACTCTGTCATTTTATGTGTTATCTGTCACTCCCATTGAGACTTACATAAGTATGAACTAATTCATTTATCCAAGTTATTGATAAGGAGGAAAGCAGAAATATTTATAGTTTAACAAATAAAGATCTCATATCTAAAATGTGTAAAGAACTTTGTCAAATACATAAGAATATGAGTCATTTCCCAATTGATAAGTGGTCAAATTATATGAATAGGCAGTTTTTCAATGAAGAAATCAAAATAATTTATGATCATATAAAATGATCTACATCATTATTGATTAGAGAATACAGATTAAAACAACCTTGAAGTGTCATTTTACACCTACTAGGCTGACTAAAATGATGCAAGGAGAAAGTGACAAATATTGTAATTATGTGGAAAAAGTTGGACACTAATTCATTGTTGGTAGAATTGTGATCTGATCCAAACATTTTGGAGGGCAGTCTGGAATTATGCCTAAAGAGTCATGAGACTACCTATATATAGCCTTTGACCCAGAAATACCATAGCTTGGTTTATTTCCAAAGATGATTAGGAAAAAAGGAAAAGAACCCATATGATCTAAGAAGTTTATGGCAGCTCTCTGTGGTGGCAGAGAACTGGAAATTGCAGATAGGCCCATCGATTGAAGAATGACTGAACAAGTTGTAGTGATTATGATGGAATACTATTCTTCTTTAAGAAATGATGAGCTCAATTAATTTAGGGAAAAAAAACATAGAAAGACTTGGATGAAATAATGAAGAGTGAAATGAGCAGAACCAAGAGCACATTCTATATAGTAACAGCAATATTATTTTAAGAGTAACTTTGAGCAAATAAGTTATTTTGTCTATTATAAATATCCAAATTAGGAATTTTAAGAAAGACACTATTTGTATCCAGAGAATGAACTGATAAATAGAAGTATATATAGAATAATTTTACACACACACACACACACACACACACACACACATTTGTGTCTAATGGTAGCCATCTCTAGGGCTGGGGGAAGAAAGAAAACAAAGAAAAAAGACATTTATATGATAATTTTATTGTATTTTTGAAAGGAATAGCAAGTTGTGCATAGATTTGTAGTTTCATACACAATCATCTTTTTAGTATACTATATTATGAAAATGCTTGTTTTATTCCATATAAATAAAGAAAAAAATTTTAAAAATCTTGTCATACAAGGCCAACCAATGATCTTTGTTGCCTTCTACTGGAGATTAGCTTCCATTCTGAAATTTGACCATTAGTGAACACTTTTTTGCGTTCAATCAATCAACCAGTTCTAAGTTCACCTAATTTTAATTCATTGAGCCCATATATCTGTACCTGTTTTACCACTTTATCAAATGCTTTACTAAAATACGGGGAAACTATATTGATAACCTTTTCTTTATCTTTCAGGTTAGCAATCATGTAAAAAAAAAGTATAACTTTGGTGTGACCTGCCCTGTTTATGCTGAAGCCATTCTGTTTCTTTTTATTCAGCTATTCCTTTTCTCTATATTCACAGTTGTCTATTTAATTATACGTTCTAGAATTTTGGCAAGAATGTATTTCAAGCTCAATAGACCAAAAATTTCAGAGTATTTTCTTTTCCTTTATTTGAATGTCAGGTTATTGGCTTCCCTCTAGTCCTGTAGTATAACTTCCACTAAAAATTACCAATACTGATTCAGATGTCAAGTCATCCAATTTCTTTTTCTATAACCAAGTTTTAAATTAATCTGTTTCAGGTGCCTGGAACTCATCAGCTAGATATTATTTTACTCTTTTTTGCTTATCTTCTGTATCAAGGCGCTCTTAATCATTTCTTGGTTTTGTTTTGTTCTTTCCAATCAAAAACTCATTCTTCATGGTCTAGAAAACAGAAACAAAGCAGGATTTTAGCAGTTTTTCTTTTCTACTTCTCAGCATTCATAAGTGACTTATCTACTCAGAGTGATAGTCTAATCCATTCTTTGAACATTCTCTTATCCCACAATGTAGATTAAAAATGGAATGAAACAAACAAAAAAGTCAAAGGTGGTATATATTATACTCCAATGATACCATGATTTCTCTTGCTATATTGATTAGTTTTTGCTCAAATATTCCCCACCTTGCTTCCTTCCTCTGGTCCCTGAATGTATGATATAATTATATTTTCTTAATATACTCCTCTTAAAGAGGGAATCATATTCTACTCCCTTTTCAAAATCTGATTGGTTTCCTTTTTAATACAGCAAAATTTTCTAGAGTCTTCTTATAGTCATAGTTATCATCCCTACCAATTTCAGTGACACTTATGATTTGAAATTTGCCTATATTCTATAGCACCTACAGAACAACTCTCTTGTCTGTACTTTGTACACTTTTGTATAGATATCAGATACCATCGATTTTACTGTCTCCTTTCTTGAAGGGTTTTTTTTTTTTTTCTGTAATAAACCAGAAGTTTTCTTCCTGCATTTTAATTATCCTCTATGCTAATTTTCTAAATAGGTACATAGGCAGTTATCTCTGTTCTGCATTGCATTCTGGATTTGATTAGATTACCAAGATACCAATTAAATACAGACTTTTGAATCCCTGGTCACAAGTCTCTCATATTTATCTTTTATGCCATTGTCAATAAATCTACTTCTAAAGTATTATCATCCAGACAATTACTTATTTCCTAAATCTGGTTTCTCTTCTGCATCTCTTGTCTTTAATGGACATTAGTTCTGAAAATACTACCTATACACCCATGGTCTTCAGTTTCTTACCCATGATTAGCATCACTGGCAATGTTTTATTTTTTTTTTTTTGGAAGGGGTGTGGATCATCTGGTTCCCACTGATATCAGCAAAATTAATATAGTCATCTGTTCCAATAAATCTTGGGATATTCTATTATGTCATGAATATACTTATTTTATGTTACTTTTAATGGTGTTTGTAAATCACCAGATAGATCTTAGCCACACTGGAGAATCATCTATGACATCAAAATTTGTTTGGGGGACATCTTGCTTGAAAAGAAACTTTGAAGCTGAATTTTACTGAATTCAATCAAGTGTGTTGTTTGTTTTTTAAATCAACAAATAGTATACACAATGAGATCTTATATTGTTATGTATAGGTGTCAGTTATGTGGCAATTGAAGCAATATGTTGTAGAAAATCATAAGATCATAGATCTAGTCCTGAAAGGGAGCTCAATGGCCATCTAATTTCAATGCCTCATTTTACAGATATGGAAGCTGGGACCCAAGAACAGATTTGCCCAAGATTACCTAGTTAACAAGTGTCACAGTAGGGATTTGGACCCAAATTTTTTGAGTCTTGAGCCAGTACTTTTTTTCCCCACTGTGTTGTTTCCTCTGTGAAAGCTACCCATTTTCTTATATTATCATTAACTGTTTCTCCAATGCATGAATGAATCATACTTTACATTAATGTGAAAAAATAAATATGTGAACTGTTGTTCATGCTTTATTTTACCTTTATGTTGGTATTTAAAATAACCAAAATTTCCATTCTTTTATAAATGGTTTACCCTTTGAGATATCATGAACTTCAATCCCATAGCTTCTTTAAAATTGTCTTGTCTTGATAATAGATAGTTTTTAATGAATTTGATCAGGCCTAGTTCCTCTTCACAACTTCATCATCTTATGTGCAATAAGACCTTGGATATGAAGGTGGTCAAATCCAAATAAAATGGTCCCACTATTTTTGCTGACCACCATATATAGTATCAGAAGGCTGGTATATGTGTAGGTATGTTCCATTTGTCTCTGTTTATTGTCTGGAATCCAATTTCACCTAAAATTGCTTTTCCCATGTTCTGACTTCTCTGAGTTTCGTGCTAAGTTTGTTCCCGAGTCCTTTATTCACCATCCACAACTGGTTTTTTTAGTATATTGGAAGTAGTGCTCTGTAATTTCTGTCATCCTTTTCCATGATATTTTGTACATGAGTATGTATGCTATGTGATGCTGTACTTCAATGCCACATTTCTTTCCTTATCAAGTAAATGAAATGTTGCTAGCCAGGATAATGTACGGGTTCTTTAACTATGTCATTGGTTTTCCTCTTTTTAGTCAGGTAATATTCTCTGAGAAATGTTAATAATCAGACCAGGTTCCTTTACTTTTGACCACTGATCATTTTTTGAAGGATTCAAAAATGTTTTAACAGGTCATCTTGGAACTCCTGCAATTGTACTTCATGTGTTATTTTTATCTTTCTGCATTCTGTTTAGTTTTGTTTTTAATCTTTGCCACAGGCAAAGATAATACATTTAATAAGCACCTGTTTTGTGCTAGACACTCTTCATACAAAGGTAGTTCCTATTCTCAGTTATCTTTTATTATATGGTAAAAGGTGACATAAGTATTTATATTATATATAATATACATATATACTTGTATATGTAAATATGTATGTGTGTATATGTGTGTTTGTGTTCGTGTGTGTATGTATATACACACACAAAATAAATGCAAGGTAGTTACATGCAGGTTGCACTAGAACTTAGAGGTGGGGAATTTGTAAAATCTTCTTGTAGAAGATGGTATTTGAGATGAATTTTGAAGGAATTCAAGTTTTCTAAGCAATTATTTTCCTTGATAGACACATAGAAACAATTGATTCTACTGGTTACTATATCATAAACCAGTTGATTCTTCTCTTTTAAAGGATTCTATACCTATTTTTTATTTTGCAAATGTTTTTTGTTCTTTTTATATATAATCCCTCTATGAAGAAATCCTTTATATATGCTGTCTTAATAGGCTGTAATTTTTTGCCCTCTTTCATTTCTTTTTTTTTTTTGTCTTTATTTTGAAAGGGGGAAGGCAGGGCAATTGGGATTAAGTGACTTGCCCAAGACAACATGGCTAGTAAGTGTTAAGTGTCTGAGGCTAGATTGAACGTAGGTCCTCCTGACTCCAGGGCCCATACTCTACTCACTATGCCACCTAGTATCCTCTCCTCCTCCCCACCCGCTTTCATATCTTGATTGCAAGGTTTATTATTCAACATTTTTTCACCATCCTTCCCTTTGTCCACTTGTATACTGAAATAATGAAGTCATCATAGAACAACCTTGCTTAGAAGATCTTGTCAGATTCTTCAGGGAAGATCAATGTCTTTATGCTCTGCAACAGATGTGTTATGTAAAGTTATCTTTATGGTGGTCTGTTTGCTTACATTTCTAATGAGGATTGTACCTTGAGATGATTGGCATCACAAGAAATGAAGTTTTGTGCCTGATTAAACCAATTTTATGAATTCATTCATTCACTTCTCAGAGGAGAAACCAGGAGATATCTTCTTTTGTATGTTTGTTTTCATAGCTTCCTTATTTCTTCTGGTTTTATTTAGCATAAGAATGTTAGTATGACTATGGCCCAGTTCTTCCACTGGCATATGAGTAAATTGATCATTAGACAAAGATCACACATGAGTAGAATAAATGCACCAATTAACAAACATTAATTAAGCATCTGCTACATCCCAGGTCTTCTGTTCTAGGTCCTTGCAAAATTTATTTTAAATGAAAACCAATCCCCAATTTCAAAGACTTTACAAATAACCAAAGAAGAAAGTCCACATAGGTACAATAAATATTAACAAATGCAGTACTGGTTGATGGTATTAGTGAAATTTTTAAAAGACTGATGGCAATTTTTGTATTTTATTGGTAGCTGTGGTCCCTAAATTCAGTAACTAATAGCCAACTCATTGATAATAAGTCTTTCTCTACTTAAGTTAGTCCTCAAATAACAGGTACAATTTGTTGCCAGATCTCTATTTGAATCATTTCCAGTTTCTGCTCTGTTTCTAGGATTTATATTCAAATGATATAGTCTTTGAGAGCTAAGTTCATTTACAGAGCAGAGAGAGGAACTTAGAGAAGACTTTTATGGACTTACCATTTTACTTGTGAGGAAATTGAGTAAAAAAAAAAGCTACTCAAAGGGTAGAAGAGACATGCTTACAACCCAGATCCCTTTACCCTTAACTGCATGCTTTTTCTGCTAGATTATCCTGTCTCCTATAAATTTGTTTTAGTTTTGATAACCATTAAAATTTTAAAGTAGTCTTTTACTGTATTTAATATTCATTATCATTATAATAATTTTGTAAGTTAACAGGATATTTTTACCCCTTATGAATTCTCTATAGAACTGGCATTTGAAAATATATTAGATGCCTCTGAATTTAAAATGGCAAAATAGTTAACATATTTCTGGAGGGAATCATAATTACTTTAGAATGAGTAAGTACTATTAAAGCCAGTAATAACCTTCCTAATTATGAAATGCACCAAATATTTTATTAAATTGGATTACAGAGTAAAAATGCTTGTCATCATGAACTCTAATTAAAAGCAATGATCTTTTTGCATTTTATTTTATGTAAGTTGCATAACACTAAGTACATATTTATCCTAACTATACTAAAATATTTTATAAAATCTCTCCTTAAGTAACTTGAAGCATTTAGAAGTAATAAATGAATGTACAAGATCAATGCATTTAATTATTCATGTATTTAATTTTTTAAATATCTCTTAATATTTGTTTACTCTCTTTCCTTGCCTTGAAATGCCTTCTCCTATCCCATCTGGTTATTGAGATACTCTTCTTTCTGCAAGGTCTATCTCATCTGCCCCCTTCTTTGTGAAGTCTAATAGTTCACTACTGTATTTCATTGCTCTTAACTACAATAGTATTTGTTGCCCATGTTAACGTCTTCTGGTAGAGTTATTTATCTCCATGTAACTCCTTTTTCAGCCTCTCATAAAAGTAAGGTTTACTTGGAAAGATTCCTCAGTTTTTAGGTCCATGACCCTCACCCCAAAAGTCTTCAGAAATTTCAATCTGACCCTACTTGATTTTACTTTGGGTAGATAGTTCATAATTTTTTTTGATGCATTTGAGAATTAAAAACAATGAAATACTCCAGATTCTTTAGAAAATAAATGAGTATCCTCTAGTTCTCCTCTTTGAGGAATCATTGTGTATTCCAGGCTCTTGAAGTTCTAAATAAACATCTTTTCCGTGCTCCTCTCAGCAGAAATCTGCAGGTATATTTATGAGAACAGGCCAAAAAGATCTTCAAAGTCATCAAGGAGCTGGAGATCCTCTCTGTCTCTGTCTCGTTGTGTCTCTGTCTCTGTTTGTCTCTCTGTCTCTCTGTCTCTTTCTGTCTCTGTCTCTGTCTCTCTCTGCTTCTGTCTCTGTCTCTGTCTCTCTGTCTCTCTGTCTCTGTCTCTCTCTGTCTCTATCTCTCTCTTTCTCTCTCTCTTTCTCTCTCTCTCTCCTTTTCTCCCTTTCACCCATTCAACAGGTTAAAATTATCAGAGATCCCTAAGTATTAATCTGGGAATTGATTAAACACATAACACTCTTGCTGCTCTACAAGTAACTGACCTAGAACCCTTAGGCAAAAGTGAAAAAGTGGGAAAAAATCACTGACAAGTGTCAGAGATGGAAATTTATTTGTATTTAGAAATCAAGTTGGGAAGTAACTTTTGTCACTATCCTCCACAAGTTGATCTAATGCAAAAGTGAAATCTTGAAGTATCCTTTGTCTCTAGCCTTCCTTACATTTTATTTGGCTATAAAGAATGTACTTCAGGGAAGCTCATTTGGACACAACCTAAGTGTGTATGGTCTCTTTTTACTTTCCTCATGTGGATCCTGATTTACCACAAAAGAACCTTTTCAGAGAGCTCATCAGACAATATACCAAGTACTATGATTGGGAGAGATTAATCAAGTCCCCTTCTCCTTTTAAGAAAAATCCTGAAGACCCAGAGGACAGTGTGAATCTCAGCACACCTTATGATGTGAATATTTTTAAATGTAATAAAAAGGTACATAACTTAAGAAAACAACTTCAATTCTCTGGGCCTCAGTTTTCTCCATTTTATAATGAAAAGGTTGTGAGAGATGATCCATTTATAGATTTTTAACTCAATTAAATTTTATTAAAACTATATGGAATGAGTTAGAGCTTTCCAAATCACAACAACAAAAAATTTTTATTGGGAAAACATTCCAAACACCTAGTTAAATTCAAGCACACACACAAAAAATACACAGTTGATGAATTTATTAACTGAATTCCACCAATATGTATGTTTGTAGAATTCACACTTAAGTTGGAACACATCAAATAAAAAATTAAAATTCATCTTGCATTTTTTTAAATCAAGATCGGAAAGTATATCTATTTATGGATATCCAGCATAATAATAATAATAGCTAACATTTATCTAGCTCTTCCAATATTCCAGACACTGTGTGAAGGTCTTTACAATTATTATCTTATTTGATCCTCAGAGTACCCCTGAGAGGGAGGGGTTTATCATTATTGTTGTTGTCATTTTCAGATGAGTAAACTGAGACAATTAGAAAATAAGTGATTTGCCCAGGATCACACAGCTAGTATTTATCTGATTCTGGATTTGAACTCAGGTTTTCTTAACTCTCAGCTTGGAACATTATCAATTATACCCTCTAGCTGTATAGATCACTCTGCCTTTTCTTTAACCCATAGGACCCTACTAAAAGCACAATACAATAAAAGGAACATTGAATTTGGATTTTAAAAATATAGGTTCAAGTCTCATTAATCTCATTTATTTTGACCTCAGCATTATTTGTAATCTTTAATCATATGAAATTTTACCAATGTTTATGGAGTCAGAATTGAACAGAAACTGTCATAGTCTGGGTTTCTATTCAATTTAGTACATTTTATTATGTGTTGACAATGTGTCAGACACCATAGTAGCATTGGAGACAAAAAATCCAAAAGAGATTGCTCTGTGGTGGTACTAGCTAAACCAAAGATGGCTAGAACCAAGACACTGAACTGAGCAGTAGGTCAATGGGAGTCAAGGCATTCAGTATCAAGGAGTTTAAGCACAAGGAATGCAGTCACACAAGCTGATTCAGGGCAGGAATTTAGGTCCTAAAAGCATGAGGAGGGAAGAGCAAAGTGAAATTTGTCTCCAGTTCTGGGAAGTTACATAACCAAAAAATGGGATTGGTAGACCCAATTGTAAAGAGGTTACGTGGGTTGCTGAGTAGATAATTACACCAATGCACTTATCTTCAGTCCAGCATTTTATACAATAGAAAAAGTCATTCAATTCCTACATAAATTTTAAGTCATTTGTGCTGAATGTACAAGAAACAATCTATAGAATCATTTCCCTAGATTGAAAGAAAAGGTTAATTCTTTGTCTTGGGGTAGGGGGGTTGGTATGTTTGCATCACTGTGGGTATAACTGCCTTTCATTTCACTGTATATCTATCAGTGTCTTGAGATAAAATCTAATTGTATTGTAAATAAACTTATTTTATATATTTATTAGATTTTTGCTGAGTATGTTTAATTTATTTTCTTATACTTTTTAAAAGATTTTAAATAATTTTGGATATTTGTCTTATTTAAATTATTTGTGCAATATGTATCAAGATAATATTTATATTACTGATTTTGATTATTAAAGTACATTACAACATGGCATAGCAGAAAAAAAGTCAATCTTGGAGCCAGGAATATCTGAATTGAAGTCCTACTTTTGACACATACTGGCTGTGTGACTCTAGACAAGTGACCCCTTTAAATATTTTAGAGAATTTTCTGACTGGCAGGGAGATTTTCTTCACTAGATAGTTCTCAATTCCCTTGAAATCACAATGGTTGTTTCCTACCCCTACCTTTTATATTAAATTAAGATTTTTGAATTAACATCATCATTTTTCATCAGGGCAAAAAAAAAAAAAGATGTTTAACAAGCCTTTACTTGAAAACAAAAGTGTTTTGATAAGGGCCAAAAGTTGAATGTTATGCATACCTGCATACATACATATATGTATGTATATATGTATCAGTGAGAGAGAGAGAGTAATAAACCACAGTTATTGATTCAATACCTGAGCAATTATACTGAGGATCACATTTTATTGTATATTTATCAACTGTAGAGAATAATTTCATGTTAAGGAATTGATAATAGGTAGTCTAGTGCTCATTGTATTGTAGTCATTCTTTGAGGGGGAAATGGACAAATGCTATAGTTTTACATGTTTATTATTATTATAGACAAAAATAAAACTATACTAACAAAATTATAATTTAACCATGAAATTACTTCTTTTTTTTTTTTACAAATTTAATAAAGTTTTTCTCCTTTATATTCCTTTTAAAATATTTCCAAATCTGTGTTTCCTGATGGAAGCCAGAGAACATCATATCATATTTGACAGAATATGCTATTTCAATTATTAGACATCAAGAAATATAGGAAAAGATGACATTTATGACAGCATGAAATTGATTGTATGAGTAATTGTCCTTAAAAAAGTTCTATGACACTGGAGAAGAGAAAGATGCTATTTGGAAGAAGAAAATACAAAAAAAACAAAAAAAACAAAAAACCACAACACACATACAATCTATCATTTACACAGTATTTGTGTATCCACAACAAGATATCATTTACGTAAGGGTCAGTGATTTAGAGTGAGAATTACCTTTAGTCACTGAGAACATATCACTATTCTCTACTCATACTCTAGTTCACAATTTGACAAGAAAATTAATTTGCCCTTCCTACTAAATTGTTCAAACAAGTAGAAGCAGAGTGATATTTCATTAGCATTAATTTGTCTAGACTTGTATTTATTTGCAAGAATGAGTAAGGTCCTTTTCAACTAGAATTTAACATTTTAGGTCTCTTAGTTCATACATTTCTATAAGTATAAAATAAAGTGGTTGTATCTACATAATTAACATATTTAAATAGCTAAGCCACTGAACAGTCAATATAGACCAAAGAATTTAGGACTGACACAGAATAATACCAGCCTTTTCCAGATGAAAAAATTGTACTTCCAAAATAAAGAGCAGAACTGTAATTTAAATACAGATCTTCTGACTCTAACTCCATGTATCTTTAGTCCTTGGCTTTGCTCAACTTAAAAGTATATGTCCCAAAAGTCTTAGTGCAATTTCAAGCCACATTCTATTCATTCACTATTTTTTAATTTAAAACTTTCAAAGAAATGGACTAGACTCTTGACATTGACCAAAAATGCTTTTTTAAATGTATAGGATTATTAAATATCTTCTTCGCCCCAATTAAAATGATGAAATTGATTCAGAAACCATCATTTTGTATAAATCTGTTATTTCAATGGAAAGGAACTATCTGATAAAGAAAATCCCTCTATCATTCAGCATTTTTTTTTCTGAAATTTATATTCTTAAGAAATTGGTAAGAGCACTGAGAGGTCAAATAACTTTCCAAGGGTCATATAGCAAGTATGTGTCAGACGCAGAACTTCAGTTCAAGTCTTCCTGGTGCCAATACTTGCTCTCTATATGCTATGCTATGAAGCATTTAATTTTCTGTACAAGTACTTAAATAATAAAAAAATCAGTATCATAGCCACTAGGAATAGTTATTAGTGAGTGATAATAAAATAACGAATACTTAATTTATTGGTTACATCAAATTTGATAAGATTTGTAATTGATCATAAATCAGAATGTCTAGAAAAGTGAATGGAAAATGTCTGAAGCTTGGGAAAGTGACTCCCCATCGTTAGGTGAGTAGAGCCAAACTTTAACGTAAAATTTAAAGAAATAGGCTGAATAAATGACCAAAAAATAGTAATAATAATGGCCATAAAAAGCTTCTAGAGTGTCAGGGAACATCAGTATGTGAATTTATCAGAAAACACTCATGTGAAAACAGCTGCAAGCAAAGCCTCAAAGAAAATGCTAATAGGATCAAAAACTGACAAGTATACCTAGAAGAGTTAGAGATAACAGTGGTAGAGGGGAAAATGAAAAAGAAATAACAGTGATGCAAGAAAATTACAAAAAGAATTTACAAAATTACAAAAAGAAACACAAAAACTACTGAAGAAAACAGCACCTTAAAAGCCAAAATTGACCTAATGGTAAAAGAGTCACAAAAACTCACTGAAGAAAATAATTCCTTAAAAATTGGAATTGGGCAGATAGAAGCTAAAGACTCCATGAGACATCAAGAAATAAGAGTTAATGGAAATATCTTGACTAATTTGTTGAAAGGAGAGCATAACAGAAAAGTTTCCTGAGATCCAGTGTTCAGTATGACAAAAGTATCTACTATATAAAGCTTACCCCTAGAATTCTGAGGAGTTCACCATATGGCAATTGCTATGAACTTCAGGAAAGGTGAATGAGTCAACTCAAAAGAGAGAGAGGAACCAAAAGGATGGGGAAATACTAGTCCAATATCTTTATGGCTAGTACCAAAAATAGTGCCTGAAGAATGTTTGTAGATTAGTTTATAGTTGGGAATTAAGATACTGATGCAGATAGTTAACATGCGTGTTTATATAAGCTAATAGGTAGGAGAAATCAAAATGTTGCATGAGGTCTGAGGGTGAAGGTTATTAATCATTGGTAACGATAAAGGTTGGCATCCTGTACTCTCAGAGTCACCTAGAGCACTGAGACAGTAAGTGACTTGCCCAGGGTAATATATCAAGTATATGTGTCTGAAGTTCACTCTCTTATCCTTTATTCCAGCTGCCACTCATTAGAAAAAAAAGTTGGTAGGGTCATGCTTAAAAATAACTTGCAATATATTTATCTGCAGAAATATTTTGGTTAAATCCACTTTCTATATCTATTTAAAACTTAATTTCATACTCCAACCATAAGCAGATATAATTATATGAACTGAATTTGTACTGAATAAATACTGATAAAAGATAAAAAAAAAAATCATTGGTAACAGGGAAAATTAAAGCCTTTTTAGAGATGATATTTGAGTTGGGCTTTGAAGGATGGAAGAAAGTCTGTTTTAGTACCTTAAATGATTGATCTTAAAATCAGGAAAACTTGGCTATGTGTCTAGACTCTGTTACATATTTTCACATATGTGAACATGAAAACATATTCATTGTTTTAGTACCCCAGCAATTGTCTAAGATGATTGGTATCACTTCCTGTGATCAGGCAACTTAAGCTTTCTATGCCTTGTTTTTCTCACTAGTAAATGTGAAGTTGGACTCCATTGATTATTAAGACCAATCCCAAGTCTAAATCTATGATTCTGAATCTGTAATAATCAGTCCATATTTATTACTGGTTTTATACAGGGATTTTCTGCACTGGCAATTTCCTATACAGACACAATCACAATTCATTACCAAAATAAAAAAAAATCAATAAATAAAGCAAGGGAGTATATTCTGGGACTGAAGAAAGATGTAGAGGGAGGAAAGTGCTTGATGTTTTCAGGAGACAGAATAAAAAGATCATTCTAAATGGAGCAGAGATTATTTAAAGGGTAATAATATTAGATTAATGCTTCAGGGATGGGGTAGCATCAGATTGTGGGGCCCATTGAATTCCATTCAGAGGTGTATTTTTCTCACTGGACACTAGATAGCCACTAAAGATTTTTTAGCAGAAGAGTGATGAAATTCTATCTATTTACAAGAGAATTTATTCTAACAGCAGTAGTTTGGAAGAGGCAAAAGTGGAGAAGAGAGTAAGGATGGATGATAATGAGGGCCTCTAGCAAGGTAGTGGCAGCATATATAAAAAGGAAGTGACAATTTCAGAATGTGCTAGATGATAAAAAGAATTTGGTAACTGAGTGAAAATGAGAATTGAAGAAGAAGGAAGAGTTAGATGCAAACAAAAATTAGAAGGGGAAAAGGCAAATGGAAGACGGGGAGTCCTCATAGTATTATTTTATTTCTCATTTTCCTAAATATTTATTAATGTTGAAAGGTAAATCCATAGAGAATAAAGAAGTTCTAGTTTCATTACTCAGAATGTTTAGTTGTGTAGGTGAGTTTGTTTTAGTGAAATGCTGGGAAAAGAATAATGTACCATCCCTTCACATTTTAAGATGCTAACTTGACTTTTAAATTTGTTGAAATGAGACGAAATTTGAATATTCTTGAAGCTAATTAACTGGTTGTTTTCCTGTACATGTTTTTTTTATTCTGCTCTTAATCTCCTTGATTCCAAAGTTGTGAAGCTTTCTTTAATTTTCTCATTGTACTATATTTGTACTCTGTACTCTTAATTTATTCTGCTTGAGCTGGAAGACAACACCATCATTAAGCCTTTGAATTGTTTTTGTTTTTGATACTTTGCTTACAGTCTCAAGTCTTTGTTAATGGCAAAATGTTAATATAATCCCATTGGTTTTTCTAGATTTGCTCTTATATTTGACAAGAGGGGTTAGGATCTGAATGGACAAATCAAGTAATTCTCTTTTCCTGTTTTAGTCCACTTAGTTTTCAACAATCCTTGCTTATTATAAACTGAAAAATAAGTCACAAAAGAGAAATCATGTTGCAACTTTTCATCTGTAAGTGTAAATTATTATACTAGGTGTTACTGTAATTTAAATATGTATAACATTCATAAGAAAACCATACTGAGATAAATTATGTGCATGGAAATATAATTCTTTAAAATAATGTTATCTGGGAGCTAAATATAGTCAGAGGTGGAGTGTTTGAATTACTGATATTAGGAGCCAATTTTTCTTGCCAATCCTAGTGAATACGAAATATTAAGGTTATTAGATTTTTTTTTTCCATTGAAAGCACTGACAAATACTGACAAACATGCCATGACAGATGCACTTAACATGCTTTCAGAAAGCTGCTATCATTTGCCATAATGGAAGACCAAGTAGCTTTGAGGATCTGATAAAGAGTCACTTCTACTTCTACAGTTATCCATATACTTTCAAGGTCATTTCAAAGTCAATCTCACTTCTGAATGCCACAAGATCATTACATTTACACTTGAGGCCCTTTAGAGCTACTTATATGTCCTTATGCTCTCTGATCATTTTTCTCATCTATAAATGAAAGGATTGAACTCTCCATTTATAAATTAGTTAAATAGCATTTATTAATAATAATAGCTAATATTTATATAGCATTTTAAGGTGTGAAAAGTGCTTTGCAAATATTACCTAATTTGACCTTCACAATAGCTCTGGGAAGGAGATTTTATTATTATAATACCCATTTTACAGTTAAGGAAACTTGGCCAGACAGAAGTTGTAAGTTGCTCAGGATCACACAACTAATAAGTATCTGAGGCAAGATTTGAATTCAAGTCTTCCTGACCCTAGGTCCTAGGCTCCATTAATTGGTTACCTTGCTACCTCTTACTATATGTTAGGTCCTTTCCTAAAGAATGAACATAAAAATATAAACCCAAATCACTGCCTGCTCTCAAGGAGTATACATTTTAATGAGGGGACAACATGTACATGAAAAGTGATAGATAAGATCTAAGGACACTACTTTCTATAAACATTAATAACCAAGAATACTGGAATGATTTCTTTTAAATTTGCAATCTCTAGATCTAGTTCTGAGGAAGAGTCTTACCACAATATAGCCAAAGATCATGAGCTTCCCTTATGCATAACATATGTCATAAATCACAGCTGCCTGAAGAGCAGATCTGCGGCAACTGTGGCAGTTTCCAGAATTATCAGGCCATAAAGAAAAAAAAAAAAGGACTAAAAGGTTAGTGGAACTCGACTAAAAACCAGGGGAGAAAAGTGAGGCCAGCCAAACTGCCTCCAGGGCAAGGAAGTGGCAGAAGTGGAGGTCCTGCACCCACCTCCACATTGCCACTTTGGACCTCCCAGTCTGCAGACTGCAGGGGGGCCAAGCGATCATTCAGAGGCCAAGTGCTGTCATATTGAGCAGCCTGGATCCAGAGCGTGGTCTTGGGTGGTGGTTCTGGGTGTCTTTTCAGTGAGCCAGAGTGGGGGAGGGCCCCAGCAGCCTTTTAAAAGCTCTTGCAGCTGGGAAAACCCCAGCAATGTGGGACAGAGCTTTCCCCTCTGGAAGCAAAGTTTCCATGATAACTCTGTGTCTCCACAGAGCTAAAAATATCATGGACTGGCCAGCCATGAATAAGCATAGGAAGCAAAGTAAGAATAGCAACCAAACACTGGATTCCTTCTTTGGGGAAAATAAGGACCAAGGCAGAGAGCTGCAGGAGGACAGTGCATCCAGAGCTCCCCCACCAGGGGCTTCCAATAAACATGAAGATTGCCTTAAAGCTAGAGATCAGCTGAAGAAGGATATTGAAAACCAAATGAGAGAAGTGGAAGAAAAATTGGGAAGAGGAATAAGAATGTTGCAA
>CM053585.1:151578732-151602003 GCA_028646515.1 Pseudochirops corinnae
TTTTTCTTCCACTTCTCGTATTTGGTTTTGAAAATCCTTCTTCAGCTCATCTCTAGCTTTAAGGCAGTCTTCATGTTTATTGGAAGCCCCTGGTTGGGGTGCTCTGGCTGCACTCTCCTCCTCCCTCTCTTTGCCATCATCTTTCTTTTCCCCAAAGAAGGAATCTAGGGTTTGGTTGCTGTTCTTACCCTGCTTCTTATGCTTATTCTTACTCATGGTTGGTCAGTCCGTGATTTTTTTTTTAAATCTCTGTGGGGCTCTGCTTCCAGAAGGGAAAGCTCTGTCCCAAATCGCTGGTGTCCTCCCGGCTGCCATAGCCCTCAGGAAGGTGCTGAGTCCCTTTCCTACTTACTTCCGGCTCACTGGATAATGAAGACTCCAGGACCGAGGCCCAAGACCGCTATCTGGATCCAGGCTGCTCAACACGAGAGCACTCAGCCTCTGAACAATCACTTAGTCCCCCTGCAGTCTGCAGGCCACAGGTGCAGAAGCTGCAACACGGAGGGAGGTGCAAAACCTCTGCCTTTCGCTGTCCTGCCCTGGAGGCCTTTAGGCTGGACCACTTTTCTTCCCTGATTTCGCAAGGCCACTGACCTAGTTCTGAACAGTGCTCGCCACTGCCACTAATCCACTCACCAGAGAGGCTCCTCGGCTCCTCCCATCCAGGTGCCCCTGGGGCTCAGCCAGGGCTTCAGGCCAGGCTGGTTTCAGTTTGCAGTGCTGATTTGGTTCCTCGTAGCCGAGCTGACTTTAGTGGAAGGTGTATTTCTGTGCGTTTTGGAGTTCTAGGATTAGTTTAGAGTCATATTTTATGGGTATTTTGGGGTGGCTATGTGAGAGCTGCGATATGTTGCTGCTGCTACACTGCCATCTTGGCTCCGCCCCGAGTTAGTTGATTTTTTAAGGTGTTGTTTTCTTCATTCAGGTTGTTGGCTCTCTTTTCATGATTTTCTTGCATCATTCTCATTTCTCTTCCCAATTTTTCCTCCACTTCTTTTATTTGGTTTTCAAAATCTTTCTTAAGCTCCTCTATGGCCTGTAACCAGCTTACATTTTTCTTGGTAGCTTTTGGTGCAGGAGTTCTGACTGTGCTGTCTTCCTCCCATTAAATGCTTTGATCTTTTTTGTACCCAAAAAAGGAATCTTTAGTTGGATTGCTGAGCCTGTTTTGCTTCCTTTGCCTGCTTATGTTGCCAGTCAATTACTTGACTTTTTAGCTCTATGGAACTCTGATTCCAGAGGGGAGCACTTTGTCCCAAATCACTGGGATTTTCACTGCTTCCAGAGCTATTAGGAGTCTGTCTCTACAGCCCCCACCAGATTTGGCTCACTGTTCACGTACCTCAGGACCACCACCCAAGACCACAATCCTGATCCAGGCAGCTTAAGGCAAGAGCACTTAGCCTCTGAATGATAGCTTGGTGCCCCCTGCAATCTGTATGCTGCTAGCTCTGAAGCAGCCATGTGGAGGTGGCTGCAGGGCCGCTGCTTCTGCTGCTTTCTTGCCCTGGAGGCAGATGACCAGACCAGCTTTTCTCCCTCAAATTTTGCCAAATTCCACTGACCTTTCACTTTGTCTTTTTTTCTTATGGGTTGATAATTCTGGAAACTGCCACAGCTGCCAGTGATCTGCTCTCCTGAAAGCTGCAGCCACAGCTTGTCCTGGCCACCCTGGGGCCAAGGTGCAGTTTCAGGATGGGCTGGTTTCATCTCCCTACATGCTGTGATGAGCCCTTCCTGTCCCACCTGCTGGGCTGCCTTTAGTGGGAGCTTTGTTTCTCTGTACTTTTTGGGTTTTGCAGCTCTAAAATTTGTTTAGAGTCATATTTTATAGGTATTTGAGGTGGTGATGGGGGGAGCTGCAGAGTTTTCCTGCTTCTATGCCACCATCTTAGCTCTGCCACAGTCTTGATATTTCTTACTGCAAAAAAAACAGTCTGTAATACTTTTATGCCCCAATCTCTTTAGCCATTTTCCTATCAATTCACACTCTGTTCAAGTTCTTTACTACCACAAAATTATAATTTTCTACTTTGGGGACTTATATTTTAGGTCTCATTAATTCATTATAATATCGGTATAAAGTGTTAGGGGGCATTCTTTCACAGAAATTTAATAAATGCTCTTTTGTTTTCTAATATGTTCTTTTATTTTTTTCTACTTTTATCTTCTAGTAAATCCCATTAAGAATATTAAAAATTTTGATAAAAGAAAAAGAATTTTCTTTTTTTAAGGGAAGAAATAGTTTCAATCATACCCAGGCCAAGAGATTGTAGCTCAAAAGAGTTTGACTAGGACTAATGGGAAAACTATTTTTATTACTTTGCCTTATCATATTTGAGTTTTATTCATCCAGCTTGATCAGCATTGTCAGTGTAAAGAATTGTAGATTTGGAATCAGTGTACATGGAAGAGAATATCTTATCCTTCTACTTTCTAAGACAGGACTTTAAAGAAACATGCTTTGTCTTATTTACAAGATAGAAAATAAGGATGGGTTATTTAAGCAATCAAAAGAAATAAGTTTTTTGTAGATTGTATAGCAATCATATAAGACATGTGATTTTAGGATTTAGAGATAAAGGGGAATCTTCTAAATTTGCTAATAAGTAATTATGGGCCTACACATGTTACTTGACTTGATTTCTTCGAAAAGTCAAATTTAGAATTACACTGAGTTATAACCTGATTCTTAAAAAAAAAATACTTCAAGGTACTTGCTACTGTATTAGAATGTTGGAAATTACCTTCTTATTCATATGAAATTATACAGGATCAATGTGTGATTAACTATGAAATAACTTGGTTTTGATTCAGTAAAATATTCTATTTAACAGGTAAAGATTCAATAAAAAAAATTTGGCAAACTTTGGTTGTATAATCCTTAATTTACTATAATGAAAATTTTATGAAGCATTGAAGTAATCTTTATTTACTCAGTTGTGAAAATTTAATTAATTTCACAAACTTTTGATTGTTGTAAAACCTCATTATATTAAGACAAATTGAAAAACTTAAAAAAATAATTTGTGAGTCACTAAATGCAGCAATTGGTTACTTATCATTAATAAATGAAAATACTGAAATTGAGTGACAGTTTTTATTACTTTAATGCATTTATGATTATATATCATCAAATTTTTGTATCTGATTTTAAGGCTTAATGTATTTTCTTTAAGATTAGGGTGAAAGGAATCATGTGATAATGGGTTGAAGAAAAAGTAGCTGTAGAAGTCAGAGCTACCTGTGGCCCAGGGTAGCAGCAACTTTTGCAGCCTATGCCATATGTGGGACTGTCGCTAAAGAAGAGGTTCATCATGTCGGATGATTTGAAGATATTCCTCTACAAAAAAATTACCAAGTTTCAATGTCTTCATGCCATTGGAGTCTCTGAAATGGATGGAGTGCCTGTTATCCAAGGAGAAAAGGCAAACTACAAGAAAAGAAACTCATAGCAGAGATTTATATACTAAAGAAAAAAAAAACTTCTAGATGGCAAATGATAGTGTTCCAGAACATGCTTTGAAACTTGGTTTCCTACCTACTTTTGCAATTGCAACAGACCATGGCAACATACTTGGACTTTCAAAAAAGCAAAAGTACCATTTGTTACTACAACACATACCACGTAGTGCAATTCAAGTGGTTACCATTGGTAGTGAGTTCCATAGCAAGCAGCAGTGCTAATACTGGACTGATTGTCAACTTGGAAAAGGAACTTGCCCCATTGTTGGAACAGTTGAGACAAGTCACAGAAGGTTCTTAACCTGACTGTGACCTGACCCTGGATGTGTTGTGATCCCAGTGAGTTCAGTCTAGCAAAGCTTGACTTCATCAAGTGCCATGACTTCACATGCTCAGAAAAGACAACGTCCCCCAATTTACACTGAAGAAGATTGTATTTATTACTTCTAAATTGATGGACTGTTGTGTTGGGTTTTAGGATCAATTCTTCTGAGGTATGATGTCTAGGGAGACCAGTAAAATGGTTCATTATCACACCTCCCATGAAGTTTAGCTCAGTCAGCAATGAGGGATGTGATTCTTATACAGTGGATCAGGATCAAAATGTTCCCATGACCCACATGAGACACCTAACGCTCCTCTGTTGGGTACATATATATAGACCTGCAGTAGGTAGCCCCTGCTACCTACAATATACGCTATTGCAATATTGTGAATAATAGAGACCTTATTTTTGGGTGTGCCATGTTGTATATCTACACTGAATGAGACAGATAGCCCTTAATAACAGTAATGAACCTGTTTATATCATTGTGAGGTAGAGATTGAAGAAAATGTTACCAATTGACATTTCTCTTTCAAGTGTTGTATGTCTAAAAAGAAATCTGTTGCTTTGGAATTATTTTTACACTCAAATATCAATAACCAATCAGTATTTTGATGTTTTTTCTCTTTGTACAATTTAAATGTGAAAATCAATATCCAAGTTTTCATTTGTGACATTTATGTGAATAACAAAATACAACAGTTCTTTTTTTTTCCTTTTCCCAAATGAGAGTCTAAATAAAATAGTATTTTTAAATGTTAAAAAAAGATTAGAATGAAAGAATCTCAAAGTTAGTAGGTTCTTCAGAGGCCATGAGGTCCAAAACTTTTCTGAAATACAATACTCTTTACAATATCCCTGAAAAATAGACATCTAGTCTTTTTTGAAGATTTCCAGAAAGGGAGAATTCACAGCCTCTAACATTTTGTACTTCAGGATAATTTTCATTTTTAGAAATGTTTTCCATATTTAGATTTGTGATGTAGCTATCATTGGTGAGACAATTCTTGAGCTAGGGAATCTTGCTCCAGTAGTACACATCATAACCGATCCACTTCTTCTCATTCTGTAGACTATTTGCTTATATCTTCCTCACTATATCCTTTCCTCTGACTGTAGTAAGGCTGAGCAACTTCTAGATAATGTGACTGTACAGATGTGAGGAGAACACACATCTCATTCTTATCTCTTCATGCATGTCAGCCACCTCCATTTCTGGTCATATATCTATCTAATTTTACAATATAGCTCTTGACAAATTAGGATTATGTTATTGTAAATTTAGAGCTTTCACAATGGGGGGGGGAGAAAGTAGACAGAGAGAGTGTGAAGCTCAAAATTTTATAAAAAGAGATGTTAAATTATTTTGCATGTAATTGTGGAAAAATAAAGCATTGAATAAAAATATTTTGGAGAAAAGAAAAAGGCACATAGCTAATCATCGTGAAAGTCAGTACTGGAACACAGAACTTTAGGTATTTAGTCCTGTTTGCTTTCTTCTATCTCTTCCTGATCCTTAATTTATTTCAACTAATTCCCAATAGTTTGGGCTTTGATCAGTTCATATTGGGGAATTGGGGACACAAGGAAGTAAATATTCTGGGACAGCACCTTTACTTTAACTCTGTCATGTACTGATAGAAAGTTTCTTTGCTGCCCTGCTTATTTAATGAACTATAAATACCCTTTAGGGGTTTCCAAAGGTCTTTTATTGAAAGTATCTTAGGAGACAGGCAGTAGAAACCCAGAAAAATTAAAATGAAAAAAAAAAATACCTAACTATGTGATCTTGGAAAAGTCACTAGTCACTTAGTCACTTGACTTGAGGTCCCGGATTTCTTGTCACAACATCAAACTGTCACCCTTCACAACATAAAATCTCCTGACAGCAACACTGTTAAACGTACTTAGGGATTGGCAAGATATTAAAATCACAATTTCCTTCCTTAATTACTGTGAATAATTAATTGTATAAGCAAGCAACATAATTAATCCTGTTTTGATTGACTATACATTTTGGTAATGGGTTTTGTTTTCTTATGTTTTTAATGGAGAGTTTGGGGTGAAAGATTGATAAGGTGAATTTTTTTTTTTTTGCTTTTTGAAGGTCAATTGGAGTTAAGTGACTTGCCCAGGGTCACACAGCCAGTAAGTGTTAAGTATGTGAGACCAGAGTTGAACTCAGGTCCTCCTGAATCTAGGGCCAGTTCTCTATTCACTATACCACCTAGTCACCCCAGTGAATCTTTTTTTTTTTTTAATAAAACAAATTAAATATTTTTAAATGGGTTCTGAAAGCTTTTGAAATTGGCTTGGCCTTTTAAAATTTTTACTTTAGGGCTTATCCTAGGTAAAGTTATTTTTTTTTTAAATTACAAAAATCTTTGACATGTTTTATTTTGTCTTCACTATATTTTTCTTACTATATATTTTTCTGTCACCTCAGTCTAATGCCTTCAATGTAATCTCCATGAGGGCTGTGTCTATTTTCATTTTTACTTTTTCCTTTTATCTGCAGCATCTAGGGCAAGGGATCTTTCACTTTTTTTTTCTTTCTCTTTCACTCTTTCACTCTTTCACAAGGGGTCTAGTCACTTTTTCTTCAGTTGTCCCAGTTGTGTATGACACTTTCTGACATCATTTGGGGTTCTCTTAGAAAAGACACTTCATTGGTTTCCCATTTCCTTCTGCAATTCATGTTACAGATGAAGAAACTGAAGCAAACAGAAGTAAGTGAATTTTTCAGGGTCACACAGCTAATAAATGTCTAAGGCCAGATTTGAACTCAGATAAATGAGCCTTCTTGGCTGCAGGCCAGGTACTCTATCCACTCTGCTATATACCTGCTCTACAGTAGTCACTTAATACTCTTTAAACTGAGTGAAAGTTGTTTAGCCAGACATCCTTAAGTTAATATTATATAAATTGAATGAAAGTCATTTAGACCCAAATCTTTATGTTATAGCTCAGAAAACTAAGTTGTAGAGAGATTAAATGACTTGTTCAAAATCCTTAAGAGGCAGATTCAGAATTAGAATGAAGGTTCTCTGATTCTAAATCCAGAACTCTATCTGTCTCTACTAAGTAGATTTGTCTTTATTCCATAGGGCACAATAGGTTTTGAATGTTATTTTTTTTTCAACTGTGGAGTGAAACAATAATATTAGTACTATCATGAAATATGCAGGATAGATGGTGATGGGATTGTCAAGGAAACCAATTAGCATAGTAGAATAGGAGATTAAACTGAGATGATATTTACCTTAACTAGAATGACAAGTAGAATGGTTTCTTTTGATAAACTAATCCGTGTGAATTTTTTTCTTTCAGTACTATTTAAAGCCATATTCTTCCTAATACATAAAATACTTGCATTTTAAATAGGACTTTTTAAAAATGGCCTGTTCATTGAAAGATGGATGAGTAAAAAACTATTTTGTGGGAAGTGGGACTTCCAGGAACTCTCATATAACACTAATTATGTAAATTTGTATTCATCTACATGGGAACAAAGCAAAATCTTTGAAAATGACTTGTATTATTATTTAGAATGTAAATGTAATTAGAGTGGAATGGTTCAATAGTTTGACTGCATGGATATATGTATATGTTTGTGATGTGTAATATAATGAGTACTATTTTTTAAAACTAAAAATAATAAAATACATTTAATATACTTGTTAAGGAGGATCTGAAAAAGAAAAATTATCTTAGCACAGTGGCTTTTGAAAATTCTGAGGTGCTTGTTTAGGAAAGTTAGTTCCACTGTTCAAATACCTGATCCAGGCATGGCAGAGGTTTAATTGAAAATCACTCTAGCATTGTTTTTTATGATAATCCATGGTTATTAATCAGTTTCTCAAGCAGGAGTCTGTTCAAGTGATGATACTTAACCTGAATTCTGAGTGAGAGGCTGTGTGAAGTGGGATTAATTCTTTTCCTCCCACATTTTAAATTCTTTGGGGTCTCAGTTGAAAACTCATTGATTATTCAATTTCTCCAGAAGTCATTGGGTAGAATAGTAGAGAAACAAAACAAGCCTAAATGTGTTATTATATGATAGCACTTTACTTACCTCCCCAAAAATCATAAGTGGGAATGATCAGGGGTTGTTTTTACATTGCTAAGTAGCCTGAGAAGACTGTAAGTGGAAGCAACTATTTTTGGAAGCAGTCCCTAAATTGAGTTTCAATACACCATTATTTGTGTGCTGTTCTCTTTCACCTTCTCACAATACATTTTGGGATGGTCCCTTTATCTTTCTTCTCTAGTTAATTTACTTTTGAAATACTAGTACATTTTATAATTGTCTAATCTAAATAGTCTAATCTAATCAATAGTCACCTTTCTCAATTTATGTAATATACTATATTGTTAGCCACCTTCTTTTCTTATGTATTCTCTTCTTTCTGGGTCTTCATGACAGGTTATTTGATCTATCATGCCTCTCTTTAGCCACTTTGCCCTCATAAGCAGTAAATATATAATTAATATCACATATAACATAAAATTATTCACATAACAATTATTATTGCATAATATGATATAACATTATAGTTTAGTATCTGAAGTAAGATTTGATTCTGGTCATCTTGACTTGAGTTCAAATGCTCTACTCACAGCACAGAAGCTTTGTCTTCTGGACATTCTTATTACTGGCCAAGGTACTATAATACCACCATCTTTCTAGTCATGTATGTGTAAACCTGGTGTTTTCTTCAACTCCTTAGATGTGCTCGCTCCACATAATCAAATCATTTCCTAATCTTATTATTTGTATTACCAAAAAATCTCTTTCATGTTCCCTCTTCTCTCCACTCTCAAACTGGTACCTTTAGCTCAGCCTCTTATTATACATTTCTAGGACTTCTCTAGCTCAAATCAATTCTCACTCCAAATCATCTTCCACAGAGCCACCAAAAGGATTTTCCTAAAATGTAGGTTTCATTATGCTATTCCCTCCTGTACTCAATAAATTCCCATCACTTCCTGTTATCAAAAAACTCCTCTGTCATTTAATATTTCACAACCTAACCCCATTGTATCTTTTCTACTTTATAACACATTTTCCTCTCTAGACAACACACTCTATGCTCCAGCTATACTGATCTTTCTTTTTCACACACAAGACACTCCATTTTCCATCCTTATGCCTTTGCATTTGTTTAACCCATGCTTGGAAGGCTCTACCTCTTTCCTTTCAACTCTTGGATTTCTAGCTTTCTTTTTTAAATATATTTTAATTTCATTAAATGTTTCACAATTGCACAAAAATTTTAATATTCATTTTTAAAATTTTGAATTGCAGATTATATGCCTCCCTCCAGTCTCCCTTTCCACCTTGGGAAAGCAAGAAATTTGATTGTCGGTTATAGAAGTGAAGTCATGCAAAACGTGTTTGCACTACAGTGCAAAAGAAAGCATAGCCCAAAAAAGGAGAAAAATAAAGAAAGTTAAAAGTATTCTTCAATTTGCATTCAGAGTACCAGTTCTCTCTCTGGAGGAGAATAGTATTTTTCGTCATGATTCCTTTGGAATTATCTTAGATAATTTTCTTGATGAGAGCAGCTAAGTCTTTCACAGGTGATCATCCTTACAAATTATTGTTAACTGTGTACAAAGTTCTCCTGGTCCTGCTCCCTTCACTTGACATCAGTTCATATAAGTCTTCCCAATTTTATTTTTCTGAAACTATCCTGCTCATCATTTCTTATTGCTCAATAGTTTCCCATCACAATCATATACACAGAGTTTTTCAACCATTTTCCAATTGATGGGCATTCTCTCTATTTTAAACTCTTTGCCCCCACAAAAAAAGTTACTTTAAATATTTTTGTACGTGATCCTTTTCTATTTTCCTTGAACTCTTTGAGATACAAACTGGCTTAAAGGGTATGTAGTTTATAACTCTTTGAGCATAGTTCCAAATTGTTCTCCAGAATGAATGGACTAGTTCACAATTCCACCAACAGTGCACTAGTGTCCCAATTTTATGCATCCCCTGCAGCATTGGCCATTTTCTCTTTCTGTCCTTTTAGCTAGTGTTATCTCACAGGTGTTTTTATTTGCATTTCTCTGATCAATAGCAATTTAGAGCATTTTTTTGCCCTATCAACAGTTTTGATTTGTTCTTCTCAAAATCATCTTTTCATATGCTTGGAATTTTTATCAGCTAGGGATTGGGTCTTATTTTTTTTTAATTTTGATCAGTTTTGCTTATATTTGAAAAATGAAACCATTATCAGAAAACTTGCTGCTATCCTCCCCCGCCCAGTTTCCTGTTTACCTTTTTATTTTATCTGCCTTAATATTGTCTGTGCACAAGTTTTTTTTTCTTTTATTTCATTCAATCAACATTATTCATTTTACTTCCTGTCATCCTCTTTGTGTCTTGTTTGCTCCTAAACTTTTCCCTTACCCATAGATATGGCAGGTACATTTTTTCCATTCTTCCATAATTTATTTATAACATCACCCTTTATGTTTAATTCAATTATCTGTTTTGATCTTATCTTAGTATACAGTGTAAAATGTCATTCTATGCCCAGTTTCTTCCAAAGTGTTCTCCAAGTTTCCTAGCAATTTTTGTCAAATGATGAGTTCTTACTCCAAAATCTTGGATCTTTGAGTTTATCAAGCAGTAGATTACTATGGTCATTTACTTCCTGTGTATTGTTTACCTAATCTATTCCATTAATCTATCACTCTTTTTCTCAGCTACTGCCAGATTGTTTTGATGTTTAACACTTTGTAATATAGTTTAAATAGTGGTACTACTAGGCCACCTTCCCTCATCTTGTATCTTCACTGATTCCAATTATGCTTTTGACCTTTTGTTCTTCCAGATGAATGTTGTTATTTTTTTTCTAGATCTATAAAATAATTCTTTGGTAATTTGACTAATGTAGCACTGAATAAGTAAACTAATAGATAGAATTATCATAATTATTTTGTTGACTAGGCCTATCCATGAACAATAAATATTGGTCAAATTGTTTATATCTAACTCTTTTTCTATGAAAAGTGTTTGGTAATTGTGTTCATATAATTCCTGCAGTCATCTTGGTATGTAGGCTCCCAAGTATTTCCATTGTCTAGAGTTATTTAAATATAATTTTTTCATTGCTTCTCTAGTGTTTTCTGAGTCTGCCATCATATTATCTGCAAAAGGAGATAGTTTTGTTTCCTCATTGCTTATTTTCATTTCTTCAATTTATTTTTCTTGTTTTATTGATATGGTTAGGATTCCTAATACAATATGGGGGAAAATTGTGGTAATAAGCATCCTTGTTTCACCACTGATCTTACTGAAACAGGCTTAAAGTTTATTCCCATTATAGTTAATGCTTGCTTTTCATTTTGGGTAGACAGTACTTACCATTTTAAGATTCCATTTATTCCATGATTTATAGTATTTTTAAAAAGGAATAGATGTTAAATTTTGTGAAAGACTTTTAAAAAAATCTATTGTTATAATCATATGATTTTTGTTCCTTTGTCATTGTTCTTGTCAGTTATGCTGATAGTTTTTTTCTAATAGTGAACCATTTCTGCATTCCTGCTATAAAAATAGCATATGATCTTTGTGACACATTGCTTTAATCTCCTTGTTAGTATTTTATTTAAAATTTTTTGCATCAATATACATTCAGGAAATTGGTCTATAATTTTATTTCCCTGTTTTTGTTCTCTCTGGTTTGGGTATCAAAACCTTATTTGTGTCATAATAGGAATTTGATAGGACTCCTTCTCTGACTATTTTTTCAAATAGTTTATATAGTATTCAAATTAATATTTCCTTAACTGGTAGAATTCTCTTATAAATCCATCTGGTCCCAGGTATTTTTATTAAGGACCTAATTGATGACTTGTTCAATTTCTTTTTCTAAAACAAGGTAATTTAAGTATGCTATTTCCTCTTCTGCTGTTCTGGGCAGTTTTCTTTTCTTTTTTGGTAGACATTCACCCATTTTGCTGGCATATACTTGGGCAAAATTGGTGGAAGCAATTGATTTAATTTCCTCTTCATTGGTGGCACACTCATTATTTTCATTTTTCATACTGATAATTGAGTTTCCTTCTCTTTTTTAAGTCAAATTAACAAATATTTTATTTTTGTTATTATTTCTTATCATAAAACTAGCTCCTGTTTTTATTACTCCATTTTTTTTCTACTTTTAATCTTATTACCTCCTTTGATTTTCAGAATTTCTACTTTGGTGTTTAAAAGGGGATTTTTAATATGTTCTGTTTTGTAGCTTTTTTTTTTAGTAGCATGCTTAATTCATTGATTCTCTCTTTTTCTATTTAATTTATATATGCATTTAGAGATATAAAATTTTAGCTAAGTATAAGTTAAGCTGTATCTTACAAATTTTGCAATGTTTTCTCATTGTTATCATACTTTTTAATGAAGTTTTGTTTCTGTGATTTTTTCTTTAACTCATTCTTATTTAAGGTTAGATTATTGAGTTTCCTATTAATTTTTAATGTATGCTTCCATGTCTCTTTGTTAATTTTGTTGTTGTTGTTGCATTATAGTCTGAAAAGGGTTCATTTAATATTTCAGGTTTTTTTGCGTTTGTGAAATTTTATGGAGGCAGAGCCAAGATGGTGTCATAGAAGCATGTGCTCCTCTCATAACCACTTCAAATACCTATAAAATATGACTCTAAACTAACTTTAGAGCTACAAAACCAACAAAATGACAGAGAAAAACAAATTTCCCAACTGCAGGCAGCCCAGAATGCCTATAGGAAGGGTCTGTCTCAGGCTGCTGGGAGCTGAGCCCAGCCCTGCATAGCCTGTGGTTATAGAACCAGGAAGGCCCCAACCAGTAGCAGCTGGAGCTGACTTTGGGAGAGTGCATCACCAGCAGCAGTGGTGGTTTCCAGAATTATCAACCCATAAATCCTAAGACAAAGTAAAAGGTCAGTGTGGAAGTCTGTTGGAACTGGGGGATGCAAGAGTGGGTCTGGCCCCTGCTTGTGGGGCAAGAAGTGAGGCGCGATGTTGGCCATGCAGCCACTGCCATGTGGCTGCTTCAGAGCTCCTGGCCTGCAGATTGCAGGGGGACTAAGCAATCATTCAGAAGGTAATCACTTTTGCTTTGACCTGCTTGGATCTTAATCACTGTCTTGGGTGGAGGTCCTGGGGTTTGTGGTCAGTGGGCAAGAGTTTGTAGAGGGCTGTAGAGAGGGTGCCCAACTAATAGCTCTGGCAGCAGCAAAAATCCCAGCAATTTGGGACAAAGCTCTACTTTCTGGAAGCAGAGTCCTGCTGTGGCAAAAAGCTCAAAAGTCAAGTAATTGAGGGGAAACATGAGAAAGCAAAGCAAGCATATCAATCAACCTAAGAGATTTTTTTTTGGGAGGGGAGGGGGACAAAAAATATCAAAGCATGGAATGGGAGGAAGACAACAAAGTCAGAACTCCTGCAGTAAAAGCTTCAAAGAAAAATATAAACTGGTTACAGGCCATGGATGAGCTCAAGAAGGAATTTGAAAACCAAGTAAGAGAAGTCAAGGAAAAATTGGGAAGAGAAATGAGAATGGTGCAAGAAAATCACAAAAAGCAAGTCAACAACTTGACTATAGAAAATACCACCTTAAGAAATAGACTAATTCAAATGGCAAAAGAGGCCCAAAAAGCCAATAAGGAGAAGAATGTCTTAAAAAGCCAAATTTGCCAGATGGAAAAAGAATTTCAAAAGCTCACTGAAAAGAATAATTCCTTCAGAATTAGACTGGAGCAAATGGAAGCTAATGACTTTATGAGAAGGTAGTATTAAACAGATCCAAACAATTAAAAAAAATAGAAGGCAATGTGAAATATCTCATTGGAAAAACCACTGACCTGAAAAATACATCCAGGAGAGATAATTTAAAAATTATTGGACAATCTGAAAGCCATGATCAAAAAAAGAACCTAGAAATCATCCTTCAAGAAATTCTCAAGGAAA
Organism: Pseudochirops corinnae; assembly: GCA_028646515.1. Classification (NCBI taxonomy): domain Eukaryota; kingdom Metazoa; phylum Chordata; class Mammalia; order Diprotodontia; family Pseudocheiridae; genus Pseudochirops; species Pseudochirops corinnae. Next base: position 151,592,483 of record CM053585.1, read on the forward strand.
TTGCCCTGATATTTTAGAACCAGATGGCAAAATAGAAATTGTAAGAATTCAACAATCACCTCTTGAAAAAGATTTCAAAAATAAAACTCCTAGGAATATTATATCCAGGTTCCAGTGTTACCAGATCAAGGAGAAAATATTACAAGAAGAAACAATTTGAATATTGTGGAAATACAATCAGGATTACATAAGATCTAGCAGGTTCTACATTAAGGGATCAAAGGGCTTGGAATATGATATTCCAGAGGTGGGTCAAAGGAGCTAGGACTAAAACCAAGAATCACCTACCCAGCAAAATTGAATATAATGTTTCAGGGGAAATATGGTCATTCAATAAAATAGAGGACTTTCAAACATTCTTGATGAAAAAAAAACAGTTGAATAAAAAATTTGACATTCACATAAAAGAAGCAAGAGAAGCATGAGAAGGTAAATAGGGAAAAGAAAGCATAAGAAACTTATCAAAGTTGAATTACTTACATGCCTACATGGAAAAACAATAATTGTAACTTATCAAAATTTTCTCAGTATGAGTTGAAGGGAATATAAATGTGTATATATTTATACATACATATATATGTCTATATAGGAGGGTATATGTGCATATGAATACATATGTGTGTGTATATATGAGTACAGGTATACATAGACAGAGGGCACAGGATCAATTGGATAGGAAGGGATGATATTTGAAAAAATAAAATTAAGATGTGAGAGAGAAATATAATGAGAAGAGATAGGGAGGACAAAATGGGGTAAATTATCTCATCTAAAAGAGGCAAAGGAAAACTGTTACAATGGAGGGGAAGAACAGGAAAGCAAATGGGAATGGGTCAACCTTACTCTCATTGAATTTGGCTTAAGGAAGGAATAACATACACTCTCAATTGGGTATCTTGCCCTAAAGGAAAGTAGGAAGGAAGGAGCTAAGAGGGGGGATGATAGAAAGGAGGGCAGATTGGACAGAGAGGGTAGTTAGAAGCACACACTTTTGCAAAGGGACAGGGTCAAGGTAATAGAACAAGTGGGAGATGGGATAGGATTGGAGGGAAATAGTCAGTCTTTCACAATATATGCACTATGGAAATATTTTGTGCAACTACACATGTACAACCTATATTGAATTGCTTATCTTTCTAGTAGGGGTGGGTGATGAGGGAAGAGGGGAAAGAATCTGGAATTCAAAGTTCTAAACTCAAATGTTTAAAAAAATTATTATTATTATTATTTTGGGGGGGAAAGAAGATATACAGGCCCTGGGTTATGGAGATCTATCTTGCCCTACAGGAAAGTCGGAGGGGCAATGGCAGAGGATATAGGAGAGAGCAGATTGGGGCTGGTGGCATTCAATGGGATTGCTGTTTTGAAGTGGTATGTAGGCAAGAGACAAGGAGAAAATGTGTAACTCAAAATTTTGTGGAAATGAATGTTGTAAACTAAAAGTAAACATACAGTTTTTAAAAAGGAAGAGGGAAAATAACTACGTTGTTATTTATCAGTTACTTTGAGACCTTTATATCATTTGTATTTTTTTAACTGAAATAAAGACTGCCCTATATCTTAAAAAAAAAAAGAAAGAAAGACATTTTATGCCCTAATACATGGTCAATTTTTGTGAAGGTGTAATATACATCTGAGAAAAAGATATACAAGCATACCTCAGAGATATTGTGGATTTGGTTCTAGAACACCACAATAAAGTAAGTATCACAATAAAGTTGTCATGCTTTTTTTTTTTGGTTTCCTACTCCATATAGCAGTTATTCTTATACTATACAATAATCTACTAAGTATACAATAGTATTATATCTAAAACATGTGTATACATTAATTTAAAATATTTTATTGTTAAAAATGCTAATCATCAACTGGGCTATCATTTGTAATCTTTTTTTTTCCCCCTAATAGAGGCTCTTGCTTCTATATTGATGGCTGCTGATTGATCGGGCTGGTGGGTACTAAAGATTGGGATGGCTGTGGCTATTTCTTAAAATAACACAATGAAATCAGCTCTATCAATTGACTTTGCCTTTTAATTGAACACTTTGAGGCCATGTTAGTATATCAATTGGCCTAATTCAATACTATTGTATCTCAGGAAAAAAGATAAATTTAAGGAGAGGGCAAGAGATGAGAAGTGACAGACTGGTGGAGCAATCAGAACACAAGCAATATGTATCAGTTAAATTCACTGTATTTTTTTTTTTTTGGAGATGGGAAGGCAGGGCAATTGGGGTTAAGTGACTTGCCCAAGGTCACATGACTAGTAAGTGTGTCAAGTGTCTGAGGTCAGATTTGAACTCAAATCCTTCTGACTCCAGGGCCGGTACTCTATTCACTTGTCCCACTTAACCTCCCCAAGTTCACTGTCTTATATGAATATGGTTCATGGTATGCCAAAAAACAATTACAACAGTAACATCAAAGTTGTCTGAAGACAATTGACCAGCATTAATATAATAATAATGAAAAAGCATCAAATATTATAAGAATTACTCAAATGCAACACAGACCTGATGTGAGCACATGCTATTGGGAAAATGGTGCCAAGAAACTTTCTTGCCACAGGATTGCTACAAACTTTCCATTTGTTGAAAAAATAAATCTGTGAGGCTCAATAAAGTGAAGTGTAATAAAATGAGGTATGACTATCCTCCTTACAATTCCCATTCAGTTTTGCCTGGAGGTCTTTTGTATCTACCTTTTCTATAATCCTGTTAATCTCCTAACTTCTTTTTAAAATTTATTTCACATTTAGATTTATCTAGCTCTGAGAGTTGAAAGTTGAGGTCTCCCACTAGTATAGTTTTCCTATTTCCTCTTGTAATTCATTAAACTTTTCCTTTAAAAATTTGTATGTTATGCCATTTGGTGCATACATATATACATGCATACATACATATAATTTATTACATTTGTTATCTATGGTGCTTTTGAGGAAGATATAGTTTCCTAGCTTATTCCTTTTAATTAGGTCAATTTTTTGGTTTGCTTTTTTGGAGATCCTGATTGCTATGCCTGCCTTTTTTTTTTTTTAATCTCAACTGAAGCATAATAGATACTGCTCTGGCCCTTTATTTTAACTCTGTGTGTCTCTGTATTTCTTGTAAAGAACATATTGTTGATTTCTGCTGTCTAATCCATTTTGCAATCCACTTCCATTTTATGGATGAGTCCATCCCACTCAGATTCACAGTTATGATTTCTAACTGTCCATTGCCCTCTGTCTTATTTCTTCTCTCTCTCTCTCTCTCTCTCTCTCTCTCTCTCTCTCTCTCTCTCTCTCTCTCTCTCTCTCTCTCTCCCCCTTGTCCCTTCTCAAAAGTCAGTGTTGCTTCTAACAATTGCCTTCTTTTATCAGCCCTCCATTTTATTACCTCTGGCTTTCTGTTATCCCTTTCTCCTGTGTTCCCGTTGGGTATAAATTTCTAATATCAATTCAATGTTTACATATTTTTCTCTCCTTGTGAGGGAAAGGTTGCTGTCACCTCCTCACACAATATTCCCCTCCATTGCAAAAGCTGTTCTTTGCTTGTTTCTTTAATGTGAGATAATTTTCACCATTCTTCCTCTCCCTTCACCTGTCTTTTTAACCTGTTCATTTTTTATATCATCTCAACCTAATTTACTCACTTCTGTAGTCTTATTCTATGTAGAGTTCTAACTGCCCAAATAATGCTAAAGTTCTTAAATGTTATGTGTATCATCTTGTATATGGTTTAGCCTTATTGAATCCCTGATGATTTCTTTTTAATATTTACCTTTTAATGATTTTCTTGAGTCTTGTATTAGAAAGTCAAATTTCCTACTCAGCTCAGATCTTTCCATCATAAATGCTTTAAAATCATCTATTTCACTAAATATCCATTTTCCCTTGAAGGATTTTACTCAGTTTTGGTGGGAAGGTTATTCTGGTTGTAATCATAATTCTTTTCACTTCTATAATATCATATTCCAAGCCCTCTCCCTTTCAGTTGCTAAGCCTTCTGTGATCCTGACTGTAGCTCCACAGTATTTGAATGGTTTCATTCTGGCTGTTTGAAATACTTTCTCTATGACATGGGAGTTCCGAGATTTGGCTAGAATATTCCAAGGAGTTTACATTTTGTGATCTCTTTCAGATGGTGATTATTTGTTTCTTTTGATTTTTGTTCTACTCTCCCATTCTAGGATATCAGGGCAGTTTTTTCCTTCATAATTTCTTGAAATGTGATGTCTAAACTCTTTATTTAATCATTGCTTTCATGTAGAACAATAGTTGTTAAATTGCTCTTAATCTATTTTATAGGTCAGTTGCTTTTTTCCAATGAAATATTTCACATATTCTTATTTTTTCATTCTTTTGACCTTGTTTTATTGCTTCTTGATGTGTCGTAGAGTCATTAGCTTCCAGTTGCCCAATTTTAATTTTAAATTAATTTTCTTCAGTAAGCTTTTGAACTTCTTTTTCCATTTGGGTAATTCTGCAATTTTTTATTCCCTAATTTTATTTTATTTTTTATTTATTTATTTATTTTTCATTTTCAACATTCATTTCCACGAGCTTTTAAATTGTTTGAAAGAGAATGCGGGAAAAGCATAGATGAGTGTTCACTCTACTTTGCCATCTGGGCTCCACCACTGGAAGTCTATTAGATTCCCTGTTTTCCTTCAAGATTTAACTCAAATGCTATCTTCTTCATTAAGCCTTTCCTGATCTCAACTTAGAGGGCTTTTGTCTTCATCCGCAAGCTTACTTTTAAACTCTGTTTTGTGTGTATACATGTGGGTATGGGTATGCTTTAGTAGCCATATATGTTCAGGCTCTCTTTCCTAGTTGAATGTAAGCTCCTCAATGACATGGACTGTTATTTTATCTTTGCATTTCCAATGCCTAGCATATAGTTGTGACTTAATGCGTACTTCTTAATTGACCTTTTTGATTAAAAAGATGTAAAATTGCAACAATTGCAAACCATTTAAGTCTCTATGGGGAAACTTTAGCCATAGAGTTTTAGCTATAAAATGTAAGGGGAAGGGACCTCTTGGGCCATCTGATATAGTCCTATTTTAAAATGTAGTCCAAAGACTGGCACAGCGCATATTTATTGTGTAATGGTATAGATTACTTGTTCATCATAGGAAGAGACAGTCCCCCTTTCTTTTTTTCCTCTTTTAATATTTTATTTTTTTCCAATTACATGTAAAAACAATGTTAACATTCATTTTTTAAAATATGAATTCAAAATCCTCTCCTACCTAATCTCCCTTCCTATGTCATTGAGAAAGCAAGCAATTTAATATAGATTATACATGTACAAAATATATTTTCATACTAGCAATGTTACAAAATAAAATGCAAACAATAAAAAAGAAAAAGAGAGAAAATTGTTTGTTTTTTTTTACTCAGACTCCTTCAGTTGTTTCTTTGGAGGTAGGTAGCATTTTTTATCTTAAGACCTTCAAAATTATCTTGGATCATTGTATTGCTGAGAATAGCTAGGTCATTCACAGTTGATTGTCATACAATATTGCTGTTATACAATCATTTCCTAATTCTGCTCACTTCAATTTGTATCAACTCACATAAATCTGTCCTGGAACTGTGACCAGAGTGCCCACTCCCCTGCAGGCCCATCCTGTAATGTGCTAGCACTCCTCCTTGCCCTGGGGACTGTATCCCTGAACCAAATATGGGAAATACAACAGAATCCTGTGCTGATGCCAGAAAAGGGAACCCTCTAATCTCCTTCTGGCCAGTTATCTCAGCCTCTTTCTGTTTGTGGGCTTACAGCTCCAGAAGCCACTTACACTGATTCAATCATCCCCAAGACCTACTTCTGGTTTATTGGGGTTTGGCCTATTCTGGACTGCACTCCACTCTCACCCCTGTGAGGCAGGCCTTTCCTGCTTCCCTTCTAAGATGAGATGTCTGGATGACTGATCATTTGGCAGTGTCAAGACCTTTCATAGTGAAAAATGTCTTTCTGCTTCTTAAGTTCGAGGTGGAGGAAGCCCGATGGAGCACAGCATGATGGCAGGTGAGAATCTATTGAAATAAACTGAAAAAATTGGAAAATCAAAGACTTAGGAAGTAGGGTTATTTTACTTGTTCTCCAAGGGAAGAATTGATAGCAATGGGCAGAAGTTGAAAAGAAATACTTACGTAAAGAAATTTTCCTTGACAAAGGTATTCAAAGGTACTATCTTGAGAAGTGGTTTCTCTCTCATTATTCTTAATGTAAATGCTAAATAGATTTGTCATGTTTTTTGAGGAGAAAATTCTTGCTCAGGCATAGATTTGACCAGAAGGCCTACATTAATTCATTCATTTCTAACTGCATTCCTACAATTTTGAGAAGAAATAAACAGGACTTAGTACCAATGAGGAACCTAAAGTCTTAAAAAGGAAAATTACATAATGTCATATTACTCATTAGTCACAGAGCCAGGACTAGAATCTAGATCAATAGTCTCTCTCTTATTTCTCCACTAATCCATACTAATCTATACATTCTATCCTATTCTATGTAAACTTTCCTCCCCCTTCCCTAGCCAAAACCATTAAAAAAAATATTATCTCATCCCTTTAGTGGTTTTTCACTTGTTTACAACTCAGAGTGGTCATCTCCATTCTTAGTCTTCAGGATATATCGATTTGCTTATTATATATTACTCACAGAGATTTGGGGAATGGATTTACTGTGATCCAGTTGCAGAATGATCACCACCCAGTTTCTAAATAACTATATGCATTTCAGAACTTGCCTGCCATCTCTTAGAATATAGGAAGAAAACATGCCAATTTTCCTGTAATGATTTCCCTACAGATTTGTAAGGGAAATGTAGGCTGCTTTGTGGTACATTAAAATTCATTGTATTGCAAGACCCTTTTATCCCTTGGCATTTGAAGTAGGATTCATAGGTATTCCGTGAATACCAAGTCAAACTTAACTCTTAATATATTTAGGGACTCTGCAATTCATCACACTTTAGCATTAGTTCCTCAAAGCAGGTAACACTCACTTCAGGGTATACTAAAATCATACTGCACTAATCCACAATTCTGTGATTTCTCCTTAGAACATAAAGAGAAGTTTGAGCTAACTAACTTATGCCTATTATGGATTAGAAAAATATTTGGAAGATAGATTATAAATGGAATATACATTTTGAAATGTTAAAAGAGGTCATAAAAGTCAGTGGAAATAATCAACATACAAGTGCGTACATTTACTTCATTAGGGAAAAAGTAGAATGTTGCCCATTTATAGGAACAATGATAGTTTTTTCTAAAAATAGAAGTAACAAATTGCTATAGATCTTTAAAGCTTTCAAAGTTATTTTTCTTTCAATGTCGCTGTGAAGTTGGCAGTACAAATTTTTTTTTTCAGTTTACATACAAGGAAATTGAGAGTTGGAAACCATTTTCAAAGTTAGTAGGCCCTCCTCCAGACAATGCCTGATTCTTTCTGAGGGAGAACCAGTATCACTGGAGAACCAGTAATTTTGGGCATTTGTAACTCTGTTGAAGAAGTGTTTTTTAAAACAGTGAAATTTCTACTCTCAAGGAGCTAAAATTCTACTACAAGCAAAAGGTACAACATGTAAATATGTTGTTCTTTGAGTATGGAGCAAGCTAAAGGTACCAGAAAGTTTCACATAGAAGGTAGCACCTGAACTGAACATTCAGTGAGCAAAGGATTCCAAGAAGTTTAGGTGGGGATAGTGTTTTCTAGACGTGGTTAAGAGTTAGTGTAAAGGCATGGACATTGGACAAGAGAAAATCTGGAACAAGGTGCTGCAATCATTAACCCACCAGATATAGCTAACATAAAGGAAAAAAAAAAACAACAAAGCTAAAGATCAAGACCAGAGTCCAAATATTGTCTGGGACATTAGGTGAATATTTCTTTTCTCTGGGCTGTAGTTTCCTACTCTCTAAAATCAGGGGTTGACATAGTTGATCTCTCTATATCTTTTTTTTAATCTATTTATTTATTTTTAGTTTAATGTATTCATTTCAAAAGCATTTGAATTCTCAATTTTCTCCCCCTCTTTGCCCTCCCCTTTCCCAAGACAGCAGGCAATCTGATATAGGCCCTACATATACATTCACATTAGACATATTTTCACATTCATCATGTTGCAAAGAAGAATTGTAATCTGAAATGAACCATGAGAAAGAAGAAACAAGAGAGAGAGAGAGAGAATAATATGCTTCAATCCGCAATTAGATTCTGTAATTCTTTCCCTGGATGTGGATAGCATTTTCCACCATAAGTTATGTTAGAACCTTGCATTTCTGAGAAGACTCAAGCCTATCAAAATTGGTAATCACATAATGTATCTCTTCGGGATACAGCCCTACAAATGGTATTGCAGAATCAATTTTATGCACATTTTTATGCACATTTTTATACCCGAGATCTCTCTATATCTTGTGACAGCTAGGTGGCACAGTAGATAGAGTGGTGGATCTGGAGTCCAGAGGACCTGAGCTCAAATCCAGCTTGAGACATTTATTAGACTTCAGCTTAACCCTATCTGTCTCCATTTCTTCAACTATAAAACATGGATAATAATAGCACCTACTTCATAGGATTGTTGTGAAGATCAAATGATGTAATATTCATAAAGTGATAGGTATAGTTCCTGGCACATAACAGCTATTATTATTGTGGTGTTGGTTGAATCCTATGACCCTATGAAATATGAAATAATGTTGAAATCAAGAAAGAATTTATATTATATCGGAGTTACCTAAAAGTGTAATAAACATATGAACTGATGCAAACTGAAATAAACAGAGTTAAGAAAACAATTATGTAGTACTCAATCACTACAACAATGTAAGTGGAAAGAATAACCACAAAATAAGCAAAAATCAATGTTGCAAAAGTACAAAGAATAAGTCTGGCCTACCAGACAATGGTATCAGAAGACAGCTCCCTCCATTCTTTTGTAGAAATAAGGGGGTCCATGTAGACTACTACCAATAAAGTTAGATTCTTTTTCTATAATGCATTAATTAATTTTACTTTTTTGTTTCTTCTTACCTGTTTTAATTCTTTAAAAAAAACACACACACATTTTGGGAGGCTAGGTGACAAAGTGAATAGAGCCCAGGACCTGGAGTCAGGAGGACTTGAGTTCAAATCCAACCTCAGACGCTTAACACAAAACTAGCTGTGTGATCTTGGGCTAGTCACTTAACCTCAATCCCCCCTCCTCCAAAAAGCAAAAAAAACAAAAACACAAAAAAAAACCCCACACAATTGATGCTTCCCTGCAAGAAGAAAGGGAGAGTAATAAAGCAGCAAATCTAGGTGATATAAAACTAAAATATATAATTAAAAATCTACTCTTTTTAAATCAATCTGAGTTATTTTAGAAATTATTTGGGTCCTCCCTTACAGAAAAATGTTCAGGCAAAGGCCACTTGTATAACATGAATCCACCAGCTAAGTGATAAAGCATTTTTAAGCACCTTCTTTGTAATGGGCACTTTGATAGGCACTGAGAAACAAATGCAATGAAAG
>CM053585.1:151602503-151623581 GCA_028646515.1 Pseudochirops corinnae
CGGCGTTCTCTTGCTCCACCCCTTCCTGCTACATCAGCAAGCTCAAGGGGCGTGGAAGATCTTCAAATCCTAGTATCGTTACAGTGTGTGTGTGCATAGAAGGCACAGGATCAATTGAATAGGAAGGGACAATACTTTAAAAGGTGAAATTCTGAGGTAGGAGAGGAATAGAATGAGAGGAGACAGGGAGAGACAGAATGAGATTAATCATTCCATATAGAAGAGGCAAGGGATAACTGTTACAATGGAGGGAAAGAACAGGAAGGCAAAAGGAAAAGGGTCAACCTTACTCTTATTGAATTTGGCTTAGGGAAGGAATGACATAAACTCTAAACTGGGTATCTTGCCACACAGGAGAGTAGCAGGGATGGGGATGAGAGGTGGGATGATGAAGGGAAGGGGAGGGTGGGGGGGAGGATTGTTGGAAGCACACACTTCCTTAAAGGGACAGGGACAGGATAGAGAATAGAACAAGAGTGGGGCAGGATAGGAAGGAGGGACATATAATCAGTCTTTCACAATTTGTCCATTGTGGAGATGTTCTGCATAAATACACATGTATAGCCTGTATTGAATTTGCTTGTCTTTCCAGTGGTGGTGGGTGATGAGGGAGGAAGACAGAATCTAGAATTTAAAGTTCTATAAATCAATTGTTAATAATATATGTATTATTATTATTATTATTATTATTATTATTATTATTATTAACTACATGCAACTGGGAATTAAGATATATAGACACTGGTGTAGGGAGATCCATCTTGCCCTACCAGAAAGTCAGAGGGGTGATGGTAGAGGACATAGTAGAGAGCAGATTTGGGAAGGGGTTTTGCAGTGAGATGGCTGTTTTGGGATGGTGGGTGAGGGGAAATGGGGAGAAAATGTGTAACTCAAAATCTCATGGAAATAAATAAATAAATGTAAAAAATTCAAAAAAATAAATAAAAATTTAAAAAAAGAATATCTATGAAAGAAATAGAAACCTGCTTTATTATTTTATGTATTATTGTATAAAATTTTAGACATTTTATTTCACCTACAAAATTGGGACAATTTCACAGATTTGGTATTACAAAGGGTTGCACAGATCACTTAGCATACATTTATAATATTTAGAGTAAAAAAAATTTGTAGAAATTTTTCCCTTTTGCCCATTTTAGAAATGAGGAAACTGAGACCCAGAGAGGTTATATAAACAACCTGTTATGATTTCATATATGTATATTTCTCTATCTATATAAATCTGCTCATTTACATCTTCCCATTTACTTTATAGGTTTCCATATAATATAACATAAACTAAAATAACATATAACCTACTTCATGATTATATATATATATATATGTGTGTGTGTATATATATGTGTATATATATATATATATATAATGTATATATGTATGTATCTCTTAAGTCTCTTTACTTCCTTGCTTTTCAATCATTTTTTTCTTCACTATCAGAAATCCTACTCTCTCCCCAAATAGTCAAAATATTTCACGTCCTAGGTCATATGCTTGATTTTTGATTGTTTTGGTGAGGCAGTTGGGGTTCAGTGACTTGCCCAGGGACACACAGCTAGCAAGTGTCAAGTATCTGGTCAGTGGCTGGATTTGAACTCAGGTCCTCCTGATTTCAGAGAGGTGACATTGCATCACCTAACTGCTCCATGTCATATGCTTCTTTAGCCATGCAGCTTTCTCTAACCCCTGCCTTTCAGATTTACCCCCATTTAGTTCTATGTGTGTCTTGTTTGTATATAGTTTTATTTTGTTTGAATATATGGAATAAAACAAGCATTTCCATAACATAGTACAACAAAAAAGATTATTGCATATGAAATTGCAAATCTACTATACGCAACTTGCTATTTTTATAGAATATGCAACAAAATTGTTATGTAGATTTCTTTTTTTTTCTTCCCTCCTCCCACTGGCGTAGAGATGGCTACCATTAGACACAAATAGATGTGTGTATGTGTGTGTGTACACACACACACACACACACACACACACACATATATGCATGTGCACACGTGTGTGTGTGTGTAAAATTATTCTATATTTCTATTCATCAGTTCTTTCTCTGGAGGCAGACAGTGTCTTCATTTGTCTTTTATAGTTAATTTGGTTATTTATAATACTCAAAATTACTTATTCACTCAAAGTTCTTTAAACAATATTGCTATTACATTATACAATGTGCACCTGGTTCTACTCAACTCACTTTCCATTATTTCATCCAAGTCTTTCCATGTTTTTTTTTTTCCAAAATCACTGAGCTCATCATTTCTTATAGCACAGTAGTATCCCATCACAATCATATGCCACAACTTCTTCAGCCATTCTCCAATTCATGAGCCCACCTGCAATTTCCACTTCTTTGTAACTGCAAAGAGAACTACCATCAACATCTTAAGAAGTTCTTTTCCTTTTTCTGTGATTATCTTTGGAAATTGATCAAGTAGCGTTATTTCTGAGTCAAAAGATATAGATAGTTTAACAATTCTTTGAGCATAATTCCAGATTGCTCTCCAAAATGGCTGGATCAGTTCACAATTCCACCCACAATGAATTGGTGTCCCAATTTTTTCCATATCCCCTTCAATATATATGTCACTTTCCCCTTCTATCATTTTAGCCAATCTTATAGGTGTAAATGATGTCTCAATGTTGTTTTAAATTGCATTTCTCTAATCAATAATAATTTAAAGCTCTTTTATATATGACTATAAGGTTTTTTGGTATCTCCATTGGAAAACTGTCTGTTTATATTCTGTGAGTCTTTATATTTGTATTCTTATAGATTTGACAAAGTTCTTTATGTATTTTAGATATGAGACCTTTATCTGATGATCTATAGAATTTTTCCCCATTTTTCTGCCTTCTTCTGATCTTGACTACATTTCTTTTGTTTATACAATGTTTTTAGTTTAATGTAATCAAAGTTATTCATTTTACACTTAATTTTGCTCTCCATCTCTTATTTATTCATAAATTCTTTGACTGTCCATTATGTTTGATAAGTATTATGTACTATATTCTTCTAATTTTCATGTAAAAATCTCTCTGTATTTATGTCATGTGTCCATTTTGATTTATCTTTGTAAATGGTGTAAGTTATTGATCTATGCTCATTTTCTGCCATACTGCTCAGTTTCCCCAACAATCTTCACCAAATAATGAATTCTTATCACCAAAATCTTCTTTACACTTGTTAAATACACGATTTCGTGTTTATTTGCTGCTGTAAATTCTATGTCTACTCTATTCCATTGATCTACCTTTCTTTTTTTTTTTAATTTTATCTTTCCCATTAACTCAGTGAGAGCTGGGATTGTTGGGTTGTTTTTTTTTTTCACCTTGTCTTTTTAAATTCCCCAGCCCTTAGCACAGTGCCTAACACATACTAGGTAACTAATAAATGTTAGTTGACTTAGTAATTGACACAATGACCTTGATATGATAGACATACTAAATTTCATCGCAAGTTAATTGAAATTCTCTTAATGTATGAACATCAAATTTTAAAAACTAGAAGTGATTTTAGAGATTATTTTGTTAGATGCTATCATTATAACCATGAGAAATTTACAGTTTCTCAGGCATTTCCTATGATAGCTTCATGGTTCTGCTATTGTCATCCCAACATAATCAAATTAATCAACAAGGTCAGAAACTGAGTATGAGATCTACTGGGTCTGATTCAATCTAAAGACGATTTTTAAAATATCTCTTTAAGGTGAGAATTCATCCTTTAATTGTGTTTGTATCTTTCTGAGTGTACAGCACAATGCTTTAAATGTACTAGATTAGAGATATCAAACAAAATCACACAATATCTCCAATTACAGTCCAAACCGGATTAAATATAATTAGGAGATACTTAACATAAATTATGACAAGATACAAATAATGTTAGTGTAATTTTTCTAAGGCACCCACAGCCATGCTTACGTACAGTTTAGTGACCCCTTTTTCTGCTTACTAAGTTGAACCTGCTGTATTAGATATCAGTAAATATTTGAATATTTGGGTAATAAGTTCTAATATAATAATAAACAAATATTTTTGTAACAATGCATTCTTGCATCATTAAAATGATTTTTCCTTCTAGAAGAGCTTTCAGATTGGGCAGAGGGAAGTACCACATTCTCTTTAAATTGCATAAAAATGATGATGATAATACTGATGATAATACACATTTATGCAGCACTTGATGATTTACAAAGGGCTTTTCTGACAACTGTCCTGTGAGTATAGATAAAGCAAAGTGTATAATCTCCAATTTACAGATGATGAAACTGAAACTTATAGAGGATAGGTGACTTAACTGAGGTTATACAGGACTGAGATGTATTATACTTTATTCTCATAGAAACACTCTGACTCAGGTAAGATTTGCTGAGCCTGTTTCACAGATAAAATGCCTGAGGCTTTAAGAAGCTAAGTGATTCACAAAAAGGCATATAAGTAGCAGAACCAGACATGAACCAAGAGTCTTCTTATTTCAAGTCCAGCTCTGTTTCTACCATACTGAATGCATTTATGCATATATGAATGAAACAGTTTCGTCTCATTTTTCTTCTAGGTCATCTTCCCTTGTGAGCTTAATCGCACTTTGATTCTCATTCAAATAAAAGTGCTGGATTTAGAACCAGAGCACCATGTTCAAATTCTGATTCTGCCAACTTCTAGATATTTTCAAGTCACTAAATTATACTAGATCTCAGAATTTCTATCTATAAACTGAGAGGGTATAACTAGAATACCCTCCTTTCTTCTTTCCTTTCTTTCTTCCTTCCTTCCTTCCATCTTTCCTTCCTTCCTTCCTTCCTTACTCCCTCCCTCCCTCCATTCCTCCCTCCTTCATTCCTTCCTTCTTTCTTTCCTTTCTTCCTTCCTTCCTTCCTTTCTTCTTTCATTCCTTCCTTCGTTCCTTCCTATCTGCCTTTCTTTTTGTCTTTCTTCTTTATTTCTTACTGTCTGTCTTTCTTGTTTGCTTTTTCTGTCTTCCTTCCCTCCTTCCTTCTTTCCTTCCTTCCTTTCTTTCATTCTTCTCTTCTTCTTTCATTACCCCTTCTTCTCCCTTTCATTCCTTTCTCTTTTCATTTTCTAGATCTATCTATCCTGTCCATAATGGATATCACCACTCATGAATCACTTCTCAATGATGATCCACAGGAAAATTCTAAACTTTTCTCTTTCTGATCTAGACAGTTTATGTCTCCTCTGACAACCTGGTGGCTACCTTCTTCCAAAAGTTTTCCATATTAGTGCTAGATTTAGTATAAACCTTCATTAGCTTTTTTTCCTACCGTAGCTGAGAACTCCCTAACTTAAATGATCCACCAGTCTCAGTTTCTTCAACATAAATTTAATGATGAGCAATAAATGAACACATTTACTTCAAGTCAGGACAGACTCAGTATCTGTTGTATCTCTATCTACGGCAGTCATCTGAATGATTATCAGATAATAAAGTGACAAAGAAAAGACAATATTTGAGATTGGCCTGATTTTTTTTTTTTCAGATCAGATGTTTTGGGCTGTTTATTTTTTTCTACCACATTTTCAAAAGCCCATACCATATTGTAAAACAGTGCCCATGACAAAATGTTGTGACAGATTCTTAAACCCACCATCCTTTTCAGCACAAATGCATATTCTGAAAGTTTCCATGAAAGACACACTACAGAATGTAAATGTTTTTGCTTTCTACCTTGAGAGACACTTAAGGATGACAATAATCAATCATATCTAATTAGCTCATGACAAACTGTGCTTAGAGTAATTAAAGAAGACATCAGTGCTTTACTTTCTAATGATTAAGATCATGTAGATTAAGAACCAGCTGTTAATCATTTTTGTTGCAAGGCTAATGGCGTTTACAGAAAATGCCAACATTTTACCTTAGGGTTTATTTTTAACAAAGCTGTGAGCTGAGAGACTGATTTGGATGATAGAAATTTACATTTTTAGAGGCCGAATTTATAATACTTTTCTAAAATCCAGATGCCTCTTTAACAGTGCCATTAAATCGACTGCATCATTATGAAGAAAGAAATTTGATAGAATAGTTTAAAAGTTAGTATATAGAGTGGCACTGTATATCCTTATTTCTAATTATACCATATTTAGTCAAGCTGGTTTGTTTTATTTTAAGATGCTCTTGAGCATACATTTTTAAAATGCAGCTTTGTGCTCCCATGAAAGGTATTATTTTAGAACTTCATTAAATTGGAAAATGGAAAAGATGCTAAAAATGAAAAAATATCCTGCAAATTCTATACCCTAGAAAATAGGAAAAATCATCAGAAAATATTTTCTTTGAGAACAGCAATTCATCTTCCTGTTTCCCTAATCATATATGTCTTATCCTTCAAATCTCAACTCTATGATTTTTTTTGTCTGAAAACTTCTTAGGCATGCACTTAGAGAAATAGGTGAATTTTCAGAATATTCATTTAAATATAATCTAATTAAAAGCATACAGAGATCTACCTAATACAGAGATTTATGAGTACATTTAAACTATAGCTATGTCAAAAGGAGAAGAAAAGATAAAAATGACATGCTATTGGTCTCCTTTCAAGCAATAAGGATGCCCACACATATACATATATGTATGTATTTGTATATACACATATATGTACCTATACATATACACATATATAATAGAGCATACAAAATAATGTGTGTGTGTGTAATTCACAAGAAAAGGAAAAATATCTAATTTCTCCCAGATAGTCATCATTGTGCTTTCCTGCACATTATTGATCCCCTCAAGCCTTATCCAGAAATAAACCAAGGCAAGATGCTTTCCTTTAAAAGTTGCTAATAATGGTGATGATGGGGATGTAGTGATGATGATGATAACTGTAAAGAAGCTAAAAACAAAAATCACAAAGCGTACACACTGATAAGTTTGGATTTATACCAGTACTATAGAGTTTATTTAACATCAAGAAACTAATCAAAATTAACCATATTAATAATAAAACAATGGAAACCAATATGGAAAATCATATTATAACAGAAGCACAAAAGACTTTTGGCAAAATATAAAACTCATCCATTAAAAAAGCGCACGCACACATACACACACAAATAAATTATAGATAATGAGGACAGAAACATAAGATACATGTAGATACCCAAGAATTATCATTACACATAATGGAAGAAGAAAATGAAATCCTGAAATCCTTTCCAACAAAATTAGTAGTGAAATAAGGATATACTTTGTTACTGCTTTTCTATTTACCATACTACTAGAAATACTGACCATAGAAATAAGGTAATGAAAAAGAAATTGAGAAAATAGGCATTGGTAAAAAAAAGAAACATAAATAATTTTTGCAGATGATATGATGGTATACTTAAAGAATCATAAAGTCAATGAAATATTGATTAGAGCAACAACTTCAGGAAACTTTCAGGATTTCAAATAAATCCATTCAATTTATCGACATTTCTATAAAATGTATCAGGAAGAGATAGATTTTATTGTAAGTTACTACAGAATATATAAATACTTGAAATACTATCTTCCAAGGTATATACAGGAATTATATAAATACAGCTAAAAAGAACTGTTTGTAGACATAACAGGATTTTGTTTCTTTTTGGAACATTCCAGTTAGGTGTTCTGGACATGCTCAGCAAAAACCCTGCTACATGGATATAATGTCAGACCTAAATAATTGGGAAAAATAATTGCCCAAGGATAGGATGAGAAAATATGATAAAATGGCTATATTTATAAAACAATTTACTTATTCAATGATATGCCAAGCAAAATAACAAAGGATTATTTCATAAACATAGAAAATAATAATGAAATTCACATATGTGGGGATGGGCAGGATTAGAATCTCAAGAGACATAAGGAAAAGAAATAGAAAGGAATGGGCTGTAACAGTGCCAGATTTCAAACTATAATTAAAAGCCATAATTATGGAAACAATATAATGGTAATAAAAATAAATCTACCTATAAAAGAGATTAAGTACAAAAATAGAAGATAGATCTTTTTCTGTAATATTCAGTAAATGCAATAGTTATTTATCAAATATAAACAGAATATAATTCTTAGTGAGTGGAATAACTATTTGAATAAGACCTCACAGTTGTGTTTGACAAAATTTGCTTGGATCATTGAACAGTAGAGAAAAAATAAATAGACTGACCCCTCATGCCTTATGCAAAGATTAGGTTCATATAGATACATGACTTATATAAAAAATATTGTATCATAAACAAATCAGAGAAACATGGGAACATACTTTTCAAATGGAAAATTTATCAAACCTGTAGATTATTTTTGAAAGTCATGGAAAGTTTTATATGAATTGAAACAGTGAAGTGAGCAGAACCAGAAGAGGTATGTACAATATTATATCTATATTTCAAAAACAAACAGTTTGGTAGTGAGCGCCACTAAGAGAATGTCATGCAATAAAAGCTATACAATAAAAAACAAACTTTAAAAGTTGCAAGGGGCAGAGTCAAGATGATGGTTTAGAAGCAGAAGAACTCTGTGAGCTCCCCCCATAACCACTGAAATACAATGACTCTAAACAAATTTTAGAGCTCCAGAAGCCACAGAAAAACAAGGATCCTGCTGAAGGTAGCCCTGCAGGTGGACAGGAAGGGGTATCTTGCCACACAGGAGAGTAGGGGACAAGGGGATGAGGGGAGGATAGAGGGGAGGGTAGCTTGGGGGGAGGGTTTTTAGAAGCACACACTTCTGTAAAGGAACAGGGGAAAAGTAGAGAATAGAACAAATGGGGGGGCAGAATAGAAAGGAGGGAAATATAGTCAGTCTTTCACAATATGTCCATTGTGGAGATGTTCTGCGTAACTGCACATGTATGGCCTGTATTGAATTGCTTGTGTTTCCAGTGGGGGTGGGTGACAAGGGAGGAAGGGAAAGAATCTAGAATTTAAAATTCTATAATCAAATGTTAAAAATATGCATGTATGTATGTATGTATATATGTGTGTGTGTATATATATATATATATATATAAATATATATATATATATAAAGAAAGAAAGTTGCAAGAACTATTTATACTATTATTACTACTAATAGAAAATCGTTATCAAGTAAAAGAATTTTGGAGTTTTTGAGTAAAGAAGTGGGATATTTGTAGATGATAACAAGATCAAGTGTTTGATCTTCCCTGTGTGTAGCAGAGATAATTAAAGTAGAAAAATATGTGATAAGAGTCAAGTAAACTTCTCTGACTTTTCCATCATTCTCTAGGAAATTCATTATTGGGAAATTCTCATCTCTTGGAAGATTCCGTCAAATCAAGTACTCCACTTTATCAACATCCTCTGTCCATTTCATTAGAGGGTAGACCCATGAACTAAAGAGAGAGCTCAGCTCAGTGTAATTCATTTCTCCTCTGGCATCACACTTTTCTGATGCTTCCCCCACGTGCCTGTTCATCAGGAATATTTTCACACATTTTCATCTTCATTTTGTATATTGTCTTTTATGATTAGATGATAAGCTCTTTTGAGAGCCAGGTCTGTCTTTTTTGTTTTATTTGCATCCCCATTGCTCAGCACATTGCCTGGCACCTAGTAGATACTTAATAAATGTTTACTGACTGACCAATAAGGAGGTCACTGGAGGAGGATGATATGGGAGAATCTAAACAAGTATTGGAAAGGATGGTAAGAAATAGATGCAGTGTATTCTTGAAGAAGCCAAGGCTCAGTGAGCACCAGAAAAAAGAGAAATATACAGAACAGTTCTAAAATCAAAATGTAAACCGAATGTCCAGAAAGTCTTCAAAGAAATTTAAGCTTTAATGTTTAAAAAAAAAAATCTTTCTTTATGCCTTGTACTTTCTGAGTCACTTTTATTGCCATACTTTCAGTGATAGACAATTTCTTAGATTTTCAATATATGTAAAATTTATTTTTAAAGTGGCTACAATCTTACTGTTTAAAAAAAATGTAATGTCTTACTGCTTAAGTGTTAAGAACTTAAAAATTCACTAAGATTTTTGGGAACCTCTGTACATTAAAGCTGTTATCTTAATAATGAATTCAGAGTAAATTCACATCTAAGATCCCTCTATTTCTCATCAAGTTTCTTAAGTCTACCAAAACAATATATTTTAATATACTACCTTTATTTTTCAACAAGAGAAAGTAAAAATGATATAAAATTTTAAAAAAACACTAAAATTCATTCTCATTTTTCTGGGTCTCTTTTCTGCCACTATTTTTATGCAAATAATATATTTTCATATACATACAGAGGCCATATTCTTAGTTGGATGACTTTTTATGGAGCTATATTTTTGAACATTAAATGAAGCTTGGCTTCCTTCTACATTAGGTATTCAGGTCTTCAATTTCTGCCTGTTTTTGTTCATTAAAAGAGCTGTATTGTGTCCCCAAAAAGAATTTTTTTTTTTTTTGTCCTTCATCATGACATATTAGGATACTTCTTTTTTTTCAGATGGTTGTTTGGGTTTTCTTTTTATGTCAATGTTAGATCATCTGCAAAGGAAATTCTTGCTTTTTTTTTTCAAGTGAAATAATGTGAACTTGATGTTCATTAAAAAGAATAAGAAATAGAAACAATTTTTCATAAAGTTGCCATTGACAACTGAAAACTAGTGTGTTTACAGAGTATTTTCAAAGTCTTGTTTCTTCCTGGGTTTGCTTCATGATTATAATTTATAGCAATATATTTTTGTTATTAATACTTTCCCATTGGACTGAGTTTCTTTCTTCAGCTCATTTTGCCTATGGGGAAACTGAGGCAAAAAGGTTTAAGTGACTTGCCCAGGGTTACACAGCATGAGGCCAGATATGAACTCAGGATAGGCTTGGCACTCTATCCACTGTGCCATCTAGATTCCATCTTTTCCACTTTCACAGACCAAATAGTCTCAATGTTGCTCCCCCACTACCACCCTTTGCCTCTACTTTGCAAAAATCTCAAAGGATTTGGGTGGTAGAATGGCTACTCTAAATATGTCTTAATTTCCTTTTTGTCTCTGATATATTAATTTACTTTTCAAAACTCATCATTTCCATCTCCTTAACTTCTCTCCTAAGAAATTCTCTCTTCCTCTCCTTTTCCACTTCCCTTCTTAACTCCTTTCTCCCCATTCAGATAGCCATCACTCTACAGCAGCGGTTCTCAACCTTTGGGTCACGACCCCTTTGGGGGTCAAACAACCTTGTCACAGGGGTCGCCTAAGACCATTGGAAAACACATATTTCAACGGTCTTAGGAACTGAGACACCACTTCTCTATCATCTCCAGGCAGGTCTGCCCACATGCCGATATGCCCACATATGAGTATTAAAGGGTCACGGCATTAGCAAGGTTAAGAACCACTGCTCTAGAGTCTAGTTCATATCCATTTTATTTTCACCTGAATTGTTTCAGTATCCTCTTAATTGGTCTCCTTGCCTCAAGTATCTCCCCTCTCCAATCCATCTTCCACATAGCTTCCAAAATTATTTTTCCTAAAATTTCAAGATTTCCCACATCATTGCTCTACCTATCAAAATCCAGTATCTTCCTATTATCTCTAGGAACAAATACAAATCCCTTTGTTAGGTGTTTAAAGCCCTCAAGAACCTGGCTCCTTCCTAACTTTCCAATCTTCTTACACACTACCCTTTTCCATGAACTCTCTGTTCTAGTCATATTGACTATTTGCTGTTCCTTACACATGACATTATCTTACGTCTCTAAAAGCCCTTTTTCCAGTTATCCTTCAGGAACCCCTGTTTCTAAATTCAGCCCATGCACCACTTTAAGATCAACCAAGGTGTATCAGCAAACACCCTAGCATACCCAGGGTGGCTGCTCGCACAGGTTCTTAGATCTGCTTTTCTAAAGGAAAGCAACTCAGAAAGGGGTTAACAATCTTACTTTAATCAAACATATATCATTTACCTAGTTGAGGGGGAAAAGTCAACACCCTGAACTTCAGAGAATACAAACAAAACACAAACAGAAGTTGCAAGCAGAAGTTACAAGCAGACAAAGAAACAGATCAGCAAATGGGCTTCCAGCTGTCTGACCATCACATCCATACCTAGTTAATTACCAGAGAGGGAAGCATCAACACCTGGGTTTTCAAAGCCAGGGGGCTCAAAAGCTACCCAGAGTCTCATCAGGCCAAATCACATAACTCTTTCCAAAGTGAGCCCCAAAGCAAAAACTCACATCAGGATATATATAGCCTTCTTCTGGATCAGAGAATGTCACAAACCTCTTGACACACTCCCCAATCACAAAGTAACAAGGTGTGGGCATTCTGAAAAACAAACCTCCTCCCACAGGTTCCATGTGACCACATTCAGTCTATTAGGGGGCAGAATATACTTTCAAATCAGGGAAGGTTCTCAGAGCCACTTAAGCCTATCAAAGGGCCTAGGGGCAGGGAAGATCTTCAGATTCCCATAACACAAGGTTACGTAGTCCTGCCTTGGTTTATACAAATACCAGTATATATGCATATTTATTCCCATGTTGTAATATAAGCACCTCAATAACAGGAACTGAACTTCAGTATTGTCTTTGAATTCTTAGACTTTATCACAATGCCTAATAAATACTTGATTGATCAATATGTGTTAGGGATGCTGCTTGGAAACTCCAAGATGATGATTAGTGGAGAAGCAATGCATTATGTGTTACCTCTTATCCCAGAGAGACATTGTATAACTGAAAAAAAGAGCCCTCACTCTTGAATAAGAAAGCAGGGTTCGAATACCATTTTCGGCACTTAACTACCTGTGTGGCCATTGGCAAGCTGCTTAACCTACCTGAGTCTCAGTTTCTTTACCTGTTGAATGAGAGTGTTCGACTTGATGGTCTCAGAAATTCTGTACAAATCTGTCTCAGTGGTCCTATGATCTGTACTTTGGGATTTTTGAGCACTGTAAGTGTTTGAGGGCATTAGGGGCACAAAACAGGAGTAGCAGTTTCCCTTCTCTAGGAGAGGTCAGCTATCAAGTGAGAAATGAAAGCCTCATCTGTGCTCCTTAGAGGCATGTGTCTATTATCTATGTAGTCATAATTGTGGAGACCTTCTATGCAGAGAAGCAATTTAAAATGCATAAATATGCATAATAATAAAGGAATTCTTATTAAGTATTTCCAGGGAGTTCTTTTCTTATATAAGAAGATCAAGGAAAGGATAATGGTCTTGGCTCTTTTCCTTAGGTAAGAGATCAAAGCCTGTTGTATATGAGGTGAAAGGCTTTCCATTAGATTTCAAAAAATGAATGCCAACTCAGATTCTGTTGGAGGGGAAATAATTATAAATACTCAAAACATTTTAGCATGAAAAAGGAAAGCCTCAGTTATTAAGATAGTTGCATGTAAATGTTCATATACATATATATACAGTAGATAGATAGTCATTTACATTGATGATGTTGATGTTAAAAACAAATCAAACAAAAATACATTTAATTATATCAAAGAATAATATCAATTAAAAATCATATGCTAGAATATGAATCAGTGAAGTCTTGGTCACAGATAATAAATAATGGAGGTGGCGCATGAACATAGATATCTTGATTCTAGGTCTATCCCTTTCATCTACATCAAATAACTTCCTTAAATAAAATCAACAAAGTGACAACATGAGCTTAATATAATGAGAGAAAAGTCAACACGATAATATATTAATGCAGTCTTTTTGTCTAGGTATATTCATGCATCTGTTTGTTTGTATGCCTATTAATCACATTCATATACCTCATATACCTGTTGATTTTTCATATTTAAATGTTTCTCTTGGTTTCTGTTAATAAAAGCTACAGATTTTTTGTTTGTTTTTGTCTCCACCACCACCCCAACCTAGGAATGACCCTCTGGCCTACTTTAATGAACAGATAAAATTAATTGATATAGAACATCGACCAATTAAATATGAACAACAAATTTGATAAAGGCAGAATGATGTAGATAGAACACAGGAACTGAAGTCAAGAAGACAGGGGTTTGAATAGTAGCTTTAGCCACAGGCAAATCACTTAATCTCTCCCTACTTCAGTTTTCTAATCCTTAGAAAGAAGGATTCTATGGCCAGCTTCTTCACAGTTCTAAATCTATGATCTTATGAATTTAGTTCTTTTCAGTGAATTTAAAAAAAATGTCAGAGTACTTATTATGCTATAATTTGTTTAACAAATCTCTAAAAATTCAAAGGCAACCTTCAATCCAATTGAAATTACATGATCATAACCCAGAAACAGCCAGTTCAAAATAATAAAATTCCCAAGGCTCAGAGTTGACCCCAGAAGTGATCAAGTTCAACCCAAGTTAGAAAAGGGACGTGTTCTACAACATGTTTCATTCTTGGTCAGTTCTAATTTTATTAAGACAGTTTGATATAAGGTGAAATAAGAATCTTTGGAGCAGCTAGGTGGCACAGTGAGTAGAGCACCGGCCCTGGAGTCAGGAGGACCTGAGTTCAAATCTGACCTCAAACACTTGACACACTTACAAGCCATGTGACTTTGGGCAAGTCACTTAACCCCAATTGCCCTCCAAAAAAACAAAAGCAAAACAAACAAAAAAAAACTCATTAGAATTTTTGCAAGCTCCACTCCCTTCATTTTACCTCAAGGGCTAAGAAGAAGGATAAAACCCTCTTCTGTATGACTTGAATACAGTTGTTCATGATTTATTATTGTTCTTAGTATTATGATAAAATAATAATGTTATTGTTATTAGTTTTGTGATAACACTCAGGCAACCCAGGTGGTGCAGTGGAGAGAGCACCAAGCCTGGAGTCAGAAAAACTTATCTTCCCAAGTTCAAATCTGTGCTCAGAAACTTACTAGCTATGTGACCTTGGGTAAGTGAACTTTGTTCACCTCAGTCTCCTCATCTGTAAAATGAGCTGGAAAGGGAAATGGCAAACCACTTCAGTATCTTGGCCAAGAAAACACCCCATGGGGTCACAAAAAGTCAGACATGACTGAAAAAAGACTGACTGGATTGTAATAAAAAATAATTATATTTAATTCCCTGGATTGTAAAACATTTTTCTCTTTTACAATTATTGTTCCCATTTTACAGATGAAGAACCTAATGTTCATACAGTTGAAGTAACTTGCTGCCATTCATACAAGTAATCAATATCAAAAGTGTAACTTAGGGGGCAGCTAGGTGGTTCAGTGAATAGAGCATCAACACTGGAGCCAGGAGGACCTAAGTTCAAATCCAGCCTCAGACACTCAACATTTGCAAGCTATGTGATCTTGGGCAAGTTGCTTAACTCCAATTGCTCTGCCTTTCCCCTTCAAAAAAAAATTATATATATATATATATATACACCGAAAAAAAGGTAACAACATTAAGGTTTTTTAACTTTGCATCATTATTCTGTATAATACTATGTTTTATAGTAGATATATGCTGAACAAAAATATAACTGCTTTCTCATAAAAAATATAGAAAAGATCATTTTGAGTTTATATTCCCATTGCTGCAGGATTTTTTTTTTTTATTTCAAACCAACCACATGAACAAAAACATGAACAGAATAAGGAAAGGCGGGAGAGAACCAGATTATAAAGGACTTTTGAATGCCAAATAGAGGAATTTGTAGAGTTAATCAGGAATCATTGGAATTTAATGTGTGTGAGAATGATGTGGTCTGTAGGAATATCATTTTGACAGCTGTGGAAAAGCTGACTTAGGTGAGAGACATGAGGCAGGGAGAATAATTAGGAAGTCATTGCAATAGTCTAGGCAAAAGAGGATGAGAATCTTTCTGGATTAGGGTGGTGACTGCATGATATTTGTTTTTTTGATCATTCACCTAAAAAGAATGTGTTGAGAAAAACATTGTTTTAAGTCTTAAAAAACAAAACATATTCCAAGGATAAACAACAATTTGATTTGCGCCTGTTATTTCATTGGTGTACAGGAGAACTTGATGTGAAAACTCTGTACCTGAAAGTCTTATAGAGAATTACTTAGTACACTGTAAGGTTAACTTGCCCACATTCACAAAGCTAGGATATGGGTCAGAGACAGGACTTGAACCCAAATTTTCTTAATTCCTAGGACTTCTCTTTATCCACTATTATTCATGTAGCTCTTTGGACCAAAAATAATAATAAAAGATAACCAACTATAGAAACTCAGAAAAAAATCTGCTAGCTTGAAGCCACCATCAACGTTGAACAGGAAGATAATTATTTTGTAATACATACATATGCAGTAAAGATATCTATAAACCTTAGTATCTATGGCCCTATATATTAACTACCCAATGCTCTCCTATGACTCCAAGAAGCTGCAGCATATGCAGAGACCACAGCCCAGCATTTTGGCAGGCTAAACCAGGTTGAAGGTAACAGGGACTTCAAAGCTATAGAGAATGTGTAAATGAGAATAATTTGTTCCAATGACCATGAAGGAGGTGAAGCAAGCACTGTGGAGTCCTTAGAGGTGGGTCAGAAGTTGAAGAAGGTCATCCACTACATCCTGAGCCATCACCAGTCTTCTTGACTTTTGTTTTGCCACTGTACTCTGATGACTCTGGAAGAGAGAGTCAAGACAATGGCTTTACCCAACTCTACCTCACTTAAATGAAATTTAAGTTCAAATTAAAAGACATAATCCATATCATGTTATCATTTTTACCTACCTCAAAGTCCTGTGGCAAGAAATGGGCTGAATACTTCTATAATGTAATGTTCTTAACAGACTGTCATCAACCAATGCTGAAGTTATTACCTATATATCTCAAGTTGAAGTCAATTCCTCTCTAACAGAACTTCTAACTGAAGAAAAGAATTTGATTGTCATTTGGTTTCTCACATGGTAAAGTGCCTAATGCTGATTCTATTCCAGCTGAGATTTATAAAACAGGAGATCCACTGCCCATACCAAATTTTCTAGATTATATAGCAAGATGAAGTGTCCCCTAGGAGTTCAAGAATGTCTCCATTGTCCATCTCTGTAAAAGAAAAGGAAACAGGTGGTCCTGTGACAATTATAAGAGTGCCTCTTTTTTAATTATTTTTTTTCTAGAATCTTCATTCAAGGTTCTTCCTTCACCTGGAATATGGCTAGCTACTTGTCAGTCAGTCTGACTTCAGAAAGGGCCAAGGAAAGGTTGATATGGTGCTTACTACCTAAAATTTCTATGGCAGAACAAAGGTCTATACACAATGTTTTTCAATATAATGAAGGTCTTTGATACTCTCAGTCATGAGGTTTTTTGGAAGATCATGGAAACTTTTGATTGCCTGAATACCTTTGTCAGTATTGTATGCCAGTTTTCATGATAGCATGTTTGTATGGGTTCTGAATAATATATGATGTTCTTGTGTTTTCCCAGTCACCAGAAGAGTAAAACAAGGCTGTGCACTTTCTCCCATGCTTTTTAGAATGATGTTTTTAGCAATGCTTTAAGACACCTTCAATGAGAACAAAAATAGCAACAAGGTCAGCTACCACACTAATGGTAATTTATTTGACTTGAAAAGACTACAAACCAAGACTAAAGTGGAGGGAAAGTTGGTGCATGACTCCCCACCCCAGATGATTTTGCGCTCAATGTAAGCTGCGAGACTGAGATGCAACAGAGTATGAATTGATTATTCCTCACTTGTTCTAATTTCAGCCTGACAATTAACACCAACAAAGCAGAGGTTCTCCACCAGCCCACATTACACCATACATACATGGAACCATTGGTTACAGCAAATAGAGAAATGTTGGATGTCATGGACAACTCATTTATCTTGGCAGTACACTTTCCAGGATGTACATATAGATGATGAGGTTGATGCACATGGTACTACAGCTAGCTTAGTGCTAGGAAGCCTCTGAAGGAAAGTGTGAGAGAGAAGTATTAGGCAGCCTACAAAACTAAAAATCTACATAGCCATTATGCTGACCTCATTGTTGTATGCCTATGAAACTTATAAAAGTATACCAATGCCATGCCAGGAATGTGAATCACTTCCATTTTAATTGTCTCAGGAAAATTTTGAAGATGATCTGGCAAAATAAGATGCCATATATTGAAGTCCTTTCTTTAGCTGGACCACTGACCATTTATAAAGCCAAGCACAAGCAGCTTTCCAGAGGACTGCTGCTGTGAACAGCTTTCAAGGTTCTGATTACACAGTATAGTGAACTCTTTATTCATTAACAAATCTGGACAAAACATTCACAGAAAACAAAGTACAGCGTTCAGAATTTTTTAACTTCACAACTTAGCACTAAAATGGCCAAATAGTTTTCACCAAAGTGGTCACATAGTTTTAAGCAAAAGACAGCATTCATTTAGTAAGTCCTTCATTTAGTAAATCCTTAATTCAATCACCCTTAAGGAGGCAAGCCTCCTTAATTGATACGAAGTACAAAGGCCATCCACCCCTAGGTCACAATTAAGTTGCAATATTATCAGTCACTACTAAATACCCTCTAAAGGGGTAGTGGAAAGTATAAAGGCCATCCACCCCAGGTCACAAGTAAGTTGCAATATTTTCACTACTAAGTACCCTCTTAAGGGGTAGTAGAAAGTGCAAAAGCCATTCACCCCCAGGTCACAAGTAAGTTACAATCTCATCTGTCAGCATTAAATACCCAAGGAGAGGTCTTTTCATCTTGACTCAAGGCAGTCTTTCAGCTTCCATGGTTCCTCTTCCATGGTCCCAGCTCCTACCAAAATCTAACCAACTGCCACCTGAGTTCAAAGGCAGACAGCTCCCAATTCCTTGTACAGCTCTCCATGCAGTTCCTGCTCCATATTGAAGCTCATAGTGTCTAATGCACCTCAAGTCCTTCACAGTTTCTGTTCCTGAGAAGACAAAACTTAACCAAGCCACAATAACATTCATACACATTGCCAGCATCCTCATCAATTAACTTTCTGCCTGTGAAATCCTCTTAGACCCAAAACAGACAAAGTACCAGCACCACAATCATGTTTTCTCAGTCTTCAGCAGCTACTGCTCATTTTCAGAAGCTCTCAGCAGAAGTTTCAGCTGGTTCTCAGAAGAAGCTAGGCCACCATAAGTTCCATTCTCAAAATCAAAATTACTTTCTCCAGCCTGGACCTCTCCTCCTTAGACTCCACTCTGCTTGCTGCAAGACATTCTGACTCTCAAGCTTGTGCTTTTCATTATATAAGTATTAGCTCCTCCCTGATCCAGCCCCTTCCTGTTACATCAGGAAATCCATCCCACTGTGGAATTCACAAGTTCTGAGTCTTAATACTTTACACAGTTATGATCTTGGAACTAAGTGCTAAGTACATGTTAGCTTTCCAATACAAGGGGCTCTTCAAATTCCATTAATATAACACCATTCAAACTCTATTGAAGAGAACACAACTCTGGTAGGCTGCTCACATTGTTCAAATGACAAATGTATGTTTGCCAAAAAGAATATTTTATGGAGAATTCACACAAGTCAAGTGCTTGCACTGATGTCAAAAGAAAGTATACAAGGTCACTCTCACAGTCTCTGAAGAACTTTGGAATCAGTTGTGAGACATAGAAGATACTGGCACCTGACTGCTCAGAATGACAAGCCTACATCAAAGAAGATGCCACCTATGAGCAAAGTAGAATTGAAGTAGCTAAAAAAGAGTGAAATACACAAATTTAGAGACATCTATGCTCCAAAGGTTCATATGTGCTATTTGTGACCAAAGTGTGATAGAGCCTTCTGAGTTTATGTTCACCTAATCAGCCAGTCAGATTCACTCTATCTTGACTCCAACTAAATGATATCATTTTGGTCCTCTTGGAGAATAAAGAACAACAATCAACCAACTTAACCAGTTAATTACTTAGTTAATTAGGAATTTAGGTTCTTATAAACTTAGAAAATAGGAACTTAATAATTAGGTATATAGATACTTTAGTAATTATGTGTGTATTTAAACTGGCTTGAAATAGTTTCAAACCATTTTGAAACCAACTTAACCTGTCTAAAATGGATTAACTTGATTTGAACTGGTCTAAACTGATTCAAACTAGTTTGAACCTAGACAAATCTATCCCAATGGGTAGATAAAACCAATTATATTATTATTGTTATTATATTATTTCAGTAAAACTGATTTTAGCTGGTTTAAATTTAATTGAATTTTTGTAAACCGCATTTCATCAATTCAGTTGAAGCCTATTTGAACTGTTTGGAACACAAGTACGTAAGTACATAGGTACTGATATAATCAAGTCCTTCAAGTCCTAGTTACAAATGTAACTAGGTATTTATGTACTTTTAATTAAGTAATTAAATCCTCCTGCAATTAGTTATGCAGGTGATTAAGTAATATTTTCCTTGGGTATTTAATTACATAGGTACTTATGATACTAGGCACTTACAATTAGATAATTAAATATATAGTTACATTAGTAACCACTTATTTAATTTTGTCCTCTATTTAACCAGTCTGAAATAGTTTGAACTGGTCTGAACTGGTTTAGATCAGTTTGAAACACTTAAAACAAGTTTGAATCTGCTGAAACCAGTCTAAATCAGACTGAATCTGAATCAGTTTCAATCAATCTGACCTGGTCTAAACTGGAGGAATTGGTATAAACTTAATTGAACCAGATGTATACTACTTGAATTGTTTTGAACATAGGTACTTAAATATCTAGGTTCATGGGCAATTAGGTAAGAAATAATTAGGCATTCATATGTCTAGCATTTATGCAATTAGGTAATTCGGTACTTAGGTACTTATAATCAGATAATTTTGTTTTGAAGTAATTGTGCAACATGTTAATTATTTACTTAGGCACTTACTTGAGTACATAGGTACTTATTTGGTTCTTAGTCAATTAGGCAATAATTTAAATATATTGGTGCTAAATGATCATATCCTCTGACAATTAGGTATATATGCACATATTTAATTAACAGGCACATATTTAATCTATATAATTAGATTATTAATTACTTCATCCCTTAGTAATTTAGGCACTTAGGTATTTACTCAATTAGGTGCTTAGTTTGTTAGTTATGTAAGTATTTAGTTACTTAGGTACTTATTTAGTGTACTTTAGGATAGATGAAAGAAGCTCTAT
>CM053585.1:151624081-151652639 GCA_028646515.1 Pseudochirops corinnae
TATATTCATATATACACATACTCAGATATGTGCTTGTATGCATATATAAACCCTCTTATATAGATATATGTGGAAGTATATGTATATATACGTTTGTATTCCCTTCAGCTATCCTCATACTGAGAAAAGTTTCATCAGTTACAATTGTCACTTTTCCATGTTGGCATGTAAATAGTTCAACTTTGCTAAGTTCCTTATGACTTCTTTTCCATGTTTATCCTCTCATGCTTCTTCTATCGGAGTGTCAAACTATTTTTTCAGTTCTGGTTTTTTCAGCAAGAATGTTTGAATGTCCTCCACCTCACTGAATGACCATATTTTCCCCTGGAACACTATCCTCAATTTTGCTGGGTAGGTGATTCTTGGTTTTAATCCAAGCTCCCTTGATCTCCGGAATATCATATTCCAGGCCCTTTCATCCCTTAATGTAGAAGCTGCTAGATCTTGGGTTATCCTAATTGTGTTTCCACAATATTCAAATTGTTTCTTCCTGGCAGCTTCCAAAACCTTCTCCTTGGTCTGGGGATTCAGGAACCTGGCTATAATATTTCTAGGAGTTTTCTTTTGGGGATCTTTCTCAAGACGTGATCGGTGAATTCTTTTAAGTTCTATTTTGCCCTCTGGTTCTAGAATATCCAGGCAATTTTCCTTGAGAATTTCTTGAAGGATGCTTTCTAAGTTATTTTTTTGATCATGGCTTTCAGGTAGTCCAATAATTTTTAAGTTGTCTCTCCTGGATCTGTTTTCCAGGTCAGTGGTTTTTTCAAGGAGATATTTCACATTGCCCTGTATTTTTTCATTTGTTTGGATCTGTTTGATAGTATCTTGATTTCTCATGAAGTCATTTGCTTTCATTTGCTCCACTCCAATTTTGAAGGAATTATTCTCTTCAGAATGCTTTTGAGATTCTTTTTCCATCTGGCAAAGTCAACTTTTTAAGGCATTCTTCTCCTCATTGGCTTTTTGGGCCTCCTTTGTCATTTGAGTTAATCTATTTTTTAAGGTGTTAATATTCTTTAGTCAGGTTGTTGACTCTCTTTTCATGATTTTCTTGCATCATTCTTATTTTTTTCCCTGTTTTTCTTCCACTTCTCTCATTTGGTTTTCAAAATCTTTCTTAAGCTGATCTCTAGTTTTTAGGCAATCTTCATGTTTCTTGGAAGCTTTTGGTGTGGGAGTTCTGACTGTGTTGTCTTCCTCCCATTCCCTGCTTTGATCCTTTTTTTCCCCAAAGAAGGACTCTAGAGTTTGGTTGTTGTTCTTACTTTGCTTCCTGTGCTTATTCATGGTTGGCCAGTCACTGATTTTTTAGCTCTGTGGAACTCTGCTTTCAGAGGGGAAAGCTCTGTCCCAAATTGCTGGGGTTTTCCCAGATGCCGGAGCTTTTGGGAGTCTGCTGGGGCCCTCCCCAGCTCTGGCTCACTGAAAAGGCACCTCAAGACCACCATCCAAGACTGCGATCTAGATCCAGGCTGCTCAATGTGAGAGCACTTGGGTTCTGAACAATCACTTGGCCACCCTGCAGCCTGCAGGCCGGGAGCTCTGAAGCGGCAACGTGGAGGCAGTTGCAGGACCTCCACTTCTGCTGCTTCCTTGTCCTGGAGGAGGTTTTGCTGGACCTACTTTTCTCCCCCAATTTTTAGCCTAGTTTCACTGACCTTTCACTTAGTCCTTTTTTTTTTTCTTTATGGCTTGATAATTCTGGAAACTGCCACAACTGCTGCAGATCTCCTCTTCTCTTGTGCCAGCTGCAGCTCAGCATGTCTGGCTGCCCCCAGGGCCAAGCCACTGTTTCAGGCTGGGCTGGTTTCAGCTTCCAGCACTGAGATGGTCCCTTCTAGCCGAGCTGTCATTAGTGGAAAGTATATTTGTGTGTGTTTTAGAGTTCTAGAATTTGTTTAGAGTCATATTTTATGGGTATTTTGAGGTCGTTATGTGGGAGCTGAGATATCTTGCTGCTCTTACACTACCATCTTGGCTCCACACCCCTGCCCCCTTCAATCTCTTAATGTAGCAGCTGCTAGATTCTGGATTATCCTGATTGTGTTTCAACAGTACAACATGTTACAATCTGTTACAATGGAGGGAAAGAACAGGAAGGCAAAAGGGAATGAGTCAATCTTACTCTCATTGAATTTGGCTTAGGGAAGGAATGACATACACTCTAAATTGGGTATCTTCCCCTATAGGAGAGTAGGGGGAATGAGGATGAGAGGAGGGATGATGGAGGGGAGGGCAGGGTGGTGGGGAGAGTTGTTAGAGGCACACCCTTCTGTAAAGGGACAGGAACAAAGTAGAGAATAGAATAAGGGGGCGGGGATAGGAAGGAGAGAAATATAGTCAGTCTTTCACAATATGTCCGTTGTGGAGATGTTCTACATAACTGCACATGTACAGCCTGTATTGAATTGCTCATCTTTCCAGTGTGGGTTGGTGACGAGGTAGGAAGGGAAAGAATCAAGAATTTAAAGTTCTGTAATAAAATGTTAACTATATATATATATATATACATATATATATATACAAATATGTATATATATATAATTATTATTATCATTATTATTTACATGCAACTGGGAATTAAGATATACAGGCACTTGGAAAGAGAGATCCATCTTGCCCTACTGGAAAGTCAGTGGAGTGATGGGGGAGGATATAGGAGAGAGCAGATGCACAGTTGGGATGGCTGTTTTGGAGTGGTGGGAAGGGGAAAAAAATGGGGAGAAAATTTGTAACTCAAAATCTTGTGGAAAGGAATGGTGTAAACTAAAAATAAACAAAAGTTAATTAAAAAAACAAACAAACAACATCAGGGCACCACGAAAAGGATTATAATTCATTGAAGGTCAGGTGATGGTTAGCAACAAAGTATTTTTAAAATTAAAAAAAAATCAACTCAGGTCTTACTGACTCCATGCTATGCACTCTAATCTTGCTGCCCTCATTATGAGTAGGAATGATTTTATTTTTTCAGTTCTACCTATAGTATGTGACTTACAGTAAATGCTTTGATTACTCTCTACTTTTGGAACTACCTTTGCATCTACTCTACTGTTTCACTACCAGTGAACACTCTAGAAGAGCAATTGACAATGAACTAGCCATGGCAGGAAGTAATCAGACAGTGAAACTTTAGTTCAAATCAGTGACCAAGAAGGGAAAGAGAAAAAAGTGAATTGAAGAATAAATTAGTGCCCTCAGGTCCTGAATCTCCCCAACTAAATATTGATGTTCTAAGACACTATGAACAGAAAAACAAATGGTAATTTGGTGGAGAGGACTGTTAGTTTATAGAGGTAGTGGGTCAATGGAGAATTCTGAGTCTTAGAACATGATCTTTACTCTTAGAGCTATCAGATATATCTATAGATGAATAAAATGCTCCTTGGATTTGATAATAGTTATTGTATTAATTTTCTTCAATCCTCTCACTTTTGTGGTGGAGTATAAATAAATGTGGTTAGTTATGCTTGTGTAATTAACTCTTTAACACTATATTACAGTGACCGAATTGAAAGATAGTATGAAGGGAAAAGGGCAAGGTTTTTCAGCCAGTTGGGGACTGAGCCAATAGTCTAATTGAACTAATACCAAATAAAATATCACAGCAATGCCATCCACAGAAAAAAGCTAGGGAATCAAAGAATCTAGGTCTCTAAAAATTATGGAGAGTTTAGGATTAGAGAATTTGACATTTTCCCCAAGATCCCTCTGGTGACTAGTTGAGCATTCAACTTCTGGGGTGAGTGTGAGATAGCTGCTGCTTTGCTCTCATTATTGAATTGAAATAGGCACTTAAGCATCAGGACTGAAGGTAGATACATTTAGGAGACTTATCTCTCCATTACTTTTTTTTTTCTTTCTAGAACTTTTTGAAACTTCCGTGCTTATCACTTATATGGCAACTCAAAGTCAGAAATGGTCTTTCTGGCTAATTACTACTTCTAGTTGGGAACTACTTACCATTTCATTCTACCATTTATAAAATTTTGAGAGTATAATTCAGTAAGTAGTAGACATACTACTGATAGAGTTCAGGAAAAAATCCCCTGAGGTGAATCAGAGGTAAAATTAAAAAAAAAAAGTTTGCATGAAGGAAATGATTCACAAATTAGGTTTTGTTGTTTCTTATTTTATATAACAAAAGTAGAACATTAAAAAAAATAACCTCTTTGCTTTTTGGAAGTAACATTATTTAATCTTTAAGTTATATAATTTAGTCTGATATTAATTGCATTAATTAATATAATTTAATATTATTTAATCTAAAATTCCTTCTCCATCCCTCAAACATGCATAATGGCAGCTAGAGATGAATATGTCCAAGGGTTGGGAGGGAGTGGTAGTAATTGTTATTTAGAAAGAAATAATTCCTATCTAAGGAATCATAATGTAACAATATATTTGAAAGGAATCATCTCAGCCCTCATTTCAGTTAGTAGGAGACCTGAAGCAAGACAGCAATGTCACCCATCCAACCTACTCATATTTTTCAATTCCTGTCTTAGTGTAGTATCAAATCCTCACTTCTAAGCTCTCCCCTACTCTTGATTATAAGCCACAGAAGGGAAAAAAAATCTACCCCCCCCACCAAAGAAAAATCTATACTTGCAAACAAACAGAATGCTAGTTACCTAAAGGTTCTTAAGGTTAACTGAGATTTTATCAGATTTCCAAAACCCATAAATTTAATTCATTTCAATTTAATAAGTATTTATGAACTCTTACTATCCTCTAGCGCCTGTGCTAGAAAGTGATGGATATATCAGTGTGGCTAATATATAATCCCTTTTGATTTAGTATGAGAGATAGGACATTTATAAAAAAATTAAAATACAAAATACATTCCCTACAAATATGCCCATGTCTCTCTTACGTTCAAAAATAAAAACAAACAAAAAACCTCACTTCATTCATTCCTGTTATCATGGCGTATCTCCCTTGCCTTTTGTGGCTAAACTAATTGAAAAGACAATCTATAATAAGTGTCTCCATTTCTGCTGTTTTCACTCTTTTTAACTCTACAGTCTGTCTTTCAACTACATAATTCAATGAAACTGCTCCCTTTTATTAATATTCTTCCTTCTTGACCTCTCTGTAGCCTTTGCCACCGTTGATCATTTACTTCTCCTTGATACTCTCTTCTCTCTAGGTTTTCATGGCACTACTCTCTCTGGGCTTTCCTAACTACCTGACTGCTCCTTTTCAGTCTCCTTTTCTAGACTTCCATCTAGGTCACACCAACTAACTGTAGATATTCCACAGGACTTTGTCTTGGGTCTTTTCTCTCCTCCTGGTCTATACTGTTTTACATGGAGATCTCATCAACTCCTATGGATTCATTCTCTGCTAATTATTTATTCTGCTCTGACTTTTCTGCTGACCTTTAATCTCACATATCCAACTGCCTATTAAAAATCTTCAACTGAATATCATATGAACAACATAAATTCAACATGTCCAAAATTTAACTCGTTATCTTTCTCTCAAACCTCTCCCCTCTTTCAACTCTCTTTGTTCAGAACACCATCATCCTTCAGGTCTGCCAGGTTCACAACCTACATTCAGCCTCTAATCCTCACTCTCTCTTTCTCACTCCATATCCAGTCTGTTACTAAGGGCATCTCAAATAACTATAGAAATATTTCTTATATCTGTCCTCTTTTCCTCCCTAATACTGTCACTACCTTGCCATAATCCGTTATCATTTTACACCTGGATTTTTGAAATAACATGTAAATTGGTCTGCCAAACACATCTGTCTTTATTCCAGTTCATCCTCCATTCAGCTGACAAAGAGATTTTATTAAAACACGCTTATGACCAGGTTGCCCTCCTATCATCTCCAGGATCAAATAAAAATTCCTCTATTTAGTATTCACAGTCATTCATAATTTTCTCCCTCCCTCTGTTCTAGTCAATTTACACTTTTAATGCAAGCCCCATCAAAAAGTCTTCTTGCTGTTCTTTGAACAAGGCACTCCATCTCTTGATTCTTGGTGTTTTCTCTGACTGTCCTCAAATTCAGGGACTTTCTTTTACCTTGTTTTGCATCTTCAACATGTAAAATATTGTCTGGCATATAATAGGCAATTAATAAGCATTTGTTGATTAATTGATAAAAATATAAAGATGTGAGATCACAGGAAAGTGAGATCTCTTTGTGGGAAACTAAGTAAGAAATGAAATCAGACATGAAACTTGGTACATGAGCATAATTTCCAAGGACAGAGATTAGGGATGTAGAATTACAGGTTTAAAGAAATTTTTGACCCAAAATTACAAAGTTGAGAAGGCAAGGCTAGTCTGGGAAGTCAATCAACAGACATTTCTTAAGTACTTAATCTATACCAGACACTGTCCTAGAAACATTCACATACATTTTGTTGTTCTTTGTTAAGTTTTTAATTCTGTGTTTTTAGAATTTAGAATTAGAATTAAGAATGAATATTAGTCCAAGAAAATGTTTAAAAGTTGTAACTCTTAAAAACCCCATTTCAGTAAATATATAGGATATTGTAGAATGCATTGGTTTGATGGAAGGATCATTCAAGTTGCCAAAAAAAAAAAAAAAGATTAAGCCTTAGCCAAAATACAAAGGAAAGTATGACTTAAACATGAAAAATAGTATCAAGAACTGGCAAACTACTGTGGCAAAGAGCCTAATTGATCTTCAGAAAACAAGTGAGGACCTTCAGAAAGAACTGGCATAAGAAGAGTTTATTGTTGATTTGTGTACAGTGAGGCATAACCTTCTTAAAGTTGAGAGAACAAAGATTTTTTTTAAAAGTGGTTACTAACTATTTTCATGAAGAAACAAAGTGTTTATTCAAGACAACACAGACACTGGAGTAATGTGGATTGAAAAGAAAGTTTTCACCAATAAAACATAGTTTTTCATTCAAGGCTATATGTCAAAACCACTGTCAGAAGTTCAGGTGAACCTATAAATCGGACTACTAAACATGCATTTCCAAAAAGAAATGTGTGTGTGTGTGTATGTATGTATACATTTACATATATACACATATACATATATGAATATATGTTTTTATATATATATATATATATATATATATATAAAATATAAACTCAATGAGTCTTGAGTCTGAAATTCTTATCCTCTTTTAGAGAATGATGAACTCTGGGAAATATACTGAAAAACAGAGCATCAAAATTGTTCTCAAATCTGTTTACATTTCTAAATATCTGACTGGAAGTTGATATTTTTCTTAACTTTTCCATTCCCTGAAGGCTTTTGTATTTCAGATTCCTCTAGGAAACAGAACACATTACACTGTCTACTATAATTGATATGGGTTTAAAGAAAACTGTAAAGTTAAAAAAAATAAAGATGAATATAGTAAGAGAGGAAACCATATATATAATTTTTTTTTCATACCATTAGTGCAATGCTTTTAAAAATGTACTGTTAAATTCAAATAATCTATTTTTAATTATTTCTTTGGGGGAACAATTGAATGAAGAAAGGAGCTTTTGTAGGGAAAGGGAATTTCAGCCTAATTGTGGAAGGCCTTGAAAATAAAAACCAGTCAAAATAATAAAAACCTAAGCCATTCACCTCTGTCACTGATATATGTTGATTATTCTCTGAAGATTCACATATTGGAGAATATAACAGGCAACCTGTGTATAATTGGATATGTGAAGCGTGCTAGAGGACAGGTGTTCAAATCACAGTTCCTAGACTTACAACTTATGTGATACTAAAGGTAGTGAATCAGTTTTCTGCCTAAGGCATGAGCCTCATTTTCCTCAGATATAAATTTGGAAGAATAAGACACAACTTGTTTTTAAAAAAGGTATGAGGAAAGCACTTTATAAACCTTAAAGTACCAAAGAACTATATTATTATCAATGCCAAATTGCAATATTCCTATGATTTTTATAAAGTTCACAAGATCCTTTCAGTCCTGCAGTTAGGAAGTAAAACTTTGTTGCTGTTGGTATTTAATTTTATAGACTTTGACCACTGAAAGGACCTTACATCTGGTCTAAATTTCTCATTTTATAGATAAGTAAATTAAGGACAAGATAAATTAACTTCCTTGAAGTGACAAAATGATTTAATGATCAAACTATGATAAGTATATACATATATATATGTATGTATATGTAAACATATTCTACTGGGATAATGCCATAACATATATTTACAAATAAGTCATCAGAGGAATGATACACACACACACACACACACACACACTAATACACAAATGCATACACACGGAAGGGTGGGATGGGTACTGATAAATGGGGGATTCAAGAAAAGTCTTTTAAAAGAATGAACCTAAGGATTTGATTGTATCAATTCCTAAGGATTGTATTATATTATGCAATGTATAAAAAGTATAAAATATTAATTCTACCTCTCTTTTTGATTCACTAATCTACCATTAAAGGTCTCATATAATCAGATTCCATACTTATCTTTGATTACTCTCCTATATCAACTTTTGGTATATGTATATTTATATATGAAAAAACATGTTGTAGTCCCTATAGACACATTTATGAAAGAAGAGGTGAGCCACTAACTGGTGATGCTGAAAAGAGAATTCATGCTTCAAGTGGCTAGAACAGATAATTTCTGATATCTCTTTCTGTGATATTCACTTCTTCAAAGACATTGTACTTTCAATATGATAGAGTAGAAAGAGTGATGAATTTGGAGTTAGTAGACCCAAATTTGAACTTTCTCTTTGCTAATTATTAACTGAGTAACCTTGGACAAGTCATTTAACCCTGCTAGGTCCAAGTTTCGTCATCTGCAAATTGATGGGGTGAGACTTGATGATTTTGACATGCTATAATTGGATGCTTCTCAAGCCAAAGTACCTAAATAATTCAGGGATGAATTAATCACCTGGAAGTGGTCGGGGTACAGGTTTAATATGCTATGGGATTGACTTTGAACCTTCAATACAATTACAAGCTTACATACTCCATTGGGAACCCAGAGTCAACTTTACATCATGGCACCAAGTAGTGCACAAAAAATATTTTTTAATTTATTTCTCAATTGATTTAACTTATTTTCACTCTCCTGGCCACATTCTCTCACTTTTAGTGCCAACTATATCCCTGTCTCTATTTAAGCTTTTCCCTGAAATATCTCCACTAAATATTGATGTTATTCTGTTCATCATTCTTTTCTAGAATTTATTTCAATATTTTTTACAATCATTGTGATTCCCTCCTCCACCCCCAATGCAACTGATGCCAACCAAAAGCCAATTATGACACAGTAGACTATCTTGAGTTGAAAGATTCATCTCTTTCTGGCTATGAGCTATTCCCCACTTTTACTTAAGAAATGTTCTCCACTTCCTCCACTGAGGAAAGCTTTCCCTCAGAAGATAGTCAGTTACTCAGTAGGTTCATAAAGCAGAGGTGGAACTGCTTTTGAGAGCTTTTTAGAACTGAGTTTTTATTCCCTGCAATGAAGAAACACTAGATTAAAACTTTCATAGTAAGAGAGATTAAAAATTAACCTTATCAAATTATTTCTAAGTGTATGGGTTTTCTACAACAGGAAATTATACTCAGTAAACAAAAGAGGCAAATTTGGGTAAGCCATCAAGAAGAAAAATAAAGCCTTCTAAAATTTTGCTTTGTTTTGTTTGGATGAGAAAATGATGGACAAGTGATCTTATCAGTACAGGGAGAAATTATAATGACTACTTCCTTTAAGCATTGAGACTGGCAACGTGTTTGTTTCATATAATCATAAAGAATTGCCTGAGACATTAATTGATAAATATGTAACAGAAGTAAAAGAAGGAGGACTTATTATTGATTTATACATGCTTTGGCATAGACTTCTTAAAGTTGAGGGAAAAAACATTACTACAGTCTCTGTATTCTGTTGTATACAAATCTCAACAATTCTTCTAATAGGTTGTTAAGCAAAGGGTGAATTAACACTTGTCAGAAAAAAAAAAAACTTCATATTCTTGGTAAAATACATGGTACACTAGATGACCTCTGAAGTTGATTCAAACATGCTAAGAGTTTATGATTCATCAATTCTCAATAATAATAAAAAATCAAAGAGTTAAATTATCTCAAAGTGAGCACTATGTTTTGTAATTTTTTCTATACACGAACTTAATGTTAATTTTTGAAATAAACTTGAATTCTAATAGAAATATTTACATTCATTTTCTTTAGTTTAGAGTTGTAATCTATCAATGTCTCAAGCTTCACTAATTAACTCTAAACCATTCATTGACAGTAATGGAAATGAGGTAAATTACAAATTATCTCTGTTATGCTACTTTATCATGCTAATATTCTTTATCATTATAGACTTTAAAACCTGATTCAAAATGTATTTTTGCAAAAATGATTTATCAAATAGTTCCACTTTTCTTTGACCGTCCTTTTTCTCTCTTGTCCATTAGTATGGTGAATATTCATAGACAACTTTATGAAAAAGTATTCTTTGGATAGCTTTAATTGCAATGAAGAGGAAAATGCTAATGATATTTAAAGCAAATGCACCTATTCGGCATGAATTATTTTGAAAATATAGACAGAGGATACTCTACAAAACTCTTTATGACACAAAGATAGTCCTATTGTCCAAACCAACAAAACATATGGCAAAGGAAGAACTGTACATCAATTTTACTAATGAATATTCTTCTGAAAATCTTAAATGAAATCATGGCAAGAAGGCTATAGAAATATA
Organism: Pseudochirops corinnae; assembly: GCA_028646515.1. NCBI lineage: Eukaryota > Metazoa > Chordata > Mammalia > Diprotodontia > Pseudocheiridae > Pseudochirops > Pseudochirops corinnae. The sequence goes on from CM053585.1 coordinate 151,634,799, forward strand.
TTTCAGAAAATATTTCAGTATGATCCTGTTAGATTCATAATAGGTATGTAGAGTATATTCAATATTAGAAAAATAATCAGTATAATCAATCATCTACCAAACCAAACCAAACCAAAACCAAAATATAAATATAAAAGTAATAAAAAGTCTTACACAAATTTACATATCAAGAACTTATTTTTTAAAACCTAAAAAGCATAGGATGAAAGGGCAGTTCTTTGATATGACCAAAATCATATATCTAAAATAAAGTACTTAAAATGGATGAACCCTGTAAATTTTCCTAGAACAAACAATGGTAAAGCAAGGATATTCTTCTTCCCAATTCTTATATGATCCAAATATAAAAAACTAACAATAACAATGTTAAAAATCATAAAATTATAGGTGAAAAATAAGAATATGTTGTCCCATTTGCAAATGGCATGATGGTATACATTTTTTAAATGACAATAAAGGTTAGCAGAAAAAAGTAATTGAGACAATTAATGGCCTTAGAATAGTGTAAACATACAGAGCAAATCAGCAAAATCCATTTCAAGTTCATCATTGTACTAACAAAAATTCTGGGGAATGAGAATAAGTATAATGTACACAAAATGTTGGCATCTAACCAATCAGACACATTCAGAACTTTTACAAAAAAATTTTCTTGTTTAGTCAATCAGTCATTTCTAACTCTTATGACCCTATGGACTGAAGCATGCCAATACTGTCCATGGAGTTTTCTTCTCAAACATGATAAAGGGGTTTGTCATTTCCTTCTACAGTGGAATAAGGCAAACGGAAGTTAAGTGACTTGACAAGGGTCACATAGCTAGTATGTGTGTAAGGCTGGATTTAAACTCAGATCTTCCTGACTTCAGACTGAGCACTCTATCCTCTGAGCCACCTTTTAAAGACGATAACAACACAACAAAAACAAGTACAAAGAAATAAAAGAACACGTAGCTAACTATGGAGATATTTACAATTCACAGTTTGGGCTTGGAAATACAATAAATATAATAATACTACATAAATTTATTTTTAGATGTGTTTCTATGATTATCAACTTGTCAAGAAAATGTTTATTTTTGCATTTATGCTTATCTTCACATATTATCTCCAAGAGGATGCAAGTCATTTGAAAGGAAGGATAGCATTATTTTGGCTTGGTATGCTCAGTAATCAGTTTGCTTTGTAACTTTGCACATGATAAGTCTTTAATGAGTCCTATTTAATAAGCTTTTTAAAAAATAAATTACTTTAGTGAACTAGACAGTATCAAAGTTCATTTTGGGGAATAAAAGTTCTAGAATTTCAAGGGAAATCATAAGGATAAAAGGAGGAATTAATTTTTATACTTCAGAGTATAAATTGCAGTCATTAAGACCTTTATGTAAAATAAAATATTAAAAAGTAAGTCAATGAAGCAGACTAGATAAATAACAGAAACAATCAAACAGGATTTTACTGTCTGATAAATCTCAACAAAGAAATAACTGTGGGAAGGATTCCCTCTTCAATAAGAACAATTTGGAAAACTAGAAAACACTTGGCAGAAATTGTATTTGGAGTAATATTTTGAATTATGTACAATAATAAACTCTAAATAGATACACAATGTAAGAAAAAAAAGAGCTCAAATTTTTTAAAAAGTAAAGGAAAAAAAGCAGAGATTGAGGTACAGACACACTGAAGAGGAAAGTGTATGTTTTCTAACTATGACTGTGGGCAATATTTTTATACAGGGGATAGAGGTGATTATAAAAGACAAGAGGCCATTATGAGAATATTATTTTTTTAAAAAATAAAAACTTTGCATCAGCAAGATCAGTACTGTGAGAATAAGAAATGGGCTTATTGAAGTGGGGCAGGACATACTGCATCAAATATTACTAAAATCCATTTTCTAGGAGATAGACACAAAAGTTTATTACTCAGAGTCATATCCCAATAGATAAATGGTGAGAGAAGATGAACAGTTCATAAAATATGCATTGAAAAATCACATATGGAAATTTTAAAACATTTAAAACCAATAATACAAAGAGAAATAAAAATCAAAACAGGTCTGAAGTTCTATCTATGTGCAACAAATTGGAAAAAAAACCCAAAAATATAAATGGTCATGTTGAAGATATTGTGGAAATATATTTCCTCTCTTGGCAAATTGATATATAAACTACTCTAAACACTCTGGAAAACAATGTGGAGTTATGAAAGAGATTTGCCCATAGAGTTCATAACCTTTGATCTAATGTACCCCCTGCATACATACCATAGGGAAATAAAAAACAAGAAAGATCCAAAATATAGCAAAATATCAATAGAAGCTTGGTCATGTTTTCAACAAAATAGAGGAATACACATTTTCTTATGTACTCACAAACTCTCTAGGACTTCACAAAATAGTAATTATACATTTGAGGTGAAGCAGTTACGGCTGTCTTTATAGACCAAGAAAGCAAGACATTTGATAATATTATGAATTAACAGTAGGGAGTGCTGATATATAACTTGCTCACTCTAAACCTTCTTCAATACCCCCCCGCCCCAGGTTTGCAGGGCTCACAAGTTCATCCATTTATTTGTGTTCTGGCATCCATGAATCAAAGAAGAGATAAAAGAAGATGCTTTCTTTGAATCCTTTGATGTGGGGGGAGTCTATAACTCTGGAACATTTATATATTTTCAGATTTTTTTCAATGTATTGATTGTGTAGGTAATTTTTTTCTCTTCTCGTTTTTTTTTTTGGAAAAAAATAATCTTTGTTATGTGGGATGGCCCTCTGAGAGGCAAAAAAAGGGGAAATGAGGAAATTTATGTAATATTAAAATAAAATATGTAAAGGAAATTTATTTTTTCAAATATTAATTGAAGTAAAAAACTGGAACCAAAGTTACTGATCATCAGTCTGGCAATAACAAGAAATATGAATACAAGGAATTCAGAGAACATGGGAACAATTGTAGAACTAATATAAAATGCAAAAAGCAGAACAAAAAGTACAAAATATGTAAGATATACAGTAATGTCAATGTAAAGGATTCTAAGAAAGAAAAACTCTGATTAACTCTCAAGTTCAATTTTACTGTGGGAAATATTCTTCCATTTTAGTTTTCTACCTGTACTCCTCTCAGCACAGATGAATAACTAAAGGAGCATAATGTTGCATACAGTGTCTTTTGTAGTCACTATCAGTTACATAACTACTACTTCTTATGACAGAATTTAAGAGAAGGCAGGTAGACTATCACCCCCTTGTTCTTGAATGTAGCACCAAATTTCATTAGCTTCTAAGCTGCCATAAAGGACTTATACCACATTTATTTTTCTGGACAAAGTGCTCTATAACCATGCCTCCCCTATCTTATAATTCTAAAACTGTTAATATCCAGTTAGACATTTTTTCTCTACTTAGTTTCATGTTACTAAATTAGGTGTCAATGATAGAGGTGTCAGCATTATTTTGTATCTTGATCATGTCATCCAAAGTGTTAAGTAATCCCTTCCAGCTTTATATTATCTAAATATTTGATAAAGATCCATGCCTTTATGTAAGTCAATGATTAGACAAAATGTTATTTAGTACAAAGATAAGCAAGATAGACTGAAGCCAAGTACATATTTAGTTTCAAAAAAAGAATAAGAACAAAGGTTTTCTCACTATAAAAGTCCAGCAGTCTGTGTAACATGTCAAGCTGTCACCTAATAGATTAGTATGAAGGCATAATTCCACAATGGATAAAAATAATAATCAAATATTAAGTAATTTCCCAGCCCTTCCCAAAATCCTATGTTGTGTACTTAAAAAAAATAATGGCATAGAAATTGACAAACCAGGATTCTTTTACTGGCTCTGCCATAACCTAACCATCCAAACGTGGGCAAATCCAGTTCTCTATAGCTAGCTTTTGTATAGTACTCGAAGGTTTGCAAAGCACGTTTTTCATATTATCTCATTTGATTCTAAGAACAACCACACAGGATAAGTGTGATTATTATCCTTATTTTGTAGATAAGGAAATTGAATAATAAGGAAATTAAAGCTGAGAGAAGGTAAATGACTTGCCTAGGATCACAGAATATCTGAGGCAAGGTTTGAACTCTCTATGGAATGTGACCCATAGTTTCTTCTAGTTCTTAAATGAAGGAATTAGATGAGATGATACACACTGCATTTTTCAAGCCTAAAATTCTCTTCTGTCAAGGATCTCATCCCTCTCTACTTTTGCTACTACTCAAGTTTCAGAGAGAAATCTGAAGGACAAAGGATCATAGTAGATACGATATAGTGGGATAATTGTGGGATGACAATGAACATGAGGTTGGTGCTGATAATGGTATCAAAACCACACATTTCCCCACACTCCCTCCCTCCCCCCCTAAAATTTTGAACTCTCTTTACTCTTTAAAAGTTATGGCACTAAATTGTAACGAAGTTACAAAATTGAATATTAAAGGATAATATAGTCTTCCATTATATAATAACTTTATATTTTCCCAAAGTACCATCAAGATCTGCAAAACTAATTATTCAAATGATTTATATTGTTTTCATATAATTCAAAAGATTCCAGAATACTAAAACAAGCATGTTAAATATGTATACACAACTTAGCCTAAACATATTTGCAGTGGAGTCAGTTCTTTCTCAAGTCTATGAGAAGCAACAGCTTTCAATAGGCAGAGCACTGGATTTGGAGTAAGAGTACTTGAGGTTTTTTTTTTTAATCAACTTAGCAGAAAAAGAAAGGGGGAGGTATAGCTAAGAGGCAATGTATCTGAAATTTGAGGATTTCAATGAAATGCATGCTCAATGTGAGTCAACATTATGATATGGAAACCTAGAGGTCGAACACAAACTTAGCTTGCATCGTTGTTGTTGCTGTTGTTCACTTTTATTTATGTCTGACTCTTCATGACCCTATTTGGGGTTTTCTTGGCAAAGATACTGGAGTGGTTTGCCACTTCCTTCTCCAGCTCATTTTATAGCTAAGGAAACTGAGGTAAACAAGGTTAAAGTGACTTACCCAGGGTCACATGCTAGTAAACATCTGAGGTCAGATTTGAACTCAGGAAGATGTCTTCCTAACTCCATGCCTGGCACTCTATCTATTGTGTCACCTAGTTGGCTCTTCACCTGCACTAAGACTTAAGAGGTTTAAGTATGACAGAATTATGTAACAGTCACATCAGATTAGCATTGTTGTGTTGGTTCTGGATGCTTCATTTAAAAGAAAACATTTATAAAGTGGAGAGAATAAATAGGAAGTCAGCCACAATTGTGAATGGTCTAGAATTCATATCTAAAGAATCATTAGAATCTGAAGGCAGATATTTAGCCAGCAGAAGAGGTTTGAAGCATTATCAATTGGAAGAAGGTTTAAACTTGTTCTATTAAGGTGGGAGAACTGAGAGCAATGTTTATGATTTTCAAAGGGGATTATTTTTAGCTTGATATAAGGAGGAAAAGATTCTATCAATTAGGGTATACAAACATGGATTGGATTTCATGGGGTGGTAGTGGGTTTCTTCTCATTGAAGATCATTGCATGTAGACATAGACATAGACATAGACATAGACACAGACATAGACATAGACATAGACATCTACATGGAGGTGCCTTGGAAGTGATTAAGGCAAATTCTCTCATTTTAAAAGAGAAGAAAGAGATTTAAAGGGGATTGTTGTTACAGAAGTTTCTTAGATCACTTTGGGAGGGCCTCTGAGGTTTCTTCTAACTTTGAAGTTCTGTGATACTGGTAGGAATCCCAGTTCTTAGTACCTACAGAACTTCAGTCAAGATACTTAAAGTCTCAGAGATCAGTTTCTTCTATCATAAAATAAGTGAGATTGGATTAGATATTCTCAAAAATAATTTCCACCTCTAAATTCCTATGACCCTATGAATCTGGAAACAGACTTATTAACACATTAATAATTTTCTATTAATTTGTTATAGAAAACAAGTTTCTCTTTATTCCTGATGCTTGTTATACACATAAGAATTATATGTCAAACTTTGTTCAGAAAACAAAATGTGCAGGCGAATTCTTAGTCTCTAGTACTGGGCCAGTTCAGCTGTAAAGGCTTACTGATCACCTTGCAAAGCAATTCCCTTTTTCCGGATGAATGAATTTGATGGTACTTGTATTGCTGTATGAATTATTAAAGTGTGCAACATTTACAATTTCCAAATACTCTGAAATCACTGACCTCAAGAAGGGGACTACGGAACAAAACTTTTAGAAATTGGAAAACTTGTTTCATTAGCATCATTGGTACAACATTACTGATCTGAATGAAAACACTGAAGTTTTTAATATGAACCTAAGCAAAAGCTATTTTGGTAACCATGTTTAAACATTTGCCTCTGATTGAAGCATTTCCTAGCAAATACCACTTATAGATTCTAAACTAGCTTGTATATCTAGATGTCACCTAGTGTGACCCACTCCTTTTATAAATTAGGGAATTGAGAGCCAGAGAGATCAGTTGTTACCTATAGAAATCCCTTGACCACACACAGCTGGTTAATAGAATGCAAGTTCATTAAGGGTAGTGACAATTAAAAAAAATTTGTTCCTCGGAATTCCCACATTTAGCGCCGTGCCTGGCACAGAGAGGAGTACTTGGATAGAAAACTCAAGAATGAGAGTAATAGCTCTGATTTGAAACATATGACTCTTGATTCATGTTTAATAAAAGTGCTTCAATTAAAACAATTATTATTCTAGCATTCTTTTCCAAATCTAACAGTTTATTCATTGAAAAAACATTAAACTTCTTAATGCTCAAAAGGGCATAATAGCGTGAAGAAAATCTAGTAGGCTTTGACTGGAGGCAGCAGGATCCTTTTTATTACATGGGGCAGGTAAATGACTGCTCTTCATCCCACAAATTCCAATAGAGTGGACCACTTTCCATCCTCTGAAAGATAAAGATTTCATACTAAACAATTCTCTACAATCCAGTCAATTACACAGGAAAGTTCTCTGCCCCAACTAGTTTTTATAACTTTTTTCCAGGTGTTAGAAGAAGCTGTCATTGAAAAAGTCTAGAAAGAACAAGTAGTCAAATTAAAACATGATGCAATGCATGCTAAAAGATGGAAAACAATGAATATATGCAACTTACCACTTCCTCATGGGTTGCGTTTTCTACATTAATGCCATTAACCTAAATAGATGACAGATTAGGATATATGAGTGTAAAATGAATACATATGAATTAAAATACAAATACATGTTACAACTTTGAGGATTGAATTCAAAATACACTGACCTGTATTACTGCATCTCCTATAAATAACATTCCTGTTTGGTCAGCTGTGGGGTTACAAAAGTGTCAAGTGTTAAGAGAGATTTTTTCTTTTAATAACAGCATATTTTCTTAAGGCAATTGTTTTAAATATACTGTTTATAGCAGTCATTTTAAATGACTTTTCTTGTGAAAATGCCAGCACTAAAGCAATCAGCAATTGCAAAGTAAAACTAAATAGACTGGTACCAATTTTAAGCAAATTAAACATTTACTTTCCAAGCACAAATGACTTGTTTAATATGGAACACAAATGTCACTTCTTACTAATGAAGGATTTCATTATATTGTGTGGAAATTCTGATTTACATTTTTCATTCAGCTGTCACAAAAAGCAAAACAGGAATTCTAGAAGCTATTTAACATTTTTCCCTTTTCTTCCTCAAATAAATGCATAGGGATTGCTTTAATTAAAGAGCTGTGTCTGGAATGTTTAAAAAAATTCATTGTGAATTTATTCCATTCTACATTATTTTCCACTTAGCCTTTTCCTCCTCACAGGTGAAGAACTCTGCTTACTTTAAGGTAGGAGTTCTTAATCTTGAACTATTTTTTAAAGATATTGTGATAACTATATTTCAATATTATTAGTTTTTTAGGTAATTCTATATATTTTATGCATTTAAAACCATTATTCAGAGACGGGGCCAGTAGGTTTAACTAGGCTGATAAAGGGGACCATGACACAAAAAAAATGGCAAAGAACCCTCATAATTTAAGGGATGCTGTGTACATGTACATGAAATGGGAAACTGATTTTGTTTTTTACTTTTAACTAGTTGCCTTTGACTTACATGCTTTTCATTTAAAAAAATGGAAGATAGCTTTTTGTTTATATTGTAGCATTATAAAGACATTAAAATTATCTTCATTTCAATTTTTATCAATAAATTTGGTTGCACATTCATTACAACACATATATATTTAATTACTCCATAATTTCAAGCATCTTCTATGTTGAATTTTCATTCATATTCAAACAGTATCTTAAAAGTAAAATAATTGAAAAATATGTTGAATCTATATTATAACATTTCAGAAGTGTTAAGTATTTATTAAAAATAAGTAGATTCATAAATGAATTTAACTAAAAATGTCTGCCTAATTGCTACACACTAATTAATAGATTTGACTAGCCTCTTTCAAATAAAAAGAATATATTATTTGGCAAATACATTTGCACTTACTATCGTTTTCTACCAAACTTTAGGAAGTTGTGCTTCAAACTTTGTTGTCACTTTAAATTTTTCATGATACTATGTCTATTTTGCATTCCTAATTTCTACAACATTCATTGGATAATAACTTTTGTTAAAATTTAAGTGTTCCCTAGGAGAGGAAAACATTATATAGTGAATTTATAAATATGGTATAATATAATGATAAAAAAATCAATAATAGTTAATTTTAGTATTCACATGGACTTGAAGAGAGACCTATATTTGAATGCCAGTTCTGCCACTACCTAGCTGTGTAACCTTGGGCAAGTTTCCTCATTTTTCTCAGTCTCAGTTTTCTCCCCCATAAAATGAAAATAAAATAACTCCTCACAGAGTTGTTGTGAGGATCAAGAAAGATAATATATGCAACATATGTAAATCTCTGTAAATTACCAGTGAGCATTTCTATGGAGGATAGAATTGTTTTATGATATGATCATCTATGTATAGCTTATTTGAGAAAAAGGGCCCTGACAAGTGATTTTATTGCTCTTCAGTCAAACTCTCCACAAAAATCTCCACTAAGATATTTAAGCCTCCTCTCAAGATCAAGATAAACCTTTAATGAAGAAATTCTCTCACTGATCCCAGAAAGAGACTCACACCTAACTTGATGTGCAGTGATGAGTTTGCAGCACACAGTTTGTTTCTTGTGAAGGAAACCGAAGAAAGCCCGGAATTCAGACTAAAAACTCTGATAGTCTCATCAAAGGCTATCCTTTTCCATTAAAGGGACCCACAGTCAGGGATAGGTATTCTTAGTATCTTAGTGAAGAAGATGAGGTCATTTACACTTTAGAATTACTGCAAGTCCTTGGAGTACTCAGTTCTCTAAGGTTGAAAGTTACAGAGATGTTATTAACTTACATTGAAAGACAGAGTCACTTAGAATGTTTTCTATAGAAGTAAAATCACAAAGTCATGGATCCAGACCCAATCATAGAGACCCCCTAAGGAGGAGGAGACACTGACTGCCTCATCATTTTAAAACTCTTGATTCACAAAAATCCCTCATTCTACTTGCTCTAGCAAGTGACCATTCCAGAAAATATAGGTCTTCTAATAAATATTTAACAACCAGCTCACTGTGGGGAGGGGGCTTATCTATATTATATGTATTACATATATGTATATATGTATACACACACTATACACACACACACACACATATATATAATGCAGAACAAGCTTTAGAATGCATCTCATGTACACACACAAATACATGTGTGTCTCTGTATGTGTGCATATAGCCACGTTATTAATAGCTTTTCCCTCACTATGTCTATGACTGCAAAACAGTAATTCAAGCCCTGGTTTGTAGCATTTGTCAATTTCTGAGGTAAATACTTTCTCTGAAATTTTAATACAGACACACCCTATGCTCTTCCATTTTTTCCTGAAAATCACAAAGGGGTTATAACAGAACCACTATCTACCAGAGTTCTCTTCTCCATATCCCAACAACATGAGTTAGGCTATTGTTCCCCTCACTATTGACAAAGGTATCTCCAGGACTTAATGAGAGATCAGTGCTTAGGCTGCACCTTCCCAGATGGGATATCTAATGTGCAACTCTGGTTCCCAAGCTCCCCAGTTATACTAACACATGCTCAATATCTCACTCTTGCCACTCGCAAATGGAAAATAACTTTCATTGTGAACACCTCTCATTCATGTCTCTAGTCTCATTAGGACATACAAGCAAAACAAAGCAATCATACCACAATCCCTGACTTTGCTTTCATGTTTCCTGTTCCTCATACCAACTAGTCACCTGTACCACCAACTGTCATAAAATGACTAAACTGACATAGTCCTGAAGCTTCTCTTAAAACTACTACCAGAGGATTATTCAAAGCACCTAAATTCTACTCACATTCTTCTCTATCTACAAATCATTACATGCCTCTTTAGTTTCCCCCACATACGGGAAAACAGAGAGCGAATCTTTTTCATTATGACACATCTATGGCCCTCCTTTCTCCTCAGCTCTAAAATGTCCTAAGCTCTCAAAACCACATAGTTCACATATGTAAGCTGTTATTAATATTTTAAAAAAACTATGCAAGGTAGTATGACCTTGGTTAAACTAGTTTTAAAGTCTAGAAGTTAACAATTGTAAATTTATTTTAAAGAATTACTTTAAAAAATCAATTCTAGATACATGACTGAAACAATTTTTAATTGTTTAAGTTTTCTCAAGCACTAAAAAGAAAATTGATTTGTCACACTGTTTAAATATGGCCATAGTTTGGAACCATTCTGTCATTTTTCATTTCCTTCAAATACAGACAGTAAGTACACTTTAAAAAAAAAGCTAAATCTCACTTTAAAATGCCTAGAACCAAAGGTCAGATTGTCAGGAACACCGAGTTTAAACTATCCATTTCATTGGAAAATTTAAGTATTGTATTCCAAACTGATGTTAGATAGAATGTTCTTTGTGATATTTGTTTTTATTATGTCTTGTTTATAATGTGAAGTTCAGTTCTGGTATGATCTGTTGTGTTATGTATTATATTACATCATGTTATGTTAATGTTATAATACATTATGCTACACTGTACTATACACTTATATTCTATACTATATTATATTATACTATATCAATTTATATAATTTTTTGAATTGGAAGATAAATAATAAATTACATATTTTCTTTATTACATAAATTACTTTATTAATTTTAACACAAATCAGATGAGAATAAATTATATGGATGAGCTATGTGAATTCTTTCAGGTCATAGAGTTAAGCTTAATAGATTGAAAATAAAAATTTGCTAAATGGACTATGGAAAGCAACTGTATCATTTTCATAGCACCTCCTCATCATGATACCTGTTTAGGATTCTTTATTTCTGAGTTCAGTCATTATTCATCATTTGTGTGTGATGAGATGACTTTTCCAGGAAACTAAATCTTTCACCTCTAAGCAGGATTTCTTCTATTATTTTGATCATTTTTGAAAGTTATTTTTCTATAATTAATGCTAAACATGATTTAATTTTTTTTTAACCGGTACATGATCACTTTTATACATACCAACTCTTTTACTTTACTGTACAACAGTTTTTGAACATTTAGAAATTTAAGTGCTAGGAAAAAAAAATCAATGCAGATAGAATGAATAAAATTGTCATATGGAGAAAAACCTTTGCATCAAACATCATGATTAAAAGTCTGAAATTCAAATTGTATACAAGGAATTGATACCAATATTTAAAATGAAAAATGTTTCACCAGTAGATGAATGGCCGTTAACATATGTACACTTTCCCAAAGAACTGACACACACCAATGGCAATATGAAAACTCATGCCAAATTACTTATAATAACATAAATTAAAATTAAAACAAACTTAGGTTTCAGTTCACATCATGCAATTTGGTTTAGGTGAACAAAATATGAGAATAATAAGATATGTTCTAGGGACTTCAGGAAATCAGGCATGCTAATGTAGTACTGGTAGAGTGAATGATCTATCAGGGTGTGGGGGGACCTGTGGCCTCAACACCACATGTGGCCTTCCAGGTCCTTGGGTGTAGCCTTTTCACTGAGTCCAAATTTTACAGAACAAATCCTTTTATTGAAGATTTGTTCTGTGAAGTTTGGATGCAATCAAAGGAATGCACTTGAGGATCTGGAGGGCTACATGTGTCTTTGAAGCTACAGGTTCCCCACCCCTGGCTCTAGCTCTTCTGGATTTCAGTTTGGCATCAAGCAAGAAAAGTCACTAAGCTGGTCATACTCTTTGACCCAGCATTCCTAATACTTGTCAGAGACCACAAGGTGGTCAAATGGTAAAAAGAAGGTGGCACAGTGGATAGATTTCTGGGCTTGGGGTTGGGAAGACTTTCCTTTTCCTGAAATTCAAATATGGTCTCTGATAGTTACTAGCTGTGTGAACCAGGCAAGTTACATTATCGTGCTTGTGCCAGTTTTCTCATGTGTAAAATGAGTTGGAGAACGAAATGGCAAGCCACTTCAGTACATTTATCAAGAAAAAAAAAAAACAAGTAATGTTTTGTTTTTGACAGTCTGTGGTGCTTTGGTTTTAATAAGATAAACTTGAATTAAAATAAAAAAGAAAAAATCCAAATTGGATCATGAAGTCAGATATGACCAAAAACAACTGAACAATATCTTGTACATAAAACCACTTTTTAGATCAAGAACTAGACATAAAAGTAGGTGCCCCTCAATTGGGAATGGTTGAAGAATCTACTATATACATTATATCTGTGATAAAATAAATATGTGAAATAATATCCTACATTAAGAAAAAATACATATAAGGAATTCAGAGTATTTCCTCATGGGAAGTTATTTTTTTTTTAAAAAATAAACTGATACAAAATTAAATTGGTCTAAGCAGGAAAAAATATAGGCAATGAAAATATATACAATGAAGGAAAATAAAATAGTTACTAGGAGTAAGGTGAAAGCTGAGACCTTTTTTAATGAACACTTCAGGAAAGTCATCATAAACATCCATCCTGCCTTCTGTCATAGAGGCAGGAGGACTATCTGGGTAGAATATCATACAAATTCTCAGATGTATTAGCTGTATTAGTTATTTGTGTTCAAATATTTTTCTTATTTAAAGAGATGGGTTTAAATCTGTGGGCAGTTGAGAACTATTGGAGGTATAATGTTCAAAAAATGACTGTGACATAAAAAACAAGTAACAAAAGTGTAGAAAAAAGAGACATTTTTAAAAAGTGTTCACTTAAACAACTTTACTGAAAGGTGACACAAATGTGACAAACGTAGGTCATCCAAGATTAACTTCATTTTTTTAGACAGGGTTCTCTGACTAAACAGGGACATGCTACAGACCTAATATAGCATGATAAATTTGGGCACTTTTGAATAGCTAGATTCAAAGAATAATCATTAATGAAATGTTGCCAGACTGGAGTAAGGGCTTTATGCTTGCTCACCTGAATTTATCAGTCACTCTTCCATCCCATTTATGCAGGAAGTGTAACCAGAGAGTTTGCAATTCTTTAGCATCATATAAATTTCTGTTCATTTCCATAAAGATCTTGGATGGGGTTTGTTCATTCCCAATAATTCACTGATTAGTGGGCTAAGTGCATCTAGTTAATGCAGGAAAGTCTCTTAAGGATAACCAAGAGCTCCCTGCTACAGAACTAGTGATGCATTGAACAGTAAATTTGCTACAGAAATATTCAAGGGAAGCCAGACTGAACAGAGACTATCTGCTTCAATAGTTATTGAAAATGAAAAAAATATTGTTCCACTGTTTTGCCCAAAATTTTGTACATGTGCATCTTTTCTGAAAACAATTAGGTGCATGTATAAGCTAAAATTTCAAGGTCTTTGACTTTTGCTACAGTGAAGGTAAGAAAATGGTTTCAGCAAGGTGAGAACATTTTCTTCGCCTAAGAGGTCTAGCTCACTTCATAGTGCAGTGTAAAAGACTCATTGGGGAAATTTGCAACCCAGTGTAACACGACACAAGAGGAGAGCTGATCAAGAACACCAGACTCCTGCAAGCATAGTCTTTATCATGGTTCTTCACATGATTCCCCCCTTCGTACAGATAGTTCTATGAATTTAATATGAAGGGACAACCCAAAGAGAATCCTTTGATCAATATTTTAATAAGCTGAATAAAGGAAGCATCAGAATGATAAACATATCAATGCCTTCATCAGGAATACAGGCAAATGATGCTGTCTTCCTGAACCAACAAATCAATATCCTGCTGGTGGTACTTTAGAATAATTTCCCTCTGCTGAAACTATTGACTGAGGGAGGAACAGATTCCCTTGTTTTACAGAATTGTAAGGAGTAACTAAGCATAACTAACTGTAAGTGTTGCCATGAGGAATTCATAATCACATGTCCTAGATATTCCATCATTGCTGTGCCCAGGAAGAAGGGAGAAGATGAGAATCAGAAATGCACTACTGAGGGGTATGGAGTCAGCTGTTTCTAGAGCTGAGTTGTGTTATCTTATTGGTTCATCTTTAAGGCCATGATGGAGAGCTTTCTAAAGCTTGTCAAACCCTGAGAACTTAAATAACAAATATTTGAATATTTAATGTTTTAATGACATATCCATATACTTGTTCAGAGTCTCATAGACAGTATGCTTTAGAGGTGCAACATGAACCTTATTCTTCTTGACTCTGAGGTCAGCTCTCTATCCACTATGCAACAATGCCCCTCAAATCTTCCCTCATTCATAACAACTATATCAAATTCTTTTAAATGATATTCATAGGGCATGGTATTCAGTCCTCTAAACATTCTGGTTGCCTTCCTCTATACAAATTCCATGCTGCCCCTGTCATCTCCAAAATGTATCACCCAGAAATGAAAATCGTATTACAAAGTTGAATGATGAAAGGTGTTTAATCCTCTCCTGGTCTGTGCTCTGGTCTGTGAGTGACCACAAGCTCTCTTTTCTGTCTTGGAACTGTGAACAGAGTTCTATCCCTACTACCACCACAAGCTCCACAATGACAGTGCTCCTCCTTACCCCAGAACTACCACCCAGGTCTGCAACCCAGATCCAAGCATGCGCAAAGCAAGAGAATCCTGCCTCAGCACCACCAAAGAGATCTCTGCAATCCACCTCTGATCAGTTGATGGACCCTACCTACCCTCTGTGGGTAGAGAGATCTGGAAACCACCACTGCCACTGCCTTGGGGCTGGGGCTGGGGCTGGAGCATGCTCCTCTCTTATCTAGGTCAGACAGATCTTTCCTACTGACCTTCTGAGCTGTCTTTAGCATTTGTGGGTTGAGAAGTTGGGAAACTGCCAGTGATTGAGTCCTCTGAGGCCTGCTCTAGTTCAGTCTGTGCAGGCACAGCCCAAGCTGGACTGCACTCTTCTATTAGACTAGTGCAACAGACCTTACTTGTTGACCTTCCAGGTTGTCTTGGGCTGGAAATTTGTTTCACTCTGTCATTTTGTGGGTTCTGCTACTCTAGAATTTGTTTAGAGTAATTTTTTACAGGCATTTGGGGGGATTTAGGGGAGAGCTCAAGCACATTCCTGCTTTTACTCTGCCATCTTGCCTCACAAAATAACATTTTGGATTTGGTGTGACTCAGTCATAATATGCCAGTATTATCATCTCCCAACTCCTGGACATGTCTCTTGACAGTCAAAATAAAATTTGTAAGTTTGTCATAGTATTGAGTATATTGATCTTGGAGCCACTAAATTGAATTAGTGGCTTGAAATATGGTGTTGGATAATGAGAGTTTGCTTTCTGGATTATAGTTTATGATAAATAAAGGATAATCTTGACATCTAGTGAAGATTAGGTACATAGAATATACTTGTCTGAAGGATTTTTGATTTTGTTACAAATCTTTACACTGAAAAGAGAAGAGGACAGTCAGCACTCCCTTAACAGGATTTCTAAATCAGATATCAAAGTGAGCAGCAGGTATGAAAGAGAAAATATAAAAAGGAATGAATGAATGAATGAATAAGAAGATGTTTTAATGCACCTTTTAAATGCCAGGCACAATATTAGGCACTAAGGATAAAAATACAAAATTGAGGGAGTCCTTCCCATCAAAAGACTGGCATAATAGAAGGAGAAGGACATCTATAAAAGAGTTTCTGAGGCCAGTTATAAACTCAGGAAGATGAGCCTTCCTGTGTTCAGTCCCACCTCTCTATCCACTGTACCACTTGGCTATCCAGATTTGCTTACTCTTCTCAAAAGAAGAGACAGAAAGCATGAAGTTGGGGAGGGGCATATTAATGCTCAGACTTGCAGGTTAAACAGCAAGACATACAAAAATGTCTAGAATGAGTAATTAATTGGGAGTTTGGAGTGAGGTTGGCTAGAGATAGAATAGTGAGTTTGTATTTACTGCCTGGTTCCCCCATCCCCATGGGAATAAGGGTAAGGTAAATAAGGGGAAAATGCCACTTTCATTTTCCTGGGACTGCACCTCATCCATGAGTGATGCCCATGCATTTAGTAAATTGTATTCCTGGCAGAGCCAACATGGCAGTGTAGAAACAGAAAAACTCTGTGAGCTCCCCCATAACCCCTTCAAATACCTATAATATATGACTCTAAACAGATTTTAGAGCTACAGAACCCACAAAGTGACAGAAAGAAATAAATCTCCCACTGAAGGCAGCTTGGCAGGTGGACAGGGAGGGTCCACCACAATGCGCTAGGAGCCAAGCACAGTCCTGCCTGAGCCTGCAGTTTTAGCCTCAGGGTAGCCCCAACCAGCAGTGGCTGGAGCAGACCCCAGCATGTGGATCACCAGCAGTTGTGGTAGTTTCCAGAAATATCAACCCAGAAGTGACAAAGACAAAGTAAAAGGTCAGTGAAGAACTCTGTTGAAACTGGGGGAAGGGGAAGAGAATGGTCTATCCTCTGCCCTGGAGCAAGAAGTGGTGGATGCACCACTGTTGTGCAGCCACCTCCATGTGGGTGCATCAGATCTCCTGGCCTGCAGATTTTAAGGTGACCAACCAACCATTCAGAGTAATCACTCTTGCCTAAACCTGCCTGGATCAAGATTGTGGTCTTGGGTGGTGGTCCTGAGGTGTGTGACCAGTGAGCCAGAGCTTATGGGGGTAGCAGTGAGGGCACCCAACTAATAGTTTCAGCAGGTGTGAAAACCGCAGGAATTTGAGACTAAGCTCTCCTCTATGAAAGCAGAGTTCTACTGTGTCAAGCTCAAAAGTCAAATAATTGAATTGCAACATGAGCAAGCGAAGGAAGCAAAGCAAGCACAGCAATCAAACCTTAGATTCCTTTTTTTTGGGGACAAAAAGGATCAAAGCATGGAACAGGAGGAAGACAATGAAGTCAGAACTCCTGCATCAAAAACTTCCTAGAAAAATATGAACTGGTTACAGGCCTTGGAGGAGCTCAAGAAGGATTGTGAAAACCAAATAAGAGAAGTGGAGGAAAAATTGTGAAGAGAAATGAGAATGATGCAAGAAAATCATAAAAAGAGAGACAACAACCTGACTGAAGAAAATAATAATTTAAAAAACAGACTAACTGAAATGGTAAAAGAGGCCCGAAAAGCCAATGAGGAGAAGAATGCCTTAAAAAGCCAAATTTGCCAGATGGAAAAAGAATTTCAAAAGCTCACTGAAAAGAATTATATTTTCAGAGTTAGATTGGAGCAAATGGAAGCTAATGACTTTATGAGAAATCAAGATACTATTAAACAGATCCAAAAAATGAAAAAAAATAGAAGGCAATGTGAAATATTTCATTGGAAAAAACACTGACCTGGAAAATAGATCCAGGAGAGAAAATTTAAAAATTATTGGACTAC
>CM053585.1:151659555-151683548 GCA_028646515.1 Pseudochirops corinnae
ATGTAATATGTCTACTCATATATGTACATACACATATGGGTATTTTGTCTGTCTTTTGGTAAATAGGAGAATATATAAAGATAGATATAATATAATTACTTCATTTATAGCCACTACTTTAGAAACAAGAGGCCTTAGTTCAGTCTCTATCTCTTTTCCCAACTAGACACTGACCTTGATGAAATGACTTAACTTCATCTCTTAAACTGGGGAATGGAGAGTGAAAGTAAAGTATTAGTTTACTAAAGTCCCTTACATGTGTAGTCTCTCTGTTTATCTCAAATATCAATCAATTAATCAATAATAATTTATTAAGTGCCCTTTGTGCCAGGCACTATTCTAGGCTTTGAGGATACAAATATAAAAATAAGTTTGCATTATAAGGGAGAGAAAACACATACATTTATAAGTATATACAGAATAAATATAAAATAAGTCAATCCAAGGTAGTTACATGGAAATGTTTAAGAACAGGGAGGGTACTAAAAGTTGGGGCAATCAGGAAATTTGTCATGTAAAAGATGGTGATTGAACTGCATCTTAAAGGAAAAGAGAGATTTTTATGAAGGATGAGGGAAAGGACATTCTATTCAAGGCATGGGAACAAGCAATGCAGAAGTGTGGAAATGAGAGATGGAGATTATTTGTGAAAAACAGCAAGAAAGCCAGTTTAGTTGGATCATAGAATATGGCAGGAAGAGTAATCAACAACGAGACTGGGAAAATACTTTACAAATATTATCTCATTTGATCCTCACAACAACCCTGGGATGTAAGGGTTCTTATTATCTCCATTTTACACTTGAGAAAATTGAGGCAGACCATTTGTGACTTGCCCAAGGTTATACACCTAATAAATGTCAAAGATCAGATTTGAACTTGGATCTTCTTGACTCCAAGAGCAAAGCTCTATCCACTACTGTCTCTAAATAGATTGTGACTAGGTCATGAAGGCCTTTAAAACCTAAAATGAGGAGACTATATTTTATCTCACATACAATAAAAAGCCACTAGATTTAACTGAGAAAATAAGTGATTTACATTTGCTCTTCAGAAAAAAAAAAATCACTGTGTGAGCTGTGGAGAGGATAGACAGGAAGGAGTAGAGAAAATTTGAGTCAAGGAGGCCAATTAAAAAGTTGTTTTGTTAATCTAGTTAAGGAATGATGAGAGAGTGCTTGAACAAGATGGTGGCTCTTTGCACAGGAAGACACATTTATATATTTAAATTATTATGGCAATAGAATTGATAATATTTGGCGATGGAATGGATATGTATCATCAGGGAAAGTAAGGAGTGAATCAGTTAGTCAACTAGTATTTATGAAGAGCCCACTATGAGCCAGCTAATTTGGAAAGGAAGAAAGGGTGGAAAAAGAAAAAAAAAAGGAGCATGCGAGTGAAGAAGGAGCAAGAACTGAAGTCAAAGAGCTTTGCATATTTTAAAGTACAAAATAATACTGCTATAGATGTGAATTTGGAGATAAAAAAGAAAGGAAAAAATCAAGCAATGCCTGCACTGAAGAAGTTTATGATCTAACGGGGAAGATAGCATGTAAACAATGTTACAGTTATGAGCCTGAAAGAAATAGTGAACTAAGGAAATGGGAGGAGTTGGGGGAGGAAGAGAATGAGTTATGTTCTGGCTATATTGTCATCAGGATGTATAAAGGCATTGAAATGGAAGCACCCAATAGGTAATAGGTGATGTGATCACTGAAGCTCAGAGAAGAAATAGGGATTGAATACATAGATCTGTTAGTTACTCTCATGAAGATAATTAAACACATTGGAACTAATGAAATCACATGCATAAGAATGTAAAGAGAGCCCAGGACAAAACCCTAGAGAGCATACACAGTTAGTGGGCATGATAAGAATGATGAGCTAGCAAAGTAGCCTGAGGATGACCAGTCAGACGGGTAAGAGTAAAACATGGAAAATGCAGAATCATGAAAACAAAAAGAGAAAAGACTGTATTGGAGGCGAGGGGTAAGCAATGTCAAATGCAGTATGAATGTCAAGATAAGGACTGAAATGTGATCATAAGATTTGACATGTAAGAGATTATCTCTAAAGAGAGCTGAGTCAAATGACTTATGAAGTTGGAAGGCATTCAAGAGCAGAGGGATGTGTGAGTTTCAATTGGGTAGTAGTTGCATACACTTTGGAAAGGAGAAAATGAAGCTAGATGAACATCACTAAGGGGTGGAGGGATTATAGGTCATGATGAGGACAAAGGATAGGCATATAGCATAAGAGATGCTCTGGAAGAGCATAACAGAAGTATAGAGTGTGGAACCAGGAGTCAGGAAAACCTAAGTTCAAATTTGGCCTCAGATACTTACTAGCTGGGTTGGCCCTGGAAAAGTCACTTAACTTCTTCCTGTCCCAGTTTGTTCATGTGTAAAATGGAGATAATAGTAGCACCTATCTTCTAGGATTATTGGGAGGATGCAAAAATGAGAAAACTATCTGTAAAGTGCTTTGAAACCTTTAAAAAATTATATAAATGCTAATTATAAAATTTTTTCTACTTTTGAAACTTAAGGCCAAATAGAGTATCTGAGGTTTTTTGTTTGTTTGTTTTTTAATAAGAAAGGTAGAGGACACTTTTGGGTAAGATAGGATACATAAATCCAAAAAAAAAAAGATTTAATATAATATCTATAGAGTGATTGAAAATGTTCCTATGATAAATATATTAACTAGCAATTATATAGTGCTTTAAAATCTACAGGGCTTTTTTATGTGGCATTTCTTCTGATACTCACAACAACCTGCAAGGTAAGTGATATTATTAGTCTCGTTTTAGAGATGATACAACTGAGGCTGAAAAGGGGCTAAATTATTTACCCAGTGTTAAATGTCCCTGAAGTATCCAAAGCAGCATTTGATTTTAGGTTTGTCTGACTACAAGTCCAGAGCAGTATGTGCTATACTCCCTTGCAGTATTTGATTAATATTTTATTACCTGAAAATCCTCTGCGCTAGTCTGGTGCTCCAAAAAATGATATTGAAAGAATGCAGAACTTGTAGTCAAAGAACTTTAAGTTAAAATCCAGCTGTGATTGAGAGAAGGAGAAAGGGAAAGATAGAATAGGATTATCTCACATAAAAGATGCAGGAAAAAGCTGTTAAAATGGAGGGGAAGAGGAGGGAGGTAAAAGGAAATGAGTCAACCTTACTCTCATAGTTTTTGGCTTGAGGGAATAACATACACAGTCGGCTGGGTATCTTACCCTACAGGAAAATAGGGGGGAAGGGAATAAGAGGGAGGGATGATAGAAGGGAAGGTAGATTGGGGAGGAGGTAGTCAGAAGCAATCATTTTTTAAATGGGACAGAGTCAAAAGGGAAAATAGAAAAAATAGGGGGATAGGATGGAGGGAAATGTAGATAGTCTTTCACAATATGACTACTTTGGAAATGTTTTGCATAACTACACATGTATAATCTATATTGAATTGCTTGCCTTCTCAATGAGCATATGTAGCGAGGGAAGAAGAGAGAGAATTTGGAACTCAAAGTTTTAAAAACAAATGTTATAAAATTGTTTTTACATGCAACTGGGAAATAAGATATATAGGCAATGGAGTATAGAAATCTATCTTGCCCTTCAACAAAGTGAAGGGAAAGGGGACAAGGGGGGTGGGGTGATAGAAGAGAAGGCAGACAGGGGTAAGGGGTAATCAGAGCACATGCCATCTTGGGGTGGAAGTAGGGGAGAGAAGGGCAGAAAAATTGAAACTCAAAATTTTGTGGAAGTGAATGTTGAAAACTAAAAATTAATGAATTAATGAAAAAAAATCCAACTCTGCCACTAACTATCTGTGTGATGTTAACTCTCTTGGCTTAAGTTTCTTCAGCAGTAAAATGAGTTGATTGGACTAGATGATTTCTAAGGCTCTAATTCTAAGGTCATCATCTTACTTCACATATTGCAGCAGGAACAGTCTGTCATCTTGGTAGGACTTTCCAGAACTTCTCCTCTGCTCAAATAGCCATCAAGAAGCCAGCACCACCTCCATAGCCAAAGGAGAATTTGGTGGAGGACATTACTTTCAGTAATGACATAGTAACATATTTAACCCAAAAGCATTCCAGGAAAGAATAATACTTTTACCATCGTAACCTTTAGAAGAAGAAAAGTCTAGGTTTGTCAGAAACAAGGTAATAGAGCATTCAGATTATAATGTCAGATTTGACAAAGACATATAAATCCTCCTCTGATGCACTTCTCTTAGTTTATTTGAAGTGAATAGGTTATTATGAAAAATAAAGTCCCTACCTTTATTGAGCATGTTTCTGTCTTTCAGCCAGCTAAAGTACAAAAGATGTGGGATTCCAGCCACATGAGTTTAAAGATTAATGCTATTCATTTGTCACTAGTTGTGCCCTATCCTCCCACTGCCAAAATGCCTGCAGGACTCAAGATGAAATGTCACTTACACTAGCCTGGAAGTGATGGGACTCTCTTGTAATTATTAACTAAATGTAGATTTTACTTGCTATTTTGAGGTTCTGAAAATATCTCCAGACTTATTTTTATTCCTTGAGATTGAAGACTTTGACCTATTAAGCCATCCATAAAGCCATCATTAAGATAAATGCAGTGTGTCTACAAAGAATTAAATAGAAAGCAAGGGGATAGTTTATTGTCTGGGGCATTTACCTCCCCTAGTCATTCTTATTGCATTAGAAAAGGTAGTTGGCGGACTGACAATTCCCTGACTTTCCAAAAGGCAGAAATATTTTAAATTTCATGAATGTAAACATAGCTTAAAAGCTTTGCTGACCTCTATTTCACAATTTCAGGCAGGGTTTTAGCATTTGCAAAATGTGGAAACATGAAGGAGATATATAAAACAGATAAAGAAACAAACATGTGACTTTAGCTATAGTGTTGTTGTAAATCACTTATATAGTTTGCATGTGCTAAAATAACAATAGTACACAAAGCTGCTTGAAGACTGAAACTACATACTGACTATATCACCAAAGTCAGTTTCTTTACTTAGATTTTATGATGTAAGGAGAAGCACAGATCATTCAGGTCTAGGCAGATTGAACTGTGAAAATCTAGTTAATTTTCTTTTTTTTGGAGGGGGAAAAGCAAGGCACTTGGGGTTAAGTGACTTGCCCAGGGTCATACAGCTAATTAAGTGTCAAGTGCATGAGTGAACTCAGGTCCTCCTGATTTCACAACTGGTTCTCTATTCAGTGCACCACCTACCTGCCCCAGTTTGTTATCTTTTGAAGGCATGAAAAGTGGGATAGGTAGACTGAGGAGCCTAAGAAAATATTCTATATAAACCTGGCCTATGCCCAAATTTATTTTTAAATAGATTTTTAATTATGACTTGTTTTTATACCATTTACATTTCCTAATATATTTTTCAAAAAGAATAATTATTTAAATGCTTCTTACAGTACCTTCAGATTTGCAAAATACCATGCGTATTCCCTGATTCAGTCATCTGAAGAAGAAAATAATCAGCAACATAAAAACAAAAACTTGACATTGTCTGAAATTATACACTACCTGATATAGGTGGAAGCTTTACTTCTACAAAAGATGAAAATTTCTTCCTTGGATCATGCTTGGTCATTATAATTGTTCAACATTCTATTTTGATTGCTTTGTGGTTTGGGTTTCTTCCTTTCACATTGTTGTAGTAAATGTGTATAATGCTCTCCTTTTTATGCTTCACTTTGCGTGACTTCATATTTCTTCCCATGCCTTTCTGTTAATAACACATGCAAGGTTTTTACAACAGAGTAATTTTCCATTACATTCATGTTTGACAATTCATTGATTCCATAGTCAATGGGCATCCACTTTGTTTCCAGTTTTTGCTACAAAAAATAAATCCTACTATAAACATTTTGGTGTGGATAAGAACTTTCTTTTTACCATTGACTTCTTTGTGGGGGTCTCTGGGTCAAAAGATATGGTAATTTTATTTTCTTTCTTTGAATCATTCCAAATTGCTTTTTGAAATGATTCTAATAATCAAATGCATCAAAATGCATCGTTGTGCCGATCTTTCTTCAACCTATATAAGGCTGACAGTTTTTGTCTTTTGTCACTTTTGCAAAGTTGCCATGTCTGGGGTGAAACCTTAAAGTTATTTTAATTTGCAAATGTCTTATTATTAGTGATCTAGACCATTTGTTTATATGGATGCAAAGGTTAGTAATTCTGCATTTGAAAACTGATTATACTATTTGATCATTTGTCAAGGGGGGGAAGTATCTTTTGGTCATATATATATATGTATGTATATATATATATATGTATATGAATGCTACTCTTTACACATCTTGGATAGCAAACCTTAATCAGAGATGTATGATATAAAGATTTTTCTCCCAGGTAACCACTTTCCTTCCCATTGTAGCTGTATTATTTTTTTCATGAAAAAGTTATTCAATTTCATGTAAAAATTATTTATTATCTCTTTTGCTATTGTTTTTGTCACCTATTTAGTTAAAAATTCACCTTCCCCCTCTATCTGTGAAAAGAATAATCCTTTATTTTTTTAGTGATATGATCTTTAATGTTTAGGTAAAAATGTCTATTTTGAATTTATTGTGGAATATGGTATAAAATGTTATTCTAAGCCTAATTTCTGACAAAATGTTTTTTACATTTTTTCTAGCAGTTTTTATGAAGTAGAAGTTCTTTCCTCATAAACTTATGTTTTCAGATTATTAAATTCTAAGTTATGAAAAATTATCTGGTTCTTCCAAATAATATATTTTTCCTTTTAATCCAGTTTTCTATATTTTAACAAGCTTTAAATGGTTTTTATGATTGTTTCTTTAGAACATATTTTGAAGTTTAGAAGTGCTACCTCTCCTTTGTCTTTATTTTTTAATTATATCAGTTGATATTGTTTTGTTTTTTTTTTACTCAAGATAAGGGTTATTATTTTTTCTATATCTGTGAACTACCATTTTGGTAGTTTAAGTGCTATAGCATTAAATAAATAAGTTAACTTCAGAAATATTGTCACTTTTTTATATTGTCATGGCCAATCCCTGAGTACTAAATATTTGTCCAGCATTTGAGCAGCCATTTATTTCTTTAAAGAATACTTTGTAAAATTAACTCTTAAAGAGATTGATTGTAGGTTAATAGATTGATACATAAATACTTTATGCATTTTGAAGTTATTTTGAATAGATTCATCCTATTTGATATTACCTCCTGGGTTTCAATTTTATTATATGGAAATGCCATTTATTTTTTGTAATTCAAAGCCTGCAACTTTGCTAAAGCTGTTTGTTATCTCTTTTTTTTGCTGATATCTTAAGATTTTCTAAGTAAGGGCCAGGAGAACACAAAAGGCCATCCTCCCTTAAGTTAACAAGGTTAAACTCAGCATTGAATACCCAAGGAAAGGTCCTTCTTTCATCTTCACCTGAGGCAAGCCCTTAGCAATCTCAGTTCCTGGGGAGACAAGGCTCAACAAAGCCATAGCCAGTGTCCTCATCAAGTCATTCTCTGCCTGTAGAACAGTCCCAGAACCCCTGAAAACATCAACAAGGCCCTCTTCCAGGATTTCTGTAAACATACAACAGGAAAATCCTTCTTCAGGGCTCTTGAACCAACAGCCAGGTTCCAGGACCTCTACAACAGCAGCACTGTCCTTCACCATCCAGTGAATCTGGCAAAACAACATCAAAACATATAGACAAAATACCAGCACCACAGCCATGCCTCCTCAGTCCTTGGCAGTTCCAGGTGGCAGCTCCAGGTGGCAGTTCCAATGGACTCTTAGCAGTCTTTCTCTCAGCAACTTAGGCTCCATGATACTGGATACTGCTTTCCCAAATGGCCTTCTCTAGGCTTGGGTCTCTCTCCCAATTCATGGCTCCTCCCAGTTCAGCCCTCTCTCTTCAGGTCAACAAGTCCATCCCACAAGTGGGATTCACAAGCTCTGGGTTTTAACACTCAACCCAAAAACCAAGCCAATACAGGAGCATCTCCAAATTCCATTACCAATACAAGACCCAATTTTCTCATACGTAAAATGAGTGGTTCCTTCCAATACTAAATATGTGTGTATGTGTATATGTATATGTGTGTGTGTATATATATATATATATATATATATATATATATATATATATATATATATGTGTGTGTGTGTGTGTGTGTGTGTATACACATATACATATACATATACATACATATATATTATCCAAGTTTCTTTCAAAAACTAAAAAATTCAATGATCCTGTTACTATGAACTTTTAGTATACATACATTCATAGACACATACACATGTACTCACATGTACACACAACAGGGTTCCAAAATGCAGTTTTAAATGATTAAAGCATATATACACATATATCTCCATAGATACATAAGTGGATCATATGAGTGTGTTCAACCCACATTTATTAAGAGCCAACTAAATACAAAAGAATTGGTCCAGGAACTAAGGGAGATATCAAGATAAATGGCATATTCCCTATTCTAATGCTTAGAGTACAGTAGGGGGAATAAAATGCATACAGAGTAGGTAAGGATGCTGCATCTTGGGTACTTTTGAGAGTTTAAAAATCAAGCCATACAATTTTTGATAAAGGAAATATTTTTGAGGGATAGGATAAGGGAAGATAGTGTTTGAACTCAAGTTTTAAAAATGTTTAGAATTGTACCACAAAGAGATATGGTGGAGAAAATTCCATGAGCAGGAAACGAAATTTACAAGGAAACAGGAAAGTAACTATGAGACATGTTCATAAAGCAATGAGAAAGTAGATTTGAAAAGAACCAGGGGTTCTTTAGCTTGGGTCCAAAAACATATCTTAATATTTTATAACTGTATTTCAGCATAACTAATTTCCTTCACAATCCTCTATGTTTTATTTAATATGTTTAAAAACATTATTCTGAGAAGAGATGCATAAGCTTTAGTAGACTATGAAAGAGGTCCATTTCTCTCTCTCTCTTTCTGTCTCTCTCTTTCTCTCTCCCTTTCTCTATCTCTCTCTCATACACACACACACATACACACACACACACACTTAAGAATCTTTTGTCTAAACTATAAAATATTTTATGAGGATTGTGGATCACAAGGATAGAAAGACAAGATGATCCCAGATTATAAAAGACCTTGAATTTCAGAAAGAGGAATCTGAACATTTTTTCTGTAGGCACTCAGGAAAATTAGAATGTTTTTGAAAAATAGAATCATATAATCAGAACTGCATATCAATAATCATGCTAAAGTATAAAGGACAGTATATTGTGGGGAGTCTCTGAGCACAGGGAGACTTGATAAGAGTGTATATCTATAGCAATTAGAGTCTAGAATTTCTTCACTAGTACAGGTGAGGATGGAAAGGAGAGGTGAGATGGGTGAGGTATTATAATCATAGAATATTATTCCTAACTAAATAGTAAAGTAAGCTTTTAATCATACCTGACTCCTCTGTGTCCTCTTATGGTTGTCATTCTCCCATTAAGAAATTAAGTGGAAGGGGCAGCTACGTGGTGCAGTGAATAGAGCACTGGCCCTGGAGTCAGGAGGACCTGAATTCAAATCGGGCCTCAGACACTTGACACACTTATTAGCTGTGTGGCTTTGGGCAAGTCATTTAACCCTCAATTGCCCTCCAAAAAAAAAAAAAGAAAGAAAGAAAAGAAATTAAGTAGAATTGAGGCAGTTTTTAAAAGAGAGATTGTTTCTATTGAGCATATTTTGTTAAGCAACAAAAACGTTATATTTACGTTGCAGTGGGCTAAACATCATCCCCAAAACTCTGTATTTATGAGATATGATCCAAATTTGAAGTACCTAAGTGTAACACTAGATAGAAACGTAGGCCTGGATTCAAGACGACATGAGTTCAAATCTGCTTTTAATTAATTACTACTTGTGCAACTTTGGGCAAGTCAGTTAAACTTTATCTGCCTTAACTTCAAAATGGGGATAATAATAGTGCCTACTTCCGAGAATTATGAGAGGATCAAATGAAATAATATTTCTAAAGTACATTAACACAGTACCTGCTACATAGATGGTGCTATGTAAATGTAAACTGATAGCTGTTTAGCTGAGTATATGTCTTGGGAATCCATTTCTTTCTGATTGAATTTCTGTTTCTCTAATTATGGAAATGATGAGGAGATCTGGGCTAAAACAGTGGTGTCAAACTCAAATACAAATGGGGGTCACTAAAGTGTATAGAAGTATCCTTGTGGGCTGCATACAGATTAAGAACATCACATCAATATTGCCTATATTTTATTGTATTTTCATTTATTTTGTTAAATATTTCCCAATTATATTTAATCTGGTTTGAACCACACTCGACTATTGTGAGCCATATCTTTTGTAATTCTGGTTAAGTGATACTACAATCAGATGTATTTGGAACTGGATAAATGACTAGATTCATTGAGTAATAATTAATGATTTGGTAACAAAAAGGTCTTAAGTAGAGTACCCCTGGAATTTGTTCTATTACTATTTGTGTAATTGACTTAAGTAAAGGCATAAATGTCACACTTATCAAGTCTTTCAGATGACACAAAGTTCGAAGGGAGAGCAAACACCCTGGAGGGTGGGAACCAGGAAGATCTTGACAGGCTACAACCAATATTGAATTGAACCTAATAAGATGAAATGAAATGACGATAAATAAAAAGACTTACATTTATTTTTTTTTTAAATCACCTGTATGAGTCCAAGAGAGACTAGTTATAAATAGAAGATAATTTTTCTGAAGAAAACACTAGGAGTTTGAGTTGATTTCAATCTCAGTATTACCAAATAATATTATCTACAGGCCAAAAATGCTGATTTGATTTGAGGTTATATGAAGTAATAGTTTTCAGGAATAAAGAGATGAGAGCTCTGGTTTTTATGCCCTGGAAAACTGTATTTTGTTCATTTCTGGGGATCGTCATTTATGAAAGGTATGATAAGCTAGAGGATACATAAAGGAGAAAACCACAGTGATGAAAAACCTCACATTCATGCCACATTTAGGTAGTTGAAGGAAATGGCATGATTTATAAAGAGAAGAAAAAAAAAAGCTATCAATTGGAGGCAGGATAAGTGTCCCTATGTAGTTCAAAGGAATCACATGAAAGGGGGATTGGAAGTATGCACTTTGTCCCAAAGGGTAAAACTGAGATGTATGGATATGAGTTATAAGGAAGTAAATTTAGCATTATTGTGATATAAAATTTTCAAAGAATTTTAGGAGTCTAAAATTGGAATGTATTGCTTTGAGAGCTGGGTTCTTCCTCATTTAGAGGTCTTCTAGCAAAGATCAGATAACCATGTGTTTATTTTATTTAGAAAGGATTGTTGTTTTCATGTACAGGCTGAACTAGGAAGTTGCTAAGCTCAGCTCTGAAATTCAATGTTTCATGTGTGTATGTGTGCTGAGGAGGATATTTTATATATGTCATAGACATAATGGTATATTTTGAAGGATTGTGCATTTTAGCCATCCTGGCACTCCCTTCAATAATCTAGATCAGAGGTTAGCAAATTGTACTGTGGGACAAAAAATGTAGTTCACATGCCATATGAAAAGGGGCGTCAGGATAGTCTTGGCCTTAGTTTATCTATCCTGGTAGATGACCAAAAAACTATATTTCCTTAAAAAGTGTGATTCTTTTTCAAGTCTTTCCATAAAAACTCCACAAAGACTGCAGTGTAGTACTATAGAGATCTAATTGTAGTTCCTAATTCTAATTAAATGTGACCAGCACCCCATCTTTTACAACCATATATGCTTACATTTGTATTTTTATGCTGCTTCTCATCCAAGTTTTACAATTCAATTCAAATCAACAGATTTATATTAAACGCCCCCCTATGTACAAATTCTTGGTATAATTTATGCCCATCTTCTCCATCTATGTTGGAAGTATGTTCCTTTTGTCCTCTTAATGTTCTTCATGACCTTTGCAAGTTAAGATGACCAAATATCCGTGAAATTATGTGTCTATTGCCCTTTGGCACAGGATGAAACCAGCTCTGCCAACATCTTTATTTACCTCTCTAAGACAAACCCATGGACCATCATTATGTTTGCCTAAGACTTCTTATATGTCCACTGGTTTCAATTATAGTTAAGTTAAATCCTCTCTATTATTCAGGCCTACACCTGGTCTTGCCCCCAAAACTACTGCTCTACCAAGTATTATTATACATGTGATTTATATCATTTCTATGGTATTTCATAAAAGTATAAAAGTAGTATCTCCCCTCCCCTAACCTCTGCAACTGACAAAGAATTTCCCCCACAGGAATTAGGAGTATACATTGTTGAAAGTACAGATTGGGGATGATATATAAAGAGTTAATTATTTTTTACAATGCTTTATCTGTGCCTGACTGCTATAGGACAAATTTTGTAGTTTTGAAAATAAAATAAAAAATAGAAACTGGAACAGCATATCCCACAAATTAATTGTATTACCTCCCTTTTCTTTACTTTTTTTTTAAGAGGGGGAAGGGCAGGGCAATTGGGGTTAAGTGACTTGCCCAAGGTCACATGACTAGTAAATGTTAAGTGGCTGAGGCCAAATTTGAACTCAGGTCCTACTGACTTAAGGCCAGTGCTCTATTCACTGTGCCATCTTTGCCATCTCTTTACCACTTTTCTTTGAACCAAAACTGAAAAATCATGCCCCACCTCACTAAAAAAAATTATTGGTTAATAAAAACCTAACTATTTTTTCTTCCTTTTCTAAAAATTCAGGAATCATCTTTAGCCAGCATTTTCCTTAAGCAATATCAATAGCAACATTTTATTTCTTATGGCATATGTAATTTCCTAAGTAAGATTAAACTTTCTCTTGGGACTATCTTTGGTCTCTGCCGCAAAATACTACTTCTAGAAACATATGTTTGGAGTTTTCACTTGATGTATCAAATGGAAATTTCTCAATGCAAAATCAGTCATTTATATCTCTATAGATTATTCATTTTGACTATGAGATGAGGGCTGTGTCTACTGATAGATACTGCAAAGGTACAGCTATTGGATATGAAGATGGTTTCTTGTTATCTAAGCATGATAGATTCATCACAACTCTTCTTTTTTAAATGTTAAGTTGATTTTTCATTCCTTAGTATGTAAGGGTTTAACACATTACCAAATGCTTGGAATGATAGCAAAATATGAGAAAAAAATTAAGTTGAAGAAATTTTGCGATTGCACATAAAGGGAAAAGCAATATTTAATACATTTACATATTAATATCATTTCTCCAAAGCACTTACATTTGTCAAATTTGAAACAAATTGATCTTCAATTCAACACCCCAAAAAGAGTATATGTATGTGTGACCTTTAGTTTGAAAAATGAAAAAAATTCTCTATTTCCAAACTCAATCAGCTTCACTCCCCTGTATTCAGCCTTGCAGTTGTACAAATATTATTGACTTCTGAATTTCTCCTTTTCAAACATTTTCTTTCAATGGTAGTGTGTCCCAAATAATATTTATTCATTCATAAACTTGAAGTTTTCAATTCACTGTTCAATGTCTTCAACAGTTTCAGTTTCAGTTTCAAAGAATTTATAGTTGCAAGTGATTTCTGAAGTGATTTAGCAAAGTCTCTATCTGTATATAGTTTGCTACCACAATATACCTTGATAAATGTTCGTCCAGCATTTGCTTTATTACATTTAGTAAGAAAGAACTCACTCCCTTCCATGATAGTCCCTTATACTTTTGGATACTGGTAACTTTTAGGAAATCTTTTCTCCCATCAAGAATAAATGTGTCTCTTTGAAATCTCCACCCATTGATCCTAGTGCTGTTCTCTGGAGCCAGGCAGAATGACAGAACCTCAAATATTTTTTTAAAAAAATTAGCAATAACTTCCTCCCTAACTCTCTTCTCTTCACAACAAACATCTCAAATATCTTGAAATATTTCCTCATTTGTTATGAATTTGAGACCCTTGGCTATGGTGGTTATCATACTTTGGTCACACTCAAGTTTACCAGTGGCCTTCCTAAAAGACAGTAGCCAGAACCAAATGCAAAGCTCTAGTTGTGTTCTAGGTAGCATAGCATACTATGGGAATATCATCTCCTTATTCCTAAAATATTTGCCTTTCTGCATGACGCTCAAGAAGATATTGGCATTTTTGCCTGCTATAACCCACCATTCATGAACTCACAGAATTTGAGGATAAAAAGGACTTCAGTGGCCAGCCAGTCTAACCCATACCCAAAAGGAAGAATTACTCCAATATACATAACAAATGGTAATGCCTGAAGACCTTTACTGAGTTCCATACTGAAACCCATTTTTTTTCTAGATAGTGCTTGAAGTTCTCTAGCATAACTCTTTTTATTCAAATTATCATCTAAATGAATGAATACTTATTGATTGATTGAATATAAAACAAAATAAAATTCATGACAGAATGAACATACTAAAGACTGACGAGAAGAGAGAATTCTGGGTAGCATCTTCATTCTCTGTTTTTTAAATAATATTTTATTTTCTCTATTGCAGGTGAAAACAATTTTTAGCATTCTTTTTTTTTTAATTTTGAGTTCCAAATTCTCTCTCTTCTTCCTTCAGTTCCCACCTCCCTGAGATAGTGAGCAATTTCATATAGATTACACATGTGCAATCATGCAGAACATAATTTTATATTAGTCGTGTTGTGAAATAAAACAAAGAACAAAAAATAAAGTAAAAAATAATGTACTTCGATCTGTATTCAGACTCTTCCAGCTCTTTCTCTAGAGCTGGATAGCATTTTTCATCGTGTGTCCTTCAGAACTGTCTTGATCATTGTATTCCTGAGAATAACTAAGAAATTTACAGTTGATCAACATACATGGTTGCTGTTACTATGCACAATGTGCTTTTGGTTCTGCTCCCTTCACTTTCCATCAGTTCATGTAAGTTCCAGTTTTTTTCTAAAATCATCCTGCTTGTCATTTCTTATAGCTCAGTAGTATTCCCTTACAATAACATACTACAACTTGTTCATTCATTCCCCAATTGATGGGCATCATCTCAATTTCCAATTCTTTGCCACCACAAAAAGAGCTCCTATAAATAGGTCTTTTTTTCTATTTTTAAAATTTCATCTTATATTTTTATCTCTTTGGGATAGAGATCTAGTAGTGGTATTGCTGGGTCAAAGGGCATGCATGATTTTATAGATCTTTGAGCAAATTTCTAGATTGCTCTACAGAATGGTTAGATGAGTTCATAACTGTACCAACAATGCATTATTGTCTGAATTTTTCTACATCACCTCCAACATCTAACTTTTTCCTTTTCTTTCATATTACCCAATTGGATAGGTGTGAGGTGGTATGTCAGAGTTGTAATTTTCATTTCTCTAATCAATATTGATTTAGAGCAGTTTTTATATGACTATAGATAGCTTTGATTTCTTCATCTGAAAACTATTTATATCCTTTGATCATTTATCAATTGGAGGATGGCTTGTATTCATATAAATTTGACTCAATTCCTTGTATGTTTGAGAAATTAAGCCTTTATCAAAAAACAGTTGCTGTAAAAATTATTTCCAAGCATTGTCCTTTCCTTCTCATCATATTTGCATAAGTTTTGCATGCATAAAATCTTTTTATAATTTAACATAGTCAAACTTATTAATTTTACATCTTGCAATGCTCTTTATCTCTTGTGAGGGCATAAATTCTTCCTTTCTTCATAGACTGGATAGGTAAATTATTCCTTGCTCTTCTAAGTTGTTTATGTTATCATTCTTTATATCTAATTCATGTACCTATTTTGACCTTATCTTGGTATACAAAGTTCTATTTTCTATTTTCCATTCTATTTTCCAGTCTTCCCAGCAGTCTTTGGCAAATAGTCCTTGTCCCAAAAGCTTTGGTCTTTGGGTTTATAAACTCTAGATTATGATGGACATTTACTACTGTATGTTGTGTGGCTAAACTATTTCACTAACCGACCACTCTATTAGCCAATACCAAATTATTTTCATGATTACCACTTTATTAATATAGTTGGAGATCTGGTATAGCTAGGACACTTTCTTTGCATTTTATTTTTATCAGTTCCCTTTATATTTTTTACCTTTTGTTCTCTAGATACATTTTATTATTTTTTTTCTAGGTTTACAAAATAATTTTGGTAGTTTGATTGGCATGGCACTGAATAAGTAAATTAATTTAATTAAAATTGCTTTTTCCTAAATTTTATTTTAGACTCAAATGCCAGAATGCAAATATAGAATAGAAAAAAGAAATAAAAACATGTCATAAAATTAAATATTGTAACTTAAATACAAAAATTAGATACAAAAATAAAATTGTCACTTTTATTTTATTGACTCAGCTTACCCATGAGCAGTTGATATTTTGACAGTTGTTTAGATCTGGCTTTAGTAGTGTGTTCATATAATTCCTAGTTTGTCTTAGCATGTAAGCCAAATATTTACTGATTTCTACACTTGTTTTAAGTGGGATTTCTCTTCCTATCTCTTGCTACTGCAGTTTATTGATAATATATAGAAATGCTGATAATTTATATGGGTTTATTTTCTTTCCTGCAACTTTGCTAAACTTATTATTTCAACTTTTGTTTTTTTAGTTGATTCACTAGGATTCTCCAAGTATAACATCATATCATCTGCAAAGAGTGATAGTGTCATTTCTTCATTACCTCCTCTAAATTCTTCATTTATTTCTTCTCTTGTTGCTATACCTAACATTTCTAGTACATTATTGAAAAATAGTGGTGATAAGAAGTATCCTTTCTCTGCCTCTGATCTTATTGGGAAGGCTTCTAGCTTATCCTCATTACAGATAATGCTTGCTGATCATTTTAGATAGAGACTACTTATCATTTTAAGGAAAACTCCACTTATTCTGTTGCTTTCTATTGTTTTTAATAGGAAATGGTATTGTATTTTGTCAAAAAGCATTTTTCTGTATCCCTTGAGACATTCACATTTTCTTTTGGTTTTATTATTGATGTGGTCATTTTTGCTGATAATTTTCCTACTTGAAATCCTAGTCGTTGTGGATGATCCTTGTGATATAATGTTATAATCTCCTTGGTAGTGTTTTATTTAAAATTTTTCATCAATATTTATGAAGGAAATTAGTTCATAGTTTTCCTTCTCTGCTTTTACTCTTGCTGGTTTTAATATTGGCACCATAATTGTGTCATTAAAGAGATTCAATAGCACTCCTTTGCCTATTTTTTCCCAAATAGTTTATGAGTATAGGAATTAATTGTTCTTTAAACATTTGTTAGAATTCACTTGTGAAATCATCTGGTCATGGGAATTTTTTCTAAGGAGTTCATGGATGGCTTGTTCAATTTCTTTTCCAGGATAAGGTTATTGAAATATTCTATTGCCTCTTCTGTTAATCTGATCAATTTATATTGTTGTAAATATTCATCCATTTTACTTAGATTGTCAGATTTATTGGCATATAATTGGGCAAAATAGCTCCTAATAATTGAATTAATTTTGCCATCATTGGTAGTGAATTCACCTTTTCAGTTTGGATACTTTGATTTTCTTTTCTTTTTTTTTTTTTTATCAAATTAACTGATTGTTTACCTAATTTGTAATTTATTTTAATAAAAACAGCTGCTAGTTTTATTTATTATTTCAATGTTTTTCTTACCATCAAATTTATTAATTTCTCTTGGTTTTTCAGGACCAATTTGGAATTGAATTGAAGGTTTTTAATATTTTCTTTTTCTAGGTTTTTTTTTTTAACTTTCATGTGTAATTCTTTGAGGTGTTCTTTCTCTAGTTTATCAATGTAAGCATCTAGAGATATAATTTTTCCCCTAAGTTTTGCTTTGGCTACATTCCTTAAATTTTGATGTGTTGTCGCATGGTTGTCATTCTCTTTACTGAAATAATTAATTGTTTCTATTATTTGTTCTTTGACGCACTCATTTTTTAGGATTGGATTATTTTGTTTCCATTTAATTTTTAATTTATCTTTCCACAGCCCTTTATTGGATGCATTCTTTATTGCATTATAATCTGAAAAGGAAGCATTTAATATTTCTGCCTTTATGTATTTGATGGTGAGGTTTTTATGTCTTAATACATGGTCACTTTTTGTGTAAATGACGTACCATTGAGAAAAAAGGTATATTCCTTTCTAGTCCTATTAAGTTTTCTCAAGAAATCTAACATATCTAAATTTTTATAATTCTATTCACCTCCTTAACTTCTTTTTTGTTTATTTTTTTATTAGATTTATCTTATTCTCAGAAGAAAAAGCTGAAATCCCGTACTACTATAATTTTATTGTTTATTTCCTCCTATAACTCATTTAAACTCTTTAAAAATTTGGATGCAAAACAATTTCACATATATATGTTTAGTATTTATATTACTTCATCCTGTAAAGTACCTTTTAGCAAAATGCAGTTTCCTTCCTTCTGTCTTTTAATTAGATCTATTTTTGCCTTTGCTTTATCTGAGATCATCATAGCTACCCTGTTTCAGTTTTGTGTGTGTGTGCTTTTTTTTTTAACTCCAGCTGTACCATAATATATTCTGATCCAGCTACTTACTTTTACTCTGTATGAGTAACTCTGCTTCAAATGTAGTTATTATAAATAGCATATTGTAGGATTCTGGCTTTTAATCCATTCTTCTATTTGCTTCTGTTTTATGAGTGAGTTCATCCCATTCACATTCACAGTTATGATTACTATGTATTTTCCTCCATCCTAATTCCTTTGTTTATGCTTCTCTCTGTGTATTCACCCTGTCTCAACTCACCAGTATTTTGCTTTTGACCACTGCCTACCCCAAGTTGTTCTCTCTTCTTATCAGTCCCCTCCCCTCCCTCTTCTGTTATCCCCCTCCCCATTTTCCTCTAAGGTAAGATAGACTTCTATACCCAAGTGAATGTATATGTCCTTTACTCTTTGAACCAGTTCTGCTAAAAATAATGTACCACCACTTCTTTCACTATAATGTCTTTGATGCCTCTTCATGTGAGATAAATTATCCCATTCTTCCTCTCACTTCCCTCTTCTCCCAGTCAAATCCTGTTTCTCACCTCTAAATTTTGTTTTTTGTATATTATCCCATGAAAGTCAACTTATACATGTGCCCTCTGTCTATGTATATTCCTTTTAACTGCTTTAATAATGACAAAGTTCTTAGGAGTTACAAGTATTGTCTTCCCATATAAGCAAGTAAACAGTTTAACCTTACTTAATCCCTTATGTTTTCTCTTTCCTGTTTACCTTTTTATGCTTTTCTTGAGTCTTATATTTGAAAATCAAATTTTCTATTTAATTCTGGTCTTTTCCTCATGTTTAAAAGTCATCTATGTCATTGAATGTCCATTTTTGTCATGAAGGGGTATACTTAATTTTGCTGCGTTGATGATTCTTAATTGTAATCCTAGATCCCTTGTCTCCCAGAATATCATATTCTGAGCACTCTGATCCTTCAGAAGCTGCTAAATTTTGTGTTATTCTGACCATGACTCCACAATATTTTAATTGTTTCTTTCTGTCTGCTTACGGTATTTTTTTTTTGACCTGGGAACTCTGGAATTGGGTTATAATATTCCTGGGAGATCTAATTTTGGTATCTTTTTCAGAAGATCATCAGTGGATTCCTTTGATTTCTATTTACACTCCGTTTCTTGGCTATCAGAAACAGTCGGTCTCCTTGTTATAATTTCTTGAAATATAATGTCTAGATTTTTTTTTAATCATGTCTTTCAGGTAGCCCATTAATTCTTAAATTATCTCTCCTAGAATTTCCAGGTCAGTTGTTCTTCCAGTGAGATATTTCACATTTTCTTCTTTTCATTTTGTTTCATTGTTGTCTCATGGAGTCATTAGCGTCCACTTGTCCAATTCTAATTTTTAGAGATTTTTACCTCCTTTCTCCTTTGGTCAATTCTCCTTTTTAAGGAGAAGATTAGTGACTTTTTTTTTGCATCCCTTTCCTTTTTTATGCTTCCTTTACCATGCTGCTGACTTTTTTTTCATGATTCTCATGCATCACTCTCATTTTTCCCTCAGCTTTCTCATTTACTCTCAATTTTCCCTTCTACCTCTCCAACTTGATTTTTAAAATTCTTTTCTAGCTCTTCCTATAGGTTTTTTGGGGGGAGAAGGGAGATGGCTGAGACCAATTCAAATTTTTATTTGAGGCTTTGGATATAGCAGTTTTGCCACTGCTGTTGTCTTTTGAGTTTGTTTTTGATCTTCTCTGTCACTATAGTAACTTTCTATGGCCAGGTTCTTGTTTGTTTGTTTGTTTCATTTTGGTTTTTGCTCACTTCCAGCCTATTTTGTAACTAAATTTTATTTTAAATTTGGCTCTGCTTCTGGTGTGCAGGGACACTGTCCTAATATTCTTGCTCCAGGCATGTAGGGCCTCTCCACTGATCTTATGCCTGGGGGGCTTTCTGTTGGCCTGCTGAATCAGGGGCACAGGACCTTTCCACTGGCCTGCTCTCAGCCAAGGGTTGTGGTTTTGCTGTTGGCTTGCTGGAGTACAGCCTGCTGCTGGCTTACCTGAATCTACCT
This sequence comes from Pseudochirops corinnae, assembly GCA_028646515.1. NCBI lineage: Eukaryota > Metazoa > Chordata > Mammalia > Diprotodontia > Pseudocheiridae > Pseudochirops > Pseudochirops corinnae. The sequence goes on from CM053585.1 coordinate 151,680,106, forward strand.
GCACTGGACTGCATTTCCCATTTACTTGAGTGAGGCAAACCTTTATTGCTTACCTTCTAAGTTTTCTTGAACTGAAAAATTATTTCACCTTTTCCTTTGGTTGGTTCTGCTTTTGAGGTTTATTTTATAATTTTATGGAGGTGAGTTTGGAAGGGTTCAAGTGAGTTCCTATCTTCCTCCACCATCTTGGTTGTACCTCCATTTTCTCTCAAATTTTAAAGGTCAGCAATAGTAAGGAATAACAAAGCAGAAGAATGTGTACCTTAATTATTAAAATTTTTAAAAGTTGAAAGAAAAATTTTCAGATAGGCTTGCTATTGAAGAAATAAAATAATTCTACTCTTTTTGATATTCATGGAACTTGACTTGCTGTTTAAATTCTGCCTCAAATCCCCTATTCTTAAAAAAAAAAAAGCCAATCCTTTTAACAGTTCTTTCTGTTTCCCATAGAAATAAAACTCTATAAAAGTATATTAACTATTATTAACTCCTCCTCTCATAGAAAGTACAACTACCAAATTCAACATGCTGGTAAAAATTTTAACAGGAACCAAAGACTTACTCCTTTTTCAAAAATGTCTTCTCTATCATTATGGTTGTGAATTTATTCAGTCTCTGACATAGTTGATCATTCACATTTCCTCTCTGTTCTATCTTTTTTGTGTGACAAGAGACAAAACTGGAAGAATTTAAGATGCAAAACACCCCAGTCTACTAGAAGGCAGAAATTAATATCATGATCCTGAGGGATTTTTGGCCATATTCTTATACAAATGAAAACTCTATAGTTGGGGGTTAAGAATTAAGAGAGGATACGGTTTTATCTCAATTGTGTATTCCACTCTTGTAGAGTATGCCTAACTCAGGTCAGGTCTCTAGTAATTTAAGTTTATTAGTGAAATGAAATGAAATGTTCATAGAAGATCTGACAGTTAAAAGAAGATTCACTGACATACACACATATGTATATATGTTTTGTGTGTGTGTGTGTGTGTGTGTGTGTGTGTAAAGGGAATGATACTCTCTAAGCATATAATGAGACCATTCCATTTATTCAGCTGAAGACAACTCTTTGCCTCTCTGTTGCCCATGATTCTCCACTGATAAAACTTCGAAAGCCATCTGAAATTCCCTGTAGTTTTTTGTGTTCAGGAGACTGGGCTGTATGGGATGTTAGGAGGAACTAGTACTTCTGGTGAGGGGGTTTGCTGAGTCCTTATCAGGGATATTCACCAACCTTTGGTGTCCACCTATCATCCAACTCTCACATGTAGCTCCAAGAAGGGATAGAATGATCAGCAGGTACATTCCAGTAAACCATCATAAAAGACAGGCATAAACAGTCTGAGGGTAGCCAATAAGATTTAAACCTAACGTTGAATTTCGCAGATGACTACTCTAAGCATGTGAAGACTTTTCACAGTGGAATGGGCAAACAAGGACAATTTTTTCCAATGTCCATGAAAGGGGCTAAGGAAGCACGGTGGAGCATTTAGAGCCTGACGAGATGCCAAAGACACCAAAGTCATCCACTGCATCCTGAACCATTGTCAGTCATTCTGACTTTTGCCCTTGTAACTGGTTTTCAATGATTCTGGAATTGAGAGTGAGACTGATGATTTTTGCATCTCTGTCTCACTCAAATCCTATTCAGGTACAAGTCAAGACATCACCCCATGATGACATTAGTCTTCTCTGAAAACCAAAGACAAGGAGCAGAGCCAAGATGGTGGAGGAAAGGCAATAACTCACCTGAGCTCTTTTTAAAACCCCTTCAAAGACCTTTAAATAATGTCTCAAAAAAAATTCTGGAGTAGCAGAAGCCACAAAAGAATGGGGTTAGACAATTTATCAGCCTAAGACAAAATAGAAAGTTTGCAGGGAAGGCTTGTTGCACCAGAGATTGAAGCTCAGACCAGTGCAAGTTGTGCCCCAGAATAACAGCAGTAGGGCTTAAGGACAACTGAATCAGTTGCAGCAGTGTGATTTCCAGATTTCTCAGCCCATAGATGGTAAAGACAAATGGTCAGAAAGAGGTTCCACGGGTCCCTTTGCTAGCTCTGTTGAATTGTCTATAATTGTATCTGGGTCTCCATCTCAGGGCAAGAAGGAGCACTGGAACACCAGAGCTTGCAGCCACAGGCAAGGTTGTACCCTAGTTACAATTCTAGAATGGAAAAGAGTGTTTTCAGTTGTTCACAGAACAGTGCTTTTGGTTGCTTATAGATCAATTCTTTGGTTGTCCACACATTAAGAAAAAAAGTAAACAAACTTCTCCCTAGATCATACCATCTTAGAAAAACTGAAAACTTAAAGGTGTGCAGAATTTTCTCTGAAAAAAAAAAACTACACAAAAAACCTGAAGTTCAGGGCAGTGTCCTCTCCACTCCAGAAACAAAGCCTCACTTCAGGATAGGCTGAAAAGTCAAGAAATAAGTTGGTAAAATAAGCAAACACCAGAAAAGACCCTGGCTATAAGAAGTTACTATGGTGATGGGGAAGATCAAAGTAAAAACTGAAAAGACAACAAAGTCAAAACTGCTACATTCAAAGCTTCAGAGAAAAATATGGATTAATCTCAGGCCATGGAAGAGCTCAAACTTCTTTAAAATTAACTTTTGTTTATTTTTAGTTTACATCATTCGTTTCCACGAGAGTTTGAGTTACAAATTTTCTCCCCATCTTTCCCCTACCCACTACACCAAAACAATGATCCCATGTTTACACTCTCCCCCAATCTGCTCTCTCCTGTATCCTGCTCCATCAAGCCTCTGACTTTCTGGTAGGGCAAGATGGATCTCCTTACCCCAGTGCCTATATATCTTAATTGCCAGTTACATGTAAATAATAGTAATAATAATAATTATATATATATATATATACACATACATATGTATATTTTTTTTAACATTTGATTTTAGAACTTTAAATTCTATATTCTTACTCTAATTCTCTCATCACCCCCTGGAAAGACGAGCAATTCAATACAGACTGTACATGTGTAGTTAAACAGAACATCCCCACAATGGACATATTGTGAAAGATTGACTATATTTCCCTCCTTCCTATCCTGCCCCACCCTTGTTCTATTCTCTACTTTGTCCCTGTCCCTTTACAGAAGTGTGTGCTTCTAACAACCCTTCCCCCCAACTATCCCCTCCCCTCTATCACCCCCCTTCTCATCCCCATCCCCCCTACTCTCCTGTAGGGCAAGATACCCAATTTAGAGTGTATGTCATTCCTTGCCTAAGCCAAATTCAATGAGAGTAAGGTTGACTCATTCCCTTTTGCCTTCCTGTTCTTCTCCTACATTATAACAGTTATCCTTTGCCTCTTCTATATGAGATGATTGTCCCCATTCTGTTTCTCTCTGTTTCCTCTCATTCTATTTCTTTCCCACCTCTCAATTTCACCTTTTAAAATATCATCCCTTCCTATTCAAT
>CM053585.1:151684048-151710693 GCA_028646515.1 Pseudochirops corinnae
TTTTTAAGGCATTCTTCTCCTCATTGGCTTTTTGGGCCTCTTTTGTCATTTGGGTTAATCTATTTTTTAGGGTGTTGATTTCTTCAGTCAGATTGCTGACTCTCTTTTCATGATTTTCTTGCAACATTCTTATTTCTCTTCCCAATTTTTCTTCCACTTCTCTTATTTGGTTTTCAAACTCCTTCTTCAGCTCATCTCTAGCTTTAAGGCAATCTTCATGTTTAGTGAAAGCCCCTGGTTGGGGAGCTCTGGCTGCACTCTCCTCCTCCCTTTCTCTGCCATGATCCTTCTTTTCCCCAAAGAAGGAATCTAGGGTTTGGTTGCTGTTCTTACTTTGTTTCTTATGCTTATTCTTACTCATGGTTGGTCAGTCCGTGATTTTTTTTTTTAATCTCTATGTGGCTCTACTTCCAGAAGGGAAAGCTCTGTCCCAAATCACTGGGGTAATCCGGGCTGCCGTAGCCCTCAGGAAGGTGCTGGGTCCCTTTCCTATTTACTTCCAGCTCACTGGATAATGAAGACTCACAGGACCGATGCCCAAGACCGCGATCTGGATCCTGGTTGCTGAATAATCGCTTAGTCCCCCTGCTGTCTGCAGGCCGAAGGCGTGGAAGCGGCAACGCAGAGGCAGGTGCAAAACCTCTGCCTTTCACTTTCCAGCCCTGAAGGCCTTTTGGCTGGACCGCTTTTCTCCCTGGATTTCGCAAGCTCCACTGACCTAGCTCTGAAGGCTGCTGCTGCAGCTGCCACTAATCCGCTCATCAGAGAGGCTCCTTGGCTCCTCCCATCCAGGCACCCCCGGGGCTCAGCCAAGGCTTCAGGCCAGGCTGGTTTTGGTTCACAGTGCTGATATGGTTCCTCAGAGCCAAACTGATTTTAGTGGAAGGTATATTTGTGTGCGGTTTGGAGTTCTAGGATTAGTTTAGAGTAATATTTTATGGGTATTTTGGCGTGGCTATGTGAGAGCTGTGATATATTGCTGCTCCTACACTGCCATCTTAGCCCCACCTGTCAGAACAAATTCTTTTATTAAAGAGATATGTTCTGTGAAGTTTGGATTTATTCAAAGGGCTACACTAGAAGACCTAATGGACTACATGTGGCCTTGAGGTCACAGGTTCCCCACCATTAATAGCAATAGTTTCCTCATGAGACTGCCTGCCTCAAATATCTCCTCACTCCGGTCTCCCCTCCATTCAGTCACCAAAGTAATTTTCCTAAAGCACAGGTCCAACTGCGTCAACACCGTATTCAATAAATATCAGCGTCCTAAAGAATCAAATACAAAATCCTAAAATGGATTTTCATAATTTCATCCCCTTTGAATTTTCCAGTCTCTTATATAGTATTCCCCAGCGATTACTCTTGGGTCCAATGGTCTTCTGGGTCTTCCATGAAAAAGCTATTCTGTCTCTTAGCTCGAACATTTGCTGTCTAAAATGATCTTCCTCCTCAATTCTATCTACTGAATTCCTTGAATTCCTTTAAGTCTTGGTGAAAATTCCACCTCCTACAGAAAGCCTTCCCCAGCCTTTCTTAATTCTAGTACCTGTCCTCTACTAATTATTTCTTATTTATCTTATATATTGCTTGTTTTGCATGTATTTGTTTGCATGTTGTCTTCCCCATTTAGATTTTAAGCTTCTTGAGGGGAGGGCTATCTTTTGCCTCTTTTTAATCTCCAGTGCTTATCATAGTATCTGCCACATGGTAGATGATGAATTAATGTTTATTGGTAGATAGTAGTAGTAGTAGTAGTCGTAGTAGTAGTAGTAGTAGTAGTATACAAACCGGTAGATCTAGAAAGTAACAGATATGGACTAAATCTCTAAGAACTCCTGGACAAAATTCTGTTTAATTTGTGTTTAGTACATCTGTAAAAACAAACTTTGGCTTTAGTCTTCTCCTCTAAAACAAAAGAATCATACTATATGACCTCAAAGTTCCCTTTCACATGAAAACTAAGATTTTATGAACTTTTTTAATTTGCCTCTTCTAGAAAATTATTGTAGATAATTGTTAATTTTATTGAGTAAACTTCAACAAGATGTAAAATAAATATTCTGAATTTTCTCAGCTTCATTCAAGAACTAAATTCTCAAATAATTAGCACCATTTTATTTGGCACAGATATGTCAGTGTGGTCCAGACGTTTAAAGACAGCACTCATTGGCAGCATACCTAGTTATGAACTGAGGTCAGTCCACCTTTTGCATATATTAGGAGGCAGGTCATGTTGGCACCATCAGCATACTAGTAGCAGGATGAGCGGAGGGATGAGGAAGGAAGGAATAGGATGGTTGCAGGCTGGTTCAGGAGAGATATCAGCCTAGAATTATATCTATCTTCCTCCCATCAAATATTCCTAGCCTAAAGGTACAATAGATTTAGAAAAAGAAAAGGCAGGGCCCTGATTACATTCAATGGGGAGGAGGGAACCATAGATTATACTCAATAGTTTAGCTCTTCCTGCCAATCATTGGTTACACAAAAGACCATCAAAAATAGCAAGTAAATCTCTTTTTAAAAGCAGCAAACATAAACTAGAGATGTTCTTAGAGATGCAGCTTAGAGAACACCAAAATATATAGAAGTAAATGAACTCTTCAGCTAGAAGCAAGATAAGATCTTAGTTCAAACCAATAAAGAGAAAACTAACAATCTCACTGATGGGAGTCAATAGAATTACAAGTCCTAGAAGTCAGGGCACATGATGGGCTCAGTTTCCCTGCATATCTGAGGATCCAGGGGGCTTTTCAAAAGTTCTCTCTCTCTCTCTCTCTCTCTCTCTCTCTCTCTCTCTGTCTCCCTCCCTCTTTCCCCTCTTCCCCCCATCTCTTTCTTTCTCTCTCTTCTTCCCTCAGTCCCTCCCTCCTTCCTTCCTTATACCTCTCTTTATCTTCCTTCTCAAAGTGTGTTCAGCCAATGGAACCTTTTACACTGTGTCCCAGTCATTGTTCCTCAGCCAATCATAAGCCACATTTACATCTCCTCATACAGTTCATAGACTGGGTGTTAAATTTCATTCACATTTTCATAAATACTAGATTTATAGGATTTAGCTGAAGGCTACTATTTATTGCTTAAAAAATTTGATATACAATGATCACTCCTATATCATTCATTTCTATCAAGTCAACATCTCATTCTCAAGCTGGAATTTTCAAATACAGAAGATTGCATCTTTCTGAAATCACACACACACATACGAGCATGCTCCAGATAAATTAATGATAGATAGATAGATAGATATAAATATAGATGTTCATGATAAGGCTACCCCCTCCTCTAGGGCAGATTTTAACCTCTCAGTCATTAGTAAAATTTTCATGAGCTGTAACAGAAAAATTCATCTTTTTTACCAATTTGGTGTTGAACCTCCCTGAACATAACTCGTCACTTTTTTTAATGATAGACAAAGTCTATCACCAGACTTACATTCAAAACATATCCAGCTAAGCATACCCATGCACACTGCTCTAGCCTTCAAGTACCCTCAAAATCTGCTGTGTTCTAAAGTACTATTTCAAAAGTCTGTATGTTGTTGCTGTTCCCAAGTGTTTCTCCATTCCATTTATTGAATATTTAATTTTACTCAGTTGCTCCAAAACTTTTTAGTTTGTTTTCCTCTCCCACTTTCATCCCACAAAGTGTCTTGACACTAACTTGCACACATAACAACAGATAACCTAGCTCCTCTTTGACTAAAAAATCTAGACCATCAAATGGGAACTCTGTCACTTCTTTTCCACTCCTCACAATTCCTTGCTCATTCTCTCTTCCTTCCACTCTCTCTACTCAGTAAGGGAAATCTTTCAGCCTGTATCTTCTGTTTCATTCCTTTTCTCTCCTTTAAGAATTTTTCTTCTCTCTTATTCATCTTTAAACTTTCCCTCTCCATGGAATTCTTCCCATGTGTTTACAAATATGTTCTGTTCCCCTCAACCCTTGCTTTTAGGCAAACAAATAAATAAAACTTCCCTTGAATTTTCTTCCAAATATAGCTTCTGCCACAATTTCCCTCCCCACTTTCTTTTTTTTATTATTAAACTTACTGGGGGAAATGTTTGTCTATGTACATGCCAGCAAAGTTATGCTTAAGATGCTGCAAGCTAGGTTTTAGCAATATGTGAACTGAGAATTACCAGAAAAACAGGCTGATTTTTGAAGAGGCAAAGAAACTGTAGACCAAATTGCCAGCATTTCCTGGAATATGGAGAGAGCAAGGGAGTTCCATAAAAATATCTACTTCTGCTTCACTGACTATATTAAAGCCTTTGTGTAGATCACAACAAAATGTAGCAAGTCCTTAGAGATAGGAGACCCATATTATCTTAAAGGTCAACTGAAGAACCTGTATGTAGGCCAAGAAAGAACAGTTAGAATGGAACAAGGAACTGATTGGTTTAAGATCAGAAAAGAAGTATGACATGGTTGGATATTGTCACCTTATTTGTTTAAGTTATATGCAGAGTACATCATGTAAAATGCTAGGCTAGATGAACCAAAAGCTGAAATTAAGGTTGCTGCAACAATTTTGGATATGCAGGCAATACCGCTCTGAAAGCAGAAAATGAAGAGCCTTAATTCCTCTTGACCGGGATGAAAGGGGAGGAGATTGCAAATGCTAGCTTAAAACTTAACCTCAAAAAACTAAGATCTTGGCAAATGGTTCCATTACTTTCTGGCAAATAAAGGAAAAAGAAATGGAAGCAGGACCAGGTTTTATATTCCTGGGATCAAAGATCAGTGCAGACAGCAAATGCAACCATGAAATCAATAGATGTTTGCTCCTCGGGAGGAAAAAGCTATTGCAAATCTGGATCACCTTGTCTACAAAGGGCTGTATAGTCAAAGCTATGATTTTCTAGTAGCAGGGCATGGCTGTGAGAGCTGGATTATAAGGAAAGCTGGGGGCTGCTGAACTGATGCTTTCAAATTGTGGTCCTGTGAAATACTTTTGAGAGTCCGTCGGACAGGAAGGAGATCGAATCAGTCAATAGTTAAAGAAATTAATTCAGGCTATGCACTGAAAGGTCAAATACTGAAGCTGAAGCTTAAATCCTTTGGCTACATAAAGAGAAGATGAGACTCTAGAAAAGACCTGGATGTGGGGAAAGATTGAAGGCAAAAAGAGGAGACAAAAGAGAATTAGATAGATGGGTAGTATCAGAGAAACAGTGAACCTCAAGCAGTACAGACTTGGAAAAATAGCTGAATAAGAAGGGCCTGGTGAGCTATGGCCCATGGGCTCATGAAGGGTAAGATACAGCTGAATTACTGGACAACAATAACAGGCCTTGTGCTTCCAGTTTCTCAATATCCTTTCTCTCCATAGTCCTTTGCATTTTTCTTACCCCATTAGCATATCGAAACTTCTGTAACCAATAATCTCATCCAACCAGAAAGCATTTATGAGGTAGCGTTCTAAGTGTTGGACCCAGTCAGGCTCCTTGACTGGTCATCCAGCCAGTTAGTGAGCCAAATACTTATTTACTAAGCAATTGCTATATGCTAAGCTCTATATGAAGCAGGCGGCAGAAATAGCCCTTTCCCTAACTAGGTATATTTTACATGTGTGTATGTATGTACGTATAGAGTAGATGGAAACAAATGTGAGAGGGGAAAACATTAACAGCTGAAGGACCTGGAAAAGCCTTTTACAAAAGGTAAAATTTGGGCTGAATCTTGAAGAAAGGCAGGGAGACTAAGAGGTGCAGATGGGTTCAAAGAGCATTCCAGGTTTGGCAACAGCCAAATCAAAGGCAAGGAAATAGGAGGGAGGGTTTTAACAAAAAAAGAATGGCAAGTAGGTCCTTCCAGCTAATGTATGGATAGGAATAAAGTATAAGGAGACTCAGAAGGTAGGGGAAAAAAGGTTACAAAGAGTTTTGAATACCAGAGACTTTTATATTTGATCCCAGAGGTAGTGGGAAATTTCTGAGTTTATTGGGTGTAGGGGTATAACATAGGCAAACCTGCACTTCAGGAAGATCAATTTAATTGGAGTGGAGGATAGATACATGTCAGAAAGACCAATTAAAATGACTGCAATACTCTGGATGAGGGATGGTTAGAGCTTGAACTAGAGTGCTGGCTTTATGCATCAAGTCAACTAGCATTTACTAAGAGCTTATTATGTGCCAGTAATTGTGTTAAGTGCTGAAGATATAAATAAAAGAACAAACAAATGAATAACAATGAAAAAGACCCTGTATTCAAGAAGTTTATATTCTAATGGGAGGGAAGGGAGCTAAAAGAAGGGAGGGGAAAAGAATATACCAACACAAGGCATATTGGAAAAATGAGAAGAATGAAGGATTGCTGGTCCAGGTTTTTCCTCAAAATAGATATCCAAGGAAAAGCTCTCCAGTGGGAGAAAAGAGTCACAGAAGTAAAGGGAGAAGGCAGTTAAAACATGGTGGAAAAGTCTGGAGAGTTTATCAGTGGTGAAGAAATAAGTAGGAAAAAGGTTGTGAAGGTATAAATGACAATATTTGGCAATAGACTGACTGTGAGAATGGGAAGTTATCTGTGACATAGAAATTAAGAGCCTAGATAACTGGGAAAACAATATTTTTCTTCATAATAATTTGGAAGTTTGAAAAAGAAGATAATTTGGGTGGGAGAGAAATATAGTGATTTCTGCTTTGGTTATACTGAGTTTGACATTCATGTTTTATATGGTTTTTGAGATGTACAAAATGTTTGATGAGGACCTATAGCAGAGGAGAGGTTAGGGCTGGATACATACATCTGAGAATCATCTGACTAGGGATTATCATTTTGATACTATGGGAGCTAATGACATCACTAACAGAGATAGTACAGAGGGAAGGAAAAAAGGTCCAGAACATAGATTTGGGGGACACTCATGGTTAGTGGACATAATATGAAAGAACAAGTAAAGGAAACATTAAAAAGTCATCAAAAAGGTTAAAGAAGAAACCAGGAGAAAACAGTTAGATGAAAATCTGGGAAGGAAAATGTGTCCAGGAGGAGAATGTGACCAACATTGTCACTTTCAGAGAGATCAAGAAGAATGAGTATGAGGAAAAGGACAATAGATATGGCAATTTAGAGATTATTGGTAACTTTGGATAAGTAGTGATCTCATCGGGTCCCATGGATTCAATTAATGTTTTTTTGCTGTTCTAATAGTTCTCAGATGTATTTCTCGAGTCCTAACCTGTCCACTGACCTCATCTTAAATCTCAAACTGCCTTTGAAACATCTCAAAATGGATATCCTGTAGACAACATATACTCAACATGTCCAAAACAGAACTCATTATTTTCCCCAAAACCCCTCCTTCTTCCTAACCATTCTAACACTGTTGAGAGCACCACCATCCTCTAAGTCTCTTAGGTTTTCAACCTAGACATAATATTTAACTCCTCTCTCTCTGTCTCTCTGTCTCTCTGTCTTTCTCTCTGTCTCTCTCTCTCTCTGTGTCTCTCTCCCTCTTTCTCTTTCACACACACACACACACAGACACACCAACATAGCAACATAGACACACACATACACTCATTATTGAATCTATTGTAAAGTCCTTTTGATTTTATCTTTGTAACACATCTGATATAAGTTTCCTTTCCTCCTCTTACACTGCCAACAACTTGTTGCAGAACCTCATCACCTCATGCCTGGACGATTTCACAAGCCTTCTGGTTGGTCTCCTTACCAAAAGTTTCTCTCTATTCTAGTTCATCCTCCACTTATAGTGATTTTCCACAAGGGCAAGTCTAACCCTGTTTCATACCCCATCCCCCTCAACACAGTATCACCTCCAGGATCAAATATAAAATCGTATTTGGCATCTGAAACCCTTCATAAACATAAACCCTCCCCCCCCCCCCAAAAAAAAAACTTCTCTGTCTTCCTACATCCTGTCCCTCACATATACACATAATCTGATCCAATGACACTGTCCTTAAACTGTTGTACAGAGAAATAAGAGTGAGCAAGACCTGGGTTCAAGATAAATTTAGATGTGGATTTATTGATTAAGCATGTGACTATCCGAGTGTTCAGCACTCAAATGAGTAGTAATTTTTGGAAATTCAGATCTTGGTTTATATAGGCTAAAAACCACAAAATTATAATAGGGAAGGGAGCTAGCAAAAGCTATGATGTACAGAAGCAAAGAACAGCCATTGGTTAAATCTATATGACTCAGTGGAGTATGGTGCAAGGGTACAAGGGGTGCAGCTGTTAACTGGGTGGAGGACACAGGGAGGGGCATAGGATGAGGGGAACTGGAATTCCCCAGGTTGTAGTCAGAGGGGGCTGGAATTTCCCCAGGACAGGTTGGGGTCATATTCTGGGCAAAGGGGGTGGGAGCCTCGCTTGGTCAGTGGAGCAGGACAGTGTGGTACTTAGATAAGGTCCTTGCACCATAATGAGCCTGGTACATTATAATGATTCAAGGAGAAAATATGAAATGCTGATTAGAAGAGACAGAGAGTCAGGGAATGCCTTGAGCAGTATGCCCAGACATGCCTTAAGCAGTTTCAAGCTAAAATATAAAACAGGGACAAAGACAGAAATACAAGAGGGGCTTAATGATGGGCCACAAGTCAGCTGGTGTGTAGTGACCTGGGATTTGGTTTTGGGTACAACAAAACAAAGCAATACATCTCTCAGTTCCAAGCATTTCACTAGTTGCCCCCCATAAACAGAAAGTTCTCCCTAATGAATTATGCCTCCTGTCTTCTCTGACCCAAGTAAGGTCCCATCTTCTGCAAGAAGCCTAGCCTAATCTATTTTAGTTCTAGTGCCTCCCCTCTGGTGATTACTTCCAATCTCTCTCATATATAACTTGTTTCCACATGGTTGTTTACATGTTGTCTCCCACATTAGACTGTGAATACCTTAAGAGCAGAGGCTGTCTTTTCTTTATAATCTCAGCACTTAGTGTGGTACCTGTATGCAGGAGGTGTCATCTTTTTTTAATTGACTGAGTGATTTTGGAGAGTTGAATGATGAATGATACAGTAAGAAACCTGATTACAAAGGGTGTAGAAGAGAGTTTAGAGAATTGGAGATACCTGATATAGACAACTTTCTCAAGGAGTTAATGGGAAGGGTGCAAAAATGTGGGATAATAACTAATGAAGATGGTCAGATTAATGAGAGTTTTTTGTTTGTTGCATTTGTCTTTTTCAAGAACTGAAGAGATATGGGCATGTTTTTAGGCAACTGAAAGGATTCTGTAATTGGGAGCTATTAATGAAAAGGCTATCTATAGAGGTATGCTGGTAAATGTTTAACAAATGAATTTCCCCAAAAAAGGTACACAGAATACACTTTTAAAATTAATCTGCGTTATTAACATTTGTTCCATCACTTTCTTAAGTCTAAAAAATAAATAAAATAATAAACCAAGTCCTAATTTGTATTGTTTGACACTTTCCTAGGTACAAATGGTCGCACCAAAAAAAAAATAACAATCAGCTTACCATCAATATGAGTCAGCTCCCACATTCCCTTGGTATCTAGACATTTTTTCATGATTTTAATGTTTTTTAGACTGGTGTTACCCTGGATTTCTCTGTCTGCTTGGTGGGGAGATCAGATATTTACTGACTAGATTAGTTTCTGAAATTTGATTGTATCTTCACTGTGGTGACTCAGTTATATCAGGTAAAATCAGTTAAACTCTATTTTTAAAAATAATCTTGAACTTCTGGGAGCCAAGGAAGGAGTAAATCACTGTAACTATCCCATAGTCAGTGTCCCCACACAAATCCTGCACTAGCAGAATCAGTAAAAGATGTAGCGAGACAATCTTTTAACCCTAGAAACTTGGAAGATCTGCAAGAAAGGTCCATCTCACTCAGGCAAAAGGGGAGAGCATTCTAGGACAAAAACAACCCAGCAAACCAGTAGCAGGCCCCTCCTCAGCAATTTAAGTGAGAGATCCTGATTCCATTGCTTGAAGCAGCAAATGCCAACACCAGGACCACTCCACATGCATTTGTATATCCAGGAGATCAGGCAGTTTCCATCTCTGAGAACCCACTTGATTCAGTGTACCCCTGGGCAAATAGGCATCCTCTAGCAGCCAGACTTCCATGTGCTTAATCACAGTAGAAGGCAAATAGGCATTCTCCAGTGGCCAGGCCTCCATATGCTTCAGTGGAGCTCTGGGGAAATGCAGAAACACTCCATCAGGTCTCAACACATGCCAGACACCACCTTAGGACCCCACTTCAGCACCAGATAAGCTGCCAGACATCTATATCCTCCAGCAGCACCAACAAACCCCCACACCACCACCTCAGTGCAGCACCAGATTCAAAGCCTCAAGACGACATCAGCGCAACACCAGGTAAACAGCCAGGGCCTGTAACCACTGGCACAAGAAGCCTGAGACAGTATCCCTTCCACCCCTGATGCAGAGCTGAAATTTAAAAGAAAGGAAAAAAAAGAAAAAAAAGAAAAAATCACCAACAACAATAACAACAAAAAAGAATCTGACCATAGAAAGTTATTTTGGTGACAGGGAAAAGCAAGAAACAAACTTGGAAGAGGACAACAATGTCAAAATACCTATAAGACAAAACCTCAAATTAAAACAAGAAGTGATCTCAAGCCCAGAAAGAACTTGTGGAAGAAGTCAAAAAGGAGTTTGAAAATCAGATAATAGAGGTAGAAAAAAATTGAGAAAAGAAATGAGAGTGATGCAATAGAATTATTTAAAAAGAGTCAACAACTTGGAAAATTGCTGAAAAAGTAGAATTGGCCAAATGAAAATGGAGATAACAAAAATCCACTGAAGAAAATAACTACTTAAAGAGTACAATTGGCCAAATGGAAAATAAAGTACAAAAACTAATGGAGGAAAAGAACACCTTAAAAGTTAGAATTGGGCAAGCAGAAGCTAATGACTCTATGAGACATTGAGAATCAATCAAACAAATTTAAAAGAATGAAAAATAGAAGAAAATGTAAAATACCTCATGGGAAAAATAACTGACCTGTAAAATACATCCAGGAGAGACAATGTCAGAATCACTGGACTACCTGAAAGCCATAATCAAAATGAGGACCTGGAAAGCATATTTCAAGAAATTATCAAGGAGAACTGTCCTGATGTCTTGGAACCAGAGGGCAAAATAGGCATTGAAAGAATCCACTGATTACCTCAGGAAAGAGATTTCAAAATAAAAACTCCAAGAAACATTATAGTCAATTTTCAGAACTATCAGGTCAAGGGAAAAAATATTGCAAATGACCAGAAAGAAACCATTCAAATATCAGGGAGACACAATCAGGATTGCATAGGACTTAGCAGCTGCCACATTAAGGACTGGAGGTTATATAACATGATATTCTGGAAGACAAAGTAACTAGGAGTGTAACCAGATGAAATTAAGCATAATATTGGAAGGGAAAAAAAATGGTCAATGAAATAGAAGAATTTAAACTTTCATAAAGAGAAGATCAGAACTAAATAAAAAATTTGGCCCCTAATATCAAGACACAAGAGAAGCATAAATAGGGGAAAAGGGGAAAGAAAACAAGGGATTTAATAGAGCTAAACTATTTACATCCCTACATGAGATGATATTTTTAATTCTTAAAATTGTATCACTAGTAGTACAGGTAGAAGGACTATATAGGGACAGAAGTAATGGGTATAAGGTGAATTTGAGAGGATATAAAAAAATTAAAGATAAGAAAGAAGAGTACAGTGGGTGCAAAAGGAAGGGAGAGCTTGAAAGGGGTAAATTATTTCACATGAAGAGGCGTGAATGACCTATTACAGTGAGGGGGAGAGAGGGAAGATGGGAGGGTGAGAGATGAGCATTGTTTGAAATTTATTCTCATAAGTATTGGCTCAAAGAAGGAATCACCTGACAGTTAAGTAGGAGGAGATAAAGTAAGAGGCAAGGAGTGGGTATGGGTGCTGCAGGGGACAGGACTGACAGAAGGGAAGGCAGATCAGGGGAGATGGTAGACAGAAGCAAAACACTGGTGAGGAAGGAAAGGGTAAAAGGAGAAAGAGCACAGACAGGAGGAGGAATAGGATGGAGAGAAATACACAGGTAGTAATCATAACTAATATGAATGGGAGGAAGATAGCAGAGTGAATAAAAAACAGAATTCTGCAATATATTGTTTATGAGAAACATACTTGAAATAGAGAGAAACACACAGAGTAAAGGTAATGGGATGGAGCAGAATCTATTATACTTCAGCTGAAGTAAAAAAAAAATAAATAAAGCAGGAGTAGCAGTCTTGATCCCTGACAAAGTAAAAGGAAACTCCATCATGCTAAAAGGTGCCATAGATAATGATGCAATATCAATACTAAACATATATGCACCAAGTGGTATGGCATCCAAATTTTTAAAAGTGAAGTTAAATGAGTTAAAGGAAGAAATAGATAGCAAAGCTATACTAGTGGTGGATGTCAACCGTCCCCTTTCAGAACTGAATATATCCAATAACAAAAATAAACAAGAAAGGAGTTAAAGTGAATAGAATTTTAGAAAAATTAGATATGACAGACCTTTGGCATGTTTTAGACATATAGGGTGAAACCTAAGCACATTAGAAGAGCAAGGAATAGTCTACCTCTCAGATCTATGAGGAGGGGAAGAATTCATGACCAAACAAGAGACAGAAAGGACTACAAAATGTAAAGTAGATAATTTTGATCATAATAAATTAAAAAGGTTTTGTACAAACAAAATCAATGCAACCAAGATTAAAAAGAAAGCAGAAAAATGGTAAACAATCTTTACAGCAAATATCTCTGATAAATGCCTCATTTCTCAAATATATAAAGAACTGAGTCAAATTTACAAGAATACAAACTGCTCTCCATTTGATAAACTGTCAAAACATATAAACAGGCAGTTTTCAAATGAAGAAATCAAAATGATCTACAGGCATATGAAGAAGTGCACTTTTGATGAGAGAAGTGCAAATTAAAACAACTCTGAGGTACCACTTCACACCTATCAGATTGGCTAATATGACAGAAAAAAAAATGATAAATGCTGGAGAAGATGTGGGAACATTGAGACACTAATGAACTGTTGGTGGAGTTATGAACTGATCCAACCATTCTAGGGAACAATTTGGAATTATGCTCAAAGGGCCACCAAACTGTGCATACTCTTTGATCCAGAAATACTCTTATTAGATCTGTCTCCCAAAGCGACCATAAAAATGGAAAAGGACCTACATGTGCAAAAAAAATATTTATAGCAGGCCTTTCTGTGGTGGCAAAATATTGCAAACTGAAAGCATTACTATCAATTGGGAAATGGCTGAAAAACCTGAGATATATGAATGTAATGAAATACTATGGTACAAGAAGAAATGATGAACAGGTAAATTTCAGAAAAATCTGTAAAGACTTGTAGAAAGACTTGTACATGATGCAGAGTGAAATAAGCAAAACAAGGAAAACACTGTACACAGTATCAGCAACATTGTGTAATGATCAACTATGAATGGCTCAGCTCTTTTCAGTAGCACAATGATCCAAAACAAGTGTAAAGGACTCATGAAAGAAAATGCTGTCCGTATCCAAATAAAGAATTGATGGACTTTAAATGCAAATCAAAATATATTTTTTTTCACTTACTTTATTCTTTCTCATTTTTTTCCTTTTGATCTGTTTCTTCTTTCGCAACTGTGACTAATATAGAAATACTTTTATGTAATAGCACATGTATAAATTATGTCAAACTCCCTACCATTTTAGAAGTGGGAAGGGGATGGAGGGAGAGAGAAAATTTTGGAACTCAAAATCTTATAAAAATGAATGCTAAAAAAATTTTAGACATGTATCTGGGGGAAAATAAAAGTGAACTCTTTGGAAAAGTTTAAAAAATTACCCTTTTCACAGATGAAAGTTTGTTCAAACAAGCTTGTTTGCTGTTCAAACAAGCTATTTTGGATTTGATATAATTAAAAATAGTATCTTTTCATTATGTTTCTTTTTTCTCATTTGATATGAATTTTACCTTTCCTTTAGCCAGCCAAACACTTGATGATTTGATGACACTTATAAACCTTATTCTGAAGTAACTTATGTCAAAAACTAGTTATTTTCAGGTTGTATAAACCTCTATGGAACCAAAAAAACTTAACGCCTATTGCCAGATTATCAATTTATATGTTCATGATAAAGATCACAAGCAAAATGGAAACATAGATTTATAGAATTTGAAATCTGGAAGAGAACCAAAAGTTCATCTGATTCAGACTTTTTATTTTCCAGACAAAGAAGCTAGACTTCAGAGAACGGACACTTGTCTAAGTTTACAAAGTGAGCTAGACAGAATCATAAAATCTCAGAATGTAAGGGATGTTTTTCAGGGGATTCTGATACGGTCTGAGTTCAAGGACTTTCATAATTCTATCAAAAAAAAATCAAAGAATCACAAACTTAGCCATGTAGATTACAATTTATCCATGCCTGCCTCTCCTCTGTGCCCCTGTAGCAGCAGGCACCCTAAAATGTCCAGGATGGTTACTACCACAGGTTCTTTGATCTGCTTTTCTAAAGGAAAGCAACTCAAAAAGGGTTAACAATCTTACTTTAATAAAACATTTATCATTCACCTAGTTCAAGGGAAAAAGTCAGCACCATGAACTTCTGAGAAAATACAAACAAAAATTACAAACACACAAAAATACAGACAGAGAAAATAATAAAATTCAGCAGACAAACAGACAGGACTTCTAGTTGTCTGACCATTACATACATACAGTTAGTTACCAGAGAGAGAAACACCAACTTCTGAGTTTTCAAAGCCAAGGGTTCAATGGATGCCCAGAGTCTCATCTGGCCAAATCACACAACTCTTCCCATAAGTGATCCCCCAAAGCAAAACCTCACATCAGGGTATATATAGCCTTTTCCAGGGTCAGAGGACAACCTTCATAACCCACTTAACTACAAAGTAACAAAAGTTGTGCCTTTCTGAAAAACAAGCCTCCCACCACAGATTCCATATGACTGCATGAAGCCTATTAGGGGCAGAGCATATTTTCCAATCAGGAAAAGTCCCCTAGACTGCAAGATTAAGGAACAGGGAAGATCTTCAAATTCCTATTACCATTACAGCCCTTTGTTTATGTCCTACTAAAAGTTCACCAAAGGGAATTCACCAAAAATGCTAGCAAAGTCCCTAGCTTTCTCCCAACACCATGAGAGTATTGATGGAGCAATCTCTATCCATTTCTCATTTCTCACCTTATTCTTGTCTAGACAAGTTGTATAAACATCCATCCAACTGCATGTTGAAATCTGGGCAAGGAAACGTTTTTCATCCACTTGGTCTTTCCTATGTGAATTGAGACCAAATGAGACCAAATTCACTTGAGAGATTACAGATTTCTTCTAGGAGGCTCTGTAATATTCTAGGATTTGATAGAATCAGCAAATCATCATCCCTAAAGAGGACTATCTAGAACAGTGGTTCTCAACATTCCTAATGCCACAACCCTCTAATACTTGTATGTGGGCGTATCTGCATGTGGGCGGACCCACCTGGAGATTAAGCAGTGTCTTGGTTCCTAAGACCATCAGAAATATGTGTTTTCTGATGGTCTTAGGCGACCTCTGTGACTCCTGTGAAAGGGTCATTCAACCCCCAAAGGGATCGTGACCCACAGGATGAGAACCACTGATCTAGAAGATGGTCCTGAGGGAATACTGCCTTAAGCTGGAATTTATTCTGGATGTCCTATCCTAGAGCAGCAAATATATTTGACAAGTATATGCTTCTCTTTTATACCTCACCTAATACTCAGCCCCTATCAGATGTTTTTTGATTGACTGATGGGTTGGGCAATATCAAAGAATCATTACATAGTAATTATGTTTTAAGCATCCAAGTGGGAAACCTATTTTAGAAGTACAATTTTCCTCAATAAAATCATCTTACTGGCTATAACTTTTTGCCTTCTTATAGATTTTATTTGTTTTTTTTGTAAAGTTAAGGTATTTGGACCAATGAGTCATTATTCTCAGTTTTATTGGACAAAATGTGGTGTGGTAAAGTAAGAGTTTACTTTGTTTTATTTTTGGTGTTTATATTTTTTAAAAATTATTCTCTATTTTCTTAACTGTAGGAGCAGACATATAAGAATGTTTCTTTGAAGCCAAAAAACAGATGGTGTCAGGAATGAATTAGAATAGGGTTTTTACTTGTTTGTTTGGAGATGTTAAGTTTTGTTTTTGTTGTTGTTGTTTTTTGTTTACTGCTGTTGAAACAGGTTAAGCTTTTTCTTTGTATTTTTGTTTAGCACAGTTTAGCATTTTCACATTTGACAAATTATGGCAGTGATCCAGCTTTCAATTAGCTTACATTAATGGATACTAATGAGTACTTATTCTGAAAACAAGATGTTGATTAAAACCAGTCAATATTTATTAAACTCCTGATGTGTGCAGAATATTTTACTTTTGCTAGTAGAAATCTCTGGTCCTTTTTTGAAGAATCATTTCAGCTCTCCACTGAGCCTTTGATAAACTCACAACAGCAATTCCTCATTTATTAATGTTGTGTTTGTAGAAAAAGTTACAAAAATAAGATGAATCTGCCTGCTTCTCACCATGTGTAGATAAATTTCTTCAAAATCAAGCCAAAAGCCCCTTGGGCCTCTCTTGGACAATGGAGGAGAAATATTACTAACTTAGGAAGTATGACAAATTAACTTATGGCATCCTCCCTCCCCTTTTATGCCTCTTCTATGACATCTCAGGTACTTAGTGCCCTCTGGTTTTTCAAACCTCCCCATAACTATCCAAACCTGACACCTCTGGAGAATGTCCCATACTCCAGAATTTTCACTTCCTTCTTTCATTTCTATACTTTGCACTCAAAACTTGATATCAGATGTGACAAGAGCAGTGGATAACGTAATTATAATGATTCTCACTAAGGTGTGAATGACTAGTTTTTCCTCTTTCAGACTTAAACTTGAATTTTCAAAGGGAACTTTGTTAACTGAAATCAATGTCTTAGCTGGGGAATGCTGGGGAGATATTTTTGAGCTGCAGGACCTTCCCCAAGAACACCTTGCTTTTCCTGTGCTTTCAGTGTCCAAGATTGTACTCACTACTGGCAGGGCTGTGTCAGGAGGGGGAATCACTGACCACAGGACAATAGAAGGAAGGAATATATGACTTTGATTTTAAAAATATGGAAATTCAAAAATATAGGTAGAATAAGATAAACGTGCAACTCTTGGCACTCTCTATATATTGCATTTCCCTGTCAGAAGTGAACTCTCAGGTTAGAATTCTGTTATTGTAACCACACACCCACCCACCCCCACCCCCCACACACACATTTAGCTTACCCTTGTCACTATAAATTAGAGCCTACTTTATGACCAGTAGCCAGGATTGTCCTTTTCCACTCTGGTATTCACCTAAACCAGGGGTGGGAAACCTGTGGCCTCAAGGTCACATGTGACTCACTAGGTCCTCCTGTGCAGCCCTTTGACTTAATCCAAACTTCACAGAACAAATCCCCTGTACTAAACCTTGTCTCAGACAACTCTCCACCCTCCATCCTTAGCATTTCAGAACAAAGATAGCAATTTGTTCCCCAACTTCCAAAAAGCTAAAGCCTGTGATATGGACAAAATTGTTAACAATTTTCAGGGAATTGGATAGCAACTCTCATTTATTTTAATTATTTATTACCTTAATGAGCATGCAATACTCTTGCTGGACTTGTGTAAGAGAATTATTATAATCCATAATTAATAATTAATTATAAAGAAAAGTCAGCAAGGTGAATTTTAGCCTATGTTTCATATATTTTATTTCAGAAATATGCACAAGTATTCTTAGTCTTCTGAAGAAATTATGCGTACTACATATTCAGCCATTCATTTGTGAGTTCTTTGAAGGCAGAGATTTTTGCCCTCTTTTTTCTGTCTCCAGCATTTAGCTGAGTGCCTAGCACATAGTAGGCAATGTTTAGTAGGTGTTTAGTGTTAATAGATATTTAGTGAACTTAGTTAAATAAGTAAATAATGTATGAAAAATGAAAATGTACTTGATTTACTCCTCCTTTTGCAGAGATTGTCTTAATCTCAAAGAGAATGCTTTGATAGGAAACTTTTCAATCTCAAATGATGTTTTATTACATATAGTAGCAGCAAGCACCCTAGCATACTCAGGATGGCTGCTTTTCTAAAGGAATGCAACTCAAAAGGGGTTAACAATCTTACTTTAATCAAACATATATATCATTTACATAGTTCAGGATAAAAAGTCAGCATCCTGAACTTCCAAGAAAATACAAACAGAAGTTACAAGCAGACAAAAAAATACAGACAGAGAAATAGACCAACAGACAGGACTTCTAACTGTCTGACCATTACATACATACAGTTAGTTACCAGAGAGAGAAGCACCAACATCTGCATTTTTGATGCCAGGGGCTCAATGGCTGCCCAGAGTCTCATCTGGCCAAATCACACAGCTCTTCCCATGAGTGAGCCCCAAAGCAAAACCTCACATCAGGGTATATATATATAGCCTTCTCCAGGGTCAGAGAACATCACAACCCTCATGACCCACTACCCAATCACAAAGTAACAAGGTGTGGGCATTCCTGAAAAATAAGCCTCCCACCATAGGCTCCAAGTGACCACATTCAACCTGTTAGGGGGAAGAGTATATTTTCAAATCAGGGAAAGTCCTCAAATTCACTTAAGCCCATCAAGGGGCAGGGAAGATCTTCAAATTCCCATTACCATTACACATATAAAGGCTATTTTCTTTTTTATTCCACAGAAATCTATGTCAAGAAAAAGAAATAGGGAAAATATTTTCCCATTATCCAAAAGCCATGACAAAGATGTTTGTATTCCATATCTGTGTTGAACCATCACCCTGAGAAATATTGTCTCTCCTTGTCTCTGTCCCTGTCACTCTGTATAAAAGGAAATTGATTACATAATGTTTTCATCACAAATAGGGAGAGAGAAGAAGAGAATCAAGTTCTGGCCTAGAAACACAGCAGGAATTCAATTCCAAAAATGTGGACATAGTCCACATGTCCCACTTATAATGGGACATAGCCCTTAGAAACATTGTTTCTTTTGGTTTATGTCCATATAATGGTCATTGTAATATAAAGAAATAATTTTATTACAGACCATTTGAATTATAGACAGGAAGAGGAGAATTGTGGTTCATCTTGCTACATAGATCCTTTATCCTTCCCTCATATTCCAAATCAAACACTTCAGCACATTCAGATTCTTGGATTTCATCAGTGTGCATAGTTCTTCTCCCAACCCCTCTATAAAGTGATGTTTCTAGGATTATCTCCTATCAGCCAATGTAGAGTTGAGTTCCTCTGCACGTAATTTGGTGACAATAATATGATCTGTTGCTAGAATCAAGTTTTAAACACTTTCAACTTAGTATGAGCTCCTAGAAGCCAGTGTCTGTACTCCCTTAGTATAGCCTTCAAGATTTCTGGGTCATCTCCATGCCATATTGAATTCCAAGAGGATGACTTTAGTGGATGTAGAATAATAAGCACTTATTGCATCTTTACTGCATTTTAAGCACTATGCATTGCAAAAAATTGTTAAAACATAGTCCCTGCTAGTAATCCTTGTTCCTGAGTAGGCTAAGGTTAGTAAATTGCTTCAGTTAATGAGTTCTTAGCTGCAGTGGGCTGTGCCAGTAGGTGTCCTCACAATGTTTGACACCTATATAGTAAGTACCATGGAGCAGAGAGGTTTTGCTCCCAAGAACCTTGAGAAGGGGAAAACAGACCCATATTAAAAATATAGTAGGTCAAAGATCCTCTGCCAATCCTGAGCAAATTTGGAAGACCTCATCTTGAAAAACAAAGTTACTCTCTAAAAATACTTTTCATTTAGCCTTTATAATCCCCTAAATTAAATTATATGAAACATTAATACCACAAAGACTCACTGAAAATTTCAAAACACATGCTATGGACAGGAAAAAAAAAACTCTTGGTAAAGGCTTCATGAGGAAAAGAACCAATGACATATGTTTGGGAATAGGTAGGAGATGGTTATATAAACTGGATGCCTCCTACTACTACTAGAGATTGAGGTACTTCTTTTCACTTACTTATTCCCTATAGAGAACTTGGATCATAGAAGCATAGATTTCAGGCAAGAAGGGTGTCAAATGTCATCCATTATTCCTATCAAAGTACTCATTTACTCTAAAACAGTAGGGAGTATTCATGTAACATTATATTATCATAGAATTTAAACTTATTTTCATAGACAGACAGATAGATAGATAGATAGATAAATACTTTAGATAGATAGATAGATAGATACTTTAGATAGATAGATAGATAGATAGATACTTTAGATAGATAGATAGATAGATAGATAGATAGATAGATAGATAGATACTTTAGATAGATAGATAGATACTTTAGATAGATAGATAGATAGATAGATACTTTAGATAGATAGATAGATAGATAGATAGATAGATAGATAGATAGATAGATACTTTAGAATCATAACAAATCATAGGAAACACAGGCAGAAGAGCCCCAAGAGATCATATACTACACCCCTTGTCAGGTGACAGGATGAAATTATAAACTCGGAGGACCATGGGTCATAGAATCATAGATTTAGAAATGGAACAATATTATAGGTCATCTAACGTAATCTCCTCATTTTTATAAATTACAGAAGTTGAAAACTAGAAAGGTTAATCCACTTCCTCAGACCAATTAATAAGTAACAGAAGCAGGATTGGAACCTAAGTCCTCTGACTGGAGAGTGAGTTTTTAATTGTACCACACTGCAAGTTATGTGACTGGCCCAAGAGTCATATAGGTAATATATAACAGAAGACTATAGGTCTTTTGATTCCAAATCTAGCCCTCCCTGATATAAGCAATATCTTTATCCCTCAGTAATTGAGTGTGTACCCTCCTTCCCATAATATCTTTTCCAAACTTTATCTCTTCTTGTCAAGTTTACCACACTTCAGCTTCTCCCTGCCCTATTAGCTGATAAATTTAACTCATTCTTTCTGGAGAAAATTGACCTTGTGTTCCTTTCTTTACATCTTAAACCCACTTGCAATATAGTAAAAGTATATCCTTTTAACTCTACTCCAATCTCTGATGAAGAACTGGCCCTCCTCCCCATCAAAATCAACACCTTTTCACATAACTGCTGTCATGACACACCCCTCTATTTACTCCAAAAAAAATTATTTTCCAAATTATCCACTCTCCAGACTTGAATCTCTTTGCCCCTACTGATTCTCCTTCTCTACTCTCTACAAAAGTACCCAAAACTATCCTGAAAAAAATTACCTCTATAATCTCTATAATCCCTTCAAGATTTCTCCACTCCCCTTTCTAAATCAAATTCCTTGATAAAGCTGTCTGCTCCCAATGCCTTTATTTCTTACTCTCTTCTAAATGCTGACTAGCAATCTAACTTTTCACTTCATCCCTCAACTAAAACTGCCTTCTTTTATGTTACTAATGATAACTTAATTGTCAAATCCACAGGATTTTTCTCAATCATTCAGTCCCAGTTTCTTTCCTGTCTTTCAGTCCTTCATCAACACTTGCCTAATGGGCATTTCAAACTATTGTATAAATCTCAAAGTTAATTTTTCTGTCAGATATGAAAGTCAATATAGTCTGAAACAGCTAAGGGCAATGAAAAGAGTGCTGACTGTGAAGCCAGAAACATTTGAATTCAAATCCAGACTCAGAAACTCTACCTATGTGACCATGGACAAATTACTTAACATCTGTCTATTTCAGTTTCCCCAAATGTAAAATGGGGATAAGAATAGCAGATTAGAATAGAGAATAACATGAAATAATATTTTTAAAGTGCTTAGCATGGTATCTGGCACGTGGTAGGTGCTCAACAAATGTTTTTTTCTTCCTACATCCAAAACAAAACTCATATTTTCCCCCAAATATGACTTCCCTATTTCTTTTGAGGTCACTACTATCCCATCAGTACCAGTGTCATACTTGACTTCTCATTCTTTCCCCCCATATTTAGTCAGTTGCCAAATCTAATCAATTCTTCCCTCACAAGATTTTTCGCATCTGTCTTCTCTCCAATCACATGGCCACCATCCTAGTTTGGGTTCTCATCTCCACTAGCCTGAGCTATTGCAAGATTTTTCTAATTGCACGCACACACACACACACACACACACACACACACACACACATACAAACACACTACCTTGTCTCCCCACTCCAATTGACCCTCCATTTAACTTACAAAGTGACTTTTCTAAAGCATAGGTATGAGCATTTCAGCTTTCTACTCAATAAAATTCAGTGATTTCCTATAACTTGTTAAAATGAAACATAAATTTGTCCTTTTAACATTTAACAGCTTTCTAGTTGTACTACATAATACTCCCCTCTGTGCATGCTACAATCTAGATAAACTTCCCTTCTTGCTGTTCCTTAAATGCAAAACACCAAATTCCTGTCTGGACTGTTGCATGAGCAGTACCCCACACCTGACCTGCACTCCTTCCTCACCTCAATCTCTTCAAATTCCTATTTTACTTCAAGACTCGATAAAAGTACATGTGGACAAGCCATTTCCTGATGATCTAGCTAAGTATTGTCTTTCCTTCAAGGCTATTTTTTAACAATGTTTTATATGTTGTTTTTTTAAATAACTTTGTGTATTCATGTTAACTCCCTTGTCACAAATCTGAGATGATTCACCATTTTTCTCTGTAGGGTTCACTTTCTTTGTATCCCCAGAATTTCACATAGTGCTTAGTACATATTAGGAACTTAAGAAGTACTGATTCATCAGTTGATTTTCCACTATTTCAAAATGAGACAAAAAGGCAAACTTTGTCTTTGAAATCTTTTCTATCCCTTCTCCCCCATCCAATTTGATCTCTCCTTGCCCCCAGGATGAGCCTATGTTGTGATCTGCTCTCTCTTAGTTAATCTTTGCTGACTTTTAGCTGATATTAAATTGAGTGCTACCACTCCTTTTCCTATAGCTAAATTTCTCTTTACCCTTTAAAGGTCAATTCAAATGGTATTATTTTCTAAAACCCACCTTGATTAGTACTGGTCAATAATAGATAGATAGGTAGGGAGATAGATAGATAGATAGATAGATAGATAGATAGATAGATAGATAGATAGATGGATGGATAGATAGATAGATAGATAGATAGATAGATAGATAGATAGACAGACAGATAGATACTTAGTACTTTAAGGCTTGTGAAGTTTCCCAGCTGTACAGTGAGGCAAGTACTTTGGGCTGTTTTATCCCTCTTTTATAGATGAGAAAATGGAAGCTTATAGAGAATAATAAGTAAGCAACCAATCAATATTAAGTGTCTGCTATGTGCCAAGAACCAGGCTAAGTGCAAAAGAAAATCCCAAATCTAAAGGTGCTGACAGTCTAATAGGGAAGACAACATACAAACACCTATGAACTAGCAAGCTATATACTGGATGAATAGGAAAGGCTTTCTGTAAAGGGTGGAATTTTAGCTGGGACTTGAAAGAAGCCAGGTAAGCCATGAAGCAGAGATGAGAAGGGAAAACATTCAAGGTGTGAGGGAATTTCAAAGATAATGCCCAAAGTCAGGAGATGGAGAATCTTCTTTGGAGAACAGCAAAGGGTACCGTGTCATTTGATCACAGAGTATGCAGGAGAAGGGTCTGTGAGATTTAAGAAGGTTGGAAAATCAGGTAGAAAGAAATCCATTGAAGGCTTTGGATTTCAAACAGAACATTTTATATTTAATCCTGGAGATGATAGGGAGGCAACGGAGTTTGAGTAGGAGAATAAAATGGTTAGACCTGCAATTTAGGAAGATCACTTTGACAAGTGAGTGAAGGATGACCTGAAGTGAAGAAGACTTGTAGTAGGGAAAACATACATTAAACTATTGCAATAATACAGATATGAATGAGGTAATGAGGACTTAGACCAGGATAATGGCAGTGTCAGAGGAGAGAAGCAGGCATATTTTTAAAATGTTTTGAGGGTAAAATTAGCAAGTCTTGACAACTTATTGGATACAGAATATGAGAAAATACTGAGGAGTTGAAAATGATACCTAACTTAAGCATCTAAATGGCTGAAAGAATGGTGGTACACTCAACAGTAATGGGAAAGTTAGGAAGAAGATTTTGGGGAAGAGATAATGAGCTCAGTTTTGGATATGTTGAGTTTAAGATCATCTATAGCAGTGGTATCAAACACAAAGAGAAACACATGGGTCACATGTTGACTTAGAGAACCACAAATCAATATTATTTATGTTGTATTGAATTTTTATTTATCCTATTAAATATTCTCAATTACATTTTAATCTTACTCAGGCTTCATTCCAGAGTTTTTTGCTCCCAGTTTGATATCTTTGATCAACAGAGAATCCAGTTTAAGATATCTAAAATGCATTTGGAGATAAAAGAATAGAGCTCGAAAAAGAAGTTAGGGCTATACAAATAGATCTGAGTCTTAGGGCATCAAGAGGGCAATTGAATCCATGAGAGCTAATAAGATCAACAAGTGAAATTGTATAGAGGGAGAAGAAAAGAATGCCCAGGACAGAGTCCTATGCTATGCCCACAGTTAGTAAGAATCAACTTAGATGAAGATCAAGCAAAGGAAACTTAGAAGAAGTGGTTATTTATATCTTTTTTTTTATAATTTTGTGGTAATTTAGAGAGAAGACGGTGGTTAACAACATTAAAGGTTAAAGAGAGTTCAAGTAGCATGATAATTTTAAAATGCCATTAGATTTGGCAATTAAGAGATCATTAGCAACTATGGAACAAGCACTGTTGGTTGAAGGATGAGGTCAGTAGCCAAACTAGATAATTATGAGGGAAACAAGAGCAAAAAGTGTGAGGGAATTCAATGTAGATGTCCTTCTCAAGGACTTTAGCCACAAAAGATAGGAGAGATTTGGGAAAATAGCTAGTTGATTGATTAATAAACTGAGAGTTGTTTAAGGGTAGGGAAATACATAGTCATATTTGCTGGCACTGAGGAACTAACCGCTATACAGGGAGAGATTGAAAATAAGTGAGAGAGCAGAGATGATAGAAGGTACAATCTGCTGGAGAAGTACTATATGAATATTTTACTCATCCCAGACTAAGGTCAAGAATTTGCAGAGCTCAGACCAGAGGAATATTATTCAGAGTTTGCCCTGGATCAGACCACATTGGCAGCCCAGAAAGTTTGCAGGTCCCCAGCCTGTCCCCAAGATCTTAGAGCAATACAATATTCAGTATTCAAAGAAAAAAAATAACAAGGATCAGTGGCATGATTAGCCAAAACCTTCCCTCCAGAAGTACAGCAGAATTCAGCAATAACATCAAGTTCACATTCAGGCAATGGGCTCCAAGAAGGGTGCTTTATTTGGCTTCATGTATCAAGTTAAAGAGTTTAGGAATTTACAGGAAATTGGTACTCAGCAAGCTGGTGCAAACAAGAGCTTTATTCTTATGTTGTATAGTATGCTGACAGAAAAAGCATACACACACACATGCACACACATATGTATGCTATATGACAATGTAAAAATATAGGAGTTTTTCTTAATAGAAGCAAGAAGCTCACCCAGTGAAAAAAAGATGTTTTGGGGAAAAAACACACCCCAAGTAGGGATTCAAGTGGTGAAGTTACATACCCTAAAAATGGGCTTGGTGAAGAGCAGGTATTTGATGTCCCAGTGCCAGATGTGAGAGAAGGCATTATTAATTAGATCTAGATGTGGTGAAGAAGTTCTTGGAGTCGTTTATCGATAGTATGTTTGGTTGAGTCTCAGGAAGGAGGAATTCCATTATCAGCCCCAGAAATTGGTAGAGGGTCTAAATTACTGTGTATGGCAGCAGAAAAGGAATGGCTCAGAGATTGCTATAGTCAGCAAGGAATTTTATTTGTTCAAAAGTTGCTAGCATTAACTGCTTGAAACAGAATTAACATAGGTGAGAACAGTGGAAAAGTGCAACTCTGCATATCTTTACCTATATGCTTTATGGGCAGCAATACCACTTAGCCAAAGTAAGTCCATATTAGACTCCTATCATCATAACTATAACATCAAACAGTATAAAGCTTATAGTTTTCACAAATGGGCAAAGAATAAAAAAGAACTCCACCATAATGAACTACTGTGGAGGCAAGGGATACACAAACACTGGGGTCAGTAACTCCAAAACATCTACAATAATTGCCTAAGAGAAAATCACAGATTGGGCTCAAGTTCAACTAGAATTTCTGGAAGATATGAAGCAAGAGTGTTCTTAAAGAGATAAGAGGAGCAAATTCCTTACAAATGAACCTTAAAATTTTTTTTCCTATGAATGGAATGAGAACTCTGGAGGGAAAAATAAAATTAAAAAGCAATGAGAGCTGTGGAAGAAAGAATTCAAAAGGAAACGAATTACTTGACACAGGAAGCTCAAACTTTTCCCAAGCAAAACTCTCTTTTTTTTTTCTTTTCCATGTTTGGTTTTTTTTTTTAATTTTATTATACTTTGCATCATTCATTTCCACAAGATTTTGATTTACATATTTTCTCCCCCTCTTTCCCCCACCCACCGACCCAAAACAGCCATCCCAGTGTGTCCCCCCTCCCCCAGTCT
>CM053585.1:151711193-151736634 GCA_028646515.1 Pseudochirops corinnae
AGAGTCCTATTCCATGGGTATTTTGGGGTGGCTATGTGAGAGCTGCGATATATTGCTGCTGCTATGCCGCCATCTTGGCTCCGCCCCCCCAAGCAAAACTCTTTTGCAAATTTGAATGGACCAAGTGGAAGCCAAAGACCTGACAAGAAATATTAAATCAAAGTCATAAAACTGAAAAAAAAATAAAAGAAAAAACAGGTGAAAATACAAGGTGTCTCATCACAAAAATAACTGATTTGGACAACTTGATCAAAAAGAAAAAAATGGAAAATGATTATACTATCTGAATGCCTTGACCATGGAAGAATTGACATCATATTTCAAGGAAACTAAAAAAATAAAATTGCCCAGAGAAGGCATAGCCAAGATAATGAAGTAGAGGGAACACATTGCCAGAACTCTTACAACATTCCCCTCCAAACAACTTTAAAATAATGTCTCAGAAAGAATTCTGACAAAAGATCAGTTTGAGATATTCTCCCATCCCAGGATGCACATGTACAAAAATATTTATAGCTGCTTTTTTTGTGGTGGCAAATAATTGGAAATTGAGAGAATACCCATCAATTGGGGAATGACTGGACAAGTTGTGGTATATTAATATAATGGAATCCTATTGTTCTCAAAGAAATGATGAGAAAGCAGGTTTCAGAGGAAAAAAAAAACCTGGAAAGACTTATGTGAACTGATGCTGAATGAAGTACAGAACCAGGGGAACATTGTACATAGTAACAGAAACATTGTGTTAGGACCAACTTTGATAGACTCAGCTCATCTCAGGAATACAAAGATCCAAGACAATTCCAAAATAATCATGATGGAAAATGCTATCACATCCAGATAAAGAACTATGGAGTCTGAATATAGCTCATAGCATACCATTTTCTCTTTTTTTGCTATTGTTTTTATTTCTCATGGTTATTTCCTTTTGTTCTGATTCTTTGTTTACAATTTGACCAAGGTGCAAATACATTTAATATGATTGTAAATGTAGAGCCTATATCAGATTGCTTATCATCTTGGGAAGGGGGGAGAGAAAAAAAGGAAGAAAGAAAAAAAATTGTATTCAAAATCTTATAGAAGTGAATGTTAAACTATCATCACATATAATTTGAAAAAATAAAATACTATTAATGGGGCCACATTAATAAAATATTTTTTAAAATAAAATGACTAAAAATAATAATTCTGGTAATGTATAAAAGATAAAAATAGAAGAAAGCTAGTCTGACATCTTTTCAACTCCATAGACCATTATAAATAAAATTTGGAGCTTCCAGGTCCAAGCAGCCAGCAAGAAAGAATTCGAGTACTGGGAAGTCATAGTAAGGATTACACACAATTTAGCAACCACCACAACAAAAAATCAGAGAACTAAGAATACAATATCCCATAAAGCAAATGATATGGACTAACAGCCCAGAATATCTTACCCAACAAATATGAGTATAATTTTACGGGTGAAAAAAATGAAGGGTTTGAAGAAATGAATGACTTCCAAGTATTCCTGATAAGAAAAAAAAAAAAAAAGACCAGACCTACAGAGAAACTACTAAGTTCAAACATAAGAATGAAGAGAAATTTTTAAAAGTTCCCTTGGATAAAAAATAATAAAAGATTAAGCAAGAATAAATTGCTTACTTTCAAATATGGAGAAAATATACATGTGTCTCCTCTGAAAACTTTCACCATTAAGACTCATAGTGGGAATCCAAGTACAGAATGCCTGGGAGTAGTTCTATTTTGTAAGTAAAGAATGGAAAAAAGAAAAAAAAAAGAGAGAGCAATAAACTGTGGGTGGGGTGTGAGGAAAAGGAAAGTTGGGATAAATTATTATACATAATCAGGGTGCACAAATAGACAGTTCTATGAATAAGGAAGGAGGTGGGAGAAGTGCCTGTTCAAAAGAAGGAAGAAAAGGTACATACACAGAGGTGGATACAGAAATGTATTTCAGTCAATAGGCAAATTGGAGGGAAAGGAAAGAAGAGGAAAGGGGGCAATTAGAAAGAAGGTACATTAAGGGGGAATTAGTTTTAAACAATATTTATAGTTCCTTTTGAGGCAGAAAAGAGTGGGAAACAGAGGGTGCCGATAAACTGGAGAACGGATGAATGAATTATGGTATATAAATGCGATGGAAATCTATTTTCCAGAATTCTTATCTCCATAATAACTAAAGAGGATCCCAGAAAAAATATGAAATGTGCTACCTACCCTCCTAACAAAGAGATGAAGGACTCTGAATATAGAAAAAAGGACAATTATTTTTTTACATGGCCAATATAGAAATGTGCTTTGACTGACTATACATGTTTGTAATAGGTTTTATTTTTCTTGCATTCTAAATTGAGGTAGAGAGTTGGATGATTAAAGCAAAATATTTTTAAATGTATGGTATAATGGTTAGCTTCTTCCAATGGGTAAGTTTCATCATCTAAAAAATGGAATTGTGATCATATTTATACTATGTATCTTACAGAGTTGGCGTGAAGAAATTCCTTACAAATTTCACATTTTATATTAAAGTAAGCTACTGTTTATTTTCATTTTAACTACATGTTTCATGCTGAGGAACTGCATATCAATAGCCCCCCTCCAAAGACAAGATAATAATCTCTGAAAAAACTTAACTAAAATTCAGATTCTATTTTTTCCCCTGGAATTGGCATATGGAAAAATGCCTTAAAAGCAGTTTAATTTGTGGAGGGAGGAGTATGGCTTCATGAATAAAATGCTGAAGAGTTAAAAAGTTTCTCTTTTGTCCCTAAATTGCTTGGACTGATTTTGGTTATTTGCCAGCCATGCAAGAACTATCTCAAATTGCTGGTGTAAGAACTGAATACATGTATATGATTTTGTGATTCTATATATCTTAAGTGATGTGTTAGAATGACTTTGATATAAGCCATCATCATGTTGTTAGATCTAAAGGTTATAATAAATGGACTTTGAACAAATTATTACTGGGGATATTATAAAGAGATAACATCAGAATTTTTATAAGAAAAAGTTATTACCTTTGTGAATTCCCTTTTAAAGTTTTTATTATATAAGAAATGACTCTTGGTGGTGAGGGATTTCAAAGTTTTTAACTTGATTCCAACAGATATTTAACAAAATCACTTAAATATGTCAGGTCTGTGAGCACAGTCTCTCTACTATATGAATATACAGAATAATATTTTTTAAAGGTTAAGTATAAACTGTAGTAAAAAAAAAAAAAAGGAAAGAAAGAAAAAAGCACTCATTGAATTTCAAATGTCTTTGCTTTTTTTTTTTTTATTCCTTGCAGAAGAATGGTGCAGAAGTCTATCAGACAGTATAGGAACAGAGTCATAGCATGATATTCTTCCCTCTCCCTGCAGATCTAATGCCTTTGAAGTGCTAGCCCTGGATGGAGTCAGTACGGGCATCATTCAATTTTATACATCCCAAGAGAGTGCTGACTGGCTAAGAGCAGTATCAGCTAACATTGGTGATTTGACACTTCAAAATGTATGTATATACATTTTCCCAACCTTGCTACCCTTGCATTGTCATATTCAATCATTTAGAGGAGCAATATTGTCATTAATTAGTCTTTAGTCAACTTGCTGTATTTTAAAGCCTTCCTAAAAATACCTATGAAACTTATGAATAAAAAATAGTCATCCAGATTTTTTTTCAACTATTCATTACTTTGCAGTTGCCTTATATCTCCTTGTACTTTATACTTTCACGTCAATTGCCTCATTTGATCCCCACAAAATGCTATGAAGTAGTCAGTGTAAATATGATCCTCACTTAAAGAAACTGGACAGAAGTAAAGGACAGTAGTATGGGGAGGAGGAGGAAACTAAAGCCCAGCTCTTCTGATTTCTCATTTAGTGTCTTTTACTTTTTTTTCATTTAGTATCTTTTAGTGTAGTGTAGTACACTACACTACTGAAGCCAATTTCTAAGCATTCAGATGAAGGACACTTTCAGTATCCACCCAGATACTTCATAATTTTGTAAATATTAAATATTAATTCTGAGGCAACATGACACAACAGTAAAAGCACCTGATTTTGAATCAAGAAGCCTGATTTTGAATTTGGATTGAGACACTGAGTGACTATATGAACAGCTTTCCAAGATCCACAGTGGAAGTTTCCCCAGAAAACAAATGTTAAAAACAAAAGAAACAAATAAAAATTTTGCCTTGCAGTTATGAATACTTGCTTTGCTTTTTGTGAATAAGTTTTTTATCCATGAATTCTTCTAGACTCTAGGGATTTCGGGAACTTCAATGTTTATAATATATATTTGTATTATATTTTAAAGAAAATGTATTGATCAACAAACATTTATCAAGTATCTACTGCATGCTAGGCACTCTGTCATTTGCTAAGGGCCTCTCTCAGGGAGTTTACATTCTAACAGCAGAGACAAGTGTATGTAGATGCATACATATATGTGTATGTGTTTGTATACATGCCTAAAACGCAAATATACAGAAACATGTACATATAGGTATACATAAATATGTGCATACACACATACTATGTACACATAAATTTAAAGTGGTCAATATATGTGTATATGCATATGTGTGTATATAAATGTATATACATGCACATATATGTGGCTCTGGATGTTCCCTGTGCCTGGAATGCTGTCCTTCCTTCTCTCTGACTACCGACCTCCTTGGCTTCTTTTCAGTCCCAAGTAAAAGCTCATCTTCTACAGGAAGCTTTCCCCAACCTCTCTTAATTCCAGTGCTTTTCCTCTTTTAATTATTTTCAATTTATCCTATGTATAGCTTGCTTTGTATATATTTGCTCTCCATGCCATTATCTCTAGTCAGTTGTAAGCTCTTTGAGGGAAAGGACTATCTTTTACCTCTTTTTGTATCCCTAGTGCTTAGCCTTGCCCTTTTCCACTAGGTATACCCTTCTTGGAATTGTTCTTTCTTGGCTCTAATCAACATATCAAGAATTCTGTTTTCCTCTCCTTTACCTTTAATTGTTCAACATCTTAGAATCATGGGAAAATAACAATAATAGCCTGCATTTAAGTATTATATTAAGGTTAACAAAGCACTTTATAAATGCTAACTTATTTGAGCCTCACAACAACCCTTTGAGAACAGTGCTATTATAATCCCCATTTTACAGATAAAGAAACTGAGGCACAAAGAGGTTATATGACTTGCCCAGAATCACATAGATAGTAAGTATTGGAGGCAGTTTAATTCAGGGCTTCCTAACTAAAAATCTCATTCTGTCCATGTGCTACAAAGCTGCCTTGGATCAGAGCTATGACCTGAAAAAGTTGTTAAAGATCATCTTGTCCAAGCTCCTCATTTTATAGAAGAGGAACAGAGGCCAAGAGACGTTAAGTGACTTGCCCAATATTATAGAAGTAATATTTAGCAGAGCCAGGATTTGAACCGAGGTCTTCTCTCTACATATCTAGCATTCTTTCCCATACACTTTCTTCATGATCCTATTTCTAGATGACACCTTTGTCTTCTAAAAGACACACTGTGAAGAACTAATGACTTAATATTCAAAGGGACAATATTGGTGAGAATTAAAAATGTTTGGGACAG
The DNA here is from genome assembly GCA_028646515.1 of Pseudochirops corinnae. Taxonomy (NCBI): domain Eukaryota; kingdom Metazoa; phylum Chordata; class Mammalia; order Diprotodontia; family Pseudocheiridae; genus Pseudochirops; species Pseudochirops corinnae. The sequence goes on from CM053585.1 coordinate 151,716,772, forward strand.
ATATATTTTATTTTATTTTTAAACAATGAATCATCAGTTCTCACTCAGACTAATGTTGACCCCGAGCAACTTCACACCCATGGAGAGACTGAGTTCTGCAACAGTTTTCAGCCCAGCATATTCTCTCACCCCATAGTTGGTCTTGGCTGAATCTTCCCCAAAGTGAAAAAAAAAATACACATTGAAATACTCTTGGAATCAGGAAGCTGTTATGGTATTCTAATCTATAGATGTGAAATTGGTCTTTCTCTCCACTAAATAGGTCAGTGCAACCTCCCTTATATTATCCATCCTAGAATATGATATTTTGGACTCCAAAGACTTTTAGAGGATGGGAAATAAAAAAAAAAACTGGTTGTGACATCTAGATAACATTTACCAAAATACAATTGCCAAGGAGAGACCTTCAATTTGAACTGGCATTGAGCATATTGTTCTTTTGAAGGCAAATTCTACAGTAAAATTGGATTTTTTTTCCTCCAATTTTTCTTTAGAAATAAAATCCCTATAATCTTGATTTTTTTTAAAGTAATATTAACAATAATAGTAATGAAAACAAATTTATTTCATCATGGTTTACAAATCACTCCCTTTATAGCATCCATGAGACAAAAAAAATGCAATAATTATGTTTTGTTTGAAAGCTCAAAGGGACACCCTTGTAGTAGTAGATAAATGATCTCAAATTCAGAAAGAACTGGTTTCAAATCATTCCTCTGACAAATACTAGCTGTAGGATTTTGAGCAAGCCACTGACTCAATGCTCTAGACAACTTTGACTTAATAATTTGCAGAGAAGATGCCAATTTACATTGATAGTATAAGTTTTCATCATTCTGGGTGTTTCTCATATCAATAAAATCATAGGTCTAACACTTATCTCTTTAAAGCTCAAAGGATTTATTTTTTCAACAAATGCATATTATAAAATTTAATGTTAAACATAGTTTTTAAAAATTATTTTTTTTTATTTTTGCAGCTGTTTTAGTTTGAATAAATGTGACTTCTGAAGTATATATGAATGGATGGATCAAATAGAATCCCCAGCTGTGTATTTAGTTCAATGTATTGCTCATACTAAGATCTTTAATGTGAAACAAGTATGCTTTAGATAAATACTTTATTACCTGTCAGTAATAGATAGGATCAAAGAGTTTAATAGCTGAAAGAAGCAGTGCATATCCTTCATAAGCCACCATGTTCTGCCCCCCCCCCCAATTTATGGAAGAGTTGCCTTCAGGCAGACCCAAGGGGTGAAATTCACACAAGTAACAAAAGGATGAAGTAAATCTGAATCCAAGACTTCTGAATCTAAATTCAGCCTCCCTAATATATCCCTATAAGTTTTATATGTGGATAGACCTTTCAATTGTTAATGCATGTTCTTTCAGATTACTTGAAAGAATCATGGAGTAGTACAGCAAAAAGGGATTAGTACAAAGACCTCCTCATGCAATCTCCTCATTTTACAAATGAGGAAAGTAGAAAAGCAAAATGAATTTTTTTCACAATATTGATTGATTACAATAATCCTGGGAGTCAAGTAGTTCCAACATGATTATCCCTATTTGATAACTGTGGCAAAGGAATCTACTGCTCTATAGTCTCATTCAAATTGAACTTCTACCTTCTTAAGAGTTTCTTAATTACATTTTTATGACTATTCTCATTATCAGAATTATTTGAATAAATTTATAACAACTTGTTGAACAGTTCTATGGTTTAAAAAGAAACATGCCACAAAAACAAAACTTTGTCCAAGGGCATTTTGTGTTGCTAATTAATTCCAACTGCCAAATAGACAGCTTGAAAAATTATGGCATTAACATTCTTGTTTAAACTGACTCTTCACTTCTTTCTCCAGATGAAAATGGCAAATAAATGCTGTTCTCCTTGTGACCAGGTAGGACTTTTGTTTATCATTTTAATAGTGGGATAGATCCCTATTTCCTAAAACTTTTCTCACTTTTAAACACATATTGTATATGTGAATTGAGAAACCACTGCAGTGTAAAAGACTTTAGCCTAGTGGGGAAGACCTCCTTTTAACCTTGATTTAGGTATTCCTGTGTAGTGCAAGCAATTTGTTGGGAATCCCTTAAACTGGTTTTCTATTTTATTTGGAAAATGAGAATACACTAAAACCTCATTCTGACATGAACTTTAAGGCAACATTACTTATAAGACTGCATTAAAACAAGATTTCCTTAGTAGTAAAGCCCTTTTATATATGATATTAAGAAAACAAAAATGCTTTGCCTAAAGCCATATGTAAATGTCTGTTATTGTTGTCCTTTTTTTTTTTTTTTAATTTCTTTTGTTCCCTGGGGGAAAGGGGCAGGGGTAGGGCTGGACCTGTAATCTCATTAGTATAGTGTATGTTCTTCCTGTGAGTAACTATCTCCATCTATACCCAATTCATTTGGAATTTATAGTTGTAGTGAATTGCCTAGGACATTTAGAGATTTAGTGACCTGCTCAGAATTAGACAACTAGTATGTTCCAGGAGTGAGACTTAAACACAATTCTTCCTGACTCCAAAACACATCATCTGTCAACTATACTGCACTGCCTATCATCATCGTCATCATCACCAACATTGTTGAGTTAGGTCAAATTTAAGTCTGTAATAGTATGGTCTAAATCAAGAATATTGTGAAGAATTGGCTGTAAGGAGAAGGGACTTTATGAGTTTGTAAATCACCTAATTCTATTAGGAAAGGTGTGTCTTATGAAACCTTCATTGGTTTCTCTTTAAGATAACAAGTAAGCTGTTCTCAGAATTTGACTGGTCAGAAGACAAGGCTTCTTTGTCATCAAAGACATAAAGAGCCCCAACAACTGGAAACTGATTCTTCTTAGGTTTGGCAAAATTTCCATTACCTAATGTGACATGTCCCTGACCGACCTTTGTCGTCTGACCAATACAGAAATAGAAGGGAGCAGTGTCTATTTTTTAGCAAATTTTATCCTTTTCATTATTATTGTAAGTAATTTTTAATTGACTTGTATTATTCACAAGTGTTGTAATGTGTTGTAGGCCTGAAACTGAATCCCTGGACTGGCCTGAGCTAGGCCTGGTCCCGAACATTCGTCTTTAAAAAGAAAAATAGGTAATTAAATGTGCAGGAATATTTTTTTCTAGAACAATAAATGTAACAGGAATATAAAAAAGTTTCCTAATGCATATATCCTATCATGTCACTCTCCTGTTCAAAAATTTCACTGTCTTCCTATTAACTTTATCATAACTTTTTTTTAAAGCCTTCTTCAACCTTCTTTAAAGCTCCACTCTATCCCTTCTCATCTTCCATTCACATTTTTTCCTTAAGTTCTCTTTGAGGAAAATCATCCCCACACTTTTAATTCATGCAAGTCAGTCAGTCAATAGTCAACAAGCAGTTATGATATAGTCTATGCTAAGTGCTTGGGATGCAAAGAAAGGCAAAAATATTTTCTCTTCCCTCAAAGGACCCACATTCTAATGGGAGGCCATCTGCTGTTCTTGAATTGATTGGCTCCTCAGCTCTGTATTTCACAACTCCTATCTTCCTTGAAAGTTCAGTAGAGGTGTCACTTCCTCCATGTAGCCTCCCTCATTTTTCTTTGGCTGCAAGTGTTCCTTCCCTCTTGGAATTTTCCTAAAACACTTGGTCTAGATCTCTCCTCTGTCACTATAATTCCTGACTTTGTATTATACTTATCTATGTATTATCATACCTTGTCCAGTTGAATGCAATCTCCTTGAGGGCAAGGACAATCATTTTTAAATATTTGTATTGCCATTGTCTTGCACAGTACCTTGTATGTAGTAAGCACTTAATAAATGCATTTTGATTATTAAATTTAACTCCTATGTTGTATCCATGCTGAGGATAGAACAATCACCTCATTAATATCACTATATATTATACCAGGAATTATTTGTACATAGTTGTGTTCAGAGGGTAGAGAAACAGGATGGTTTCACCAACAATATAATCTGAATATATAATAACAATTATAATATGTAAGAACAAATTTAATGGATTTTCATTATAATTATGTTTGACTATGTCTCTATCTCCATCACTCCCCCACTCACATATCCTATTTCTCAATAAATTCCTGTAGCTCCCTATTCCTTTCACAATCAAATATAAAGCCCTGCATTTGACTTTTGAAGTGAACAGCTTCATAACCTGGATGCTTACTACATTTCTAGTCTTTATAACCATTTTACTCCCCCACCCCTCCAACACACTCTATCTTCCAGGTACACTGGCCTGCTTGCTATTCTTTATATACAGCTTTCCATTCCCCACTTCTGTGCCTTTGAATTGGCTGGCCCCTATGATTCTATCTTCCCTTTTTATGTTCTCTGACTTCTCTAATGCCACTTTCTACAGATCTTCCCCAATCCCAGGGCTGCTAGTGCCTTCCTCTCTGAGATTACCTTCCATTTACTGTTTATCTCTTGTATGTAACCAGTTATTTACATATTGTCTGCCTGGAATGTGATCTCCTTGAGTATATGGACTGTTTTTGCCTTTCTCTGAATTTCCAGTGTTCCACTTGCCACAAAGTGCTTAATAAATGCATATTAATTACATGATTGATGACTGCCCCTCATTTCATCACTCTTTTTCATTCTCATTTCCTGGCTTATCATCATGTCAGTATTCTCCAAGGTTCTTTCCTAGGCCTTCTTTTCTCTTCCTTCTATAATTTTTCTCCTTATCAACTCCCATGATGTCTCTTGAAGAGACTTCGTACACTCTACATTTTCACAATTGAACTCATCATTTTCCCTCTGAAGCCTTCTCTTTTTTCAAACTTCTCTTTTTGCTGAAGGTACATCTAGTTTCCCAGGTTTATAACTTCAGCATTATCCTGGATCCCTCACTATCCCCTACCCCACATAAATAATCAGTTGCCAGATATTTCTATTTTTACTTTCATATAGATATCTCACACCCATGCCCTTAACTCTACTAATAATATGGACTTTGAGTTCAGAATTTCTTCATTGCCTGCCTAGGTTGATAAAATAATGTCCTAATTGGTTTACCTCTTTCAGGTATTTGCCTACTCTGTTCTATCTTCCACAGTGTGGCCAAGGTGATTACTGTTAAACACAGGTCTACGGATGTGACTCCCCTACTCCATCAACTCTAGTGGCTTCCTAGTTCCTATTTGGTGCTTAGCCCTGGCACAATAGTTGCTAAATGATAGTTACTAAATATTTACTATTTCCTGTAAGGCCAAATATAAATTCCTCTGTTTTGTTTTTAAAGCCTTTCACAATCTAGATCCAATAGATCTTGTCAGTCTCATCAGATATTGTGTCCCATATTAGAATTTAAGTTCATTAACTAGATATATTGTTTATTTCATTGTATACGCATCAATACTTAGTATAATTCCTAGCACCTAGTAGGTACTTAATAAACGATTAATGATTGAATAATTAATTGATTGATTAGCCTTCAATAATCTAGTGCCCCCTCCATAAAACTATGTGAGAACTTAGTAGGACTTTAGTAGCGACATCTAATATTGAAATTCTTTATTTTGATTATTTTGACTTCCATTAAACTTTAAGGTTTACAAAATATTTTTGTCACAAACCTGGAAGCATTGTATTACATGTATATGCTAAAACTGAGACCCAGAGAGTGGAATACATGGAATAAATATTGTAATTCAGGCTAAGAACATGTGTTCACATACCATGTGTGGTTCTCTTTTTATTATTTCACATTGCCTGTCGATTTGTGAGAAAAATATCAAGCTTATGTATAACCTCTCATTTGGAATGTGTCATTCCTAGGTCTTTGATGAAACAAGACATTTATCCTACAGTGACAGGATATTGGCACTTAGTCACTGCTAGTTCACTAACGAGGGGCCATTATAAAACTTTCTTTATGATCACATTGATTTATACTTGTAAATGTACTTTTTTTTTCAATAGCTATGAGACCAGTCTGTCTGATAGCAAATATTACTTTTGAATAATGCCTACTTTCTGGAAAGCATCCAAGCAAAACTGCTTTGTTCTCAAGAGGCATTCCCCATATTTAATTTTTGAAAATACTAACAAGTTATCAATTGAAAAATATTTACACAACCCCAATTTTTTAAGCCACTACTTTCCTGTAAAATCAATATTGCTGCAATATGATTCAAAATAGTACCAGCTGAGAGCTATTGTTCTGTTTTAGGAGCTTTTAGTTCTTCAATGAATTCTGTGTGGGCAGGTGACTATTTGACATTACTCTCTGTGATAGATGAGGGTTTCTTTGCTTCACTGTCCTCTGAAGATGAACCCCAGCCCTCTCTATTCCCATCCTAGCTCGCTATGATTGGATTCTTTCTCCTTTTCTTGTGCATTTTTTGGTAATAATTTAGTTTTTATAATCACCTCTAGTCCTAGGGGATGTGGAATGGTGCCTCTGGCCTCAGATCCTCTTCAGTTCTCCCCTCTGACTTTGAACTCAAACCAAGACCTCCAGCCTCCTTTAAGTGCTCACAGCCAGTGGCATCCTGCTTCAATACCTCTGTACTTACCTGGCATATGATGGTTCCTTCTCACCCCCACAATATCTCAACAGCAAAGCTGGGTCTGGGGTTGCTTGTCAGCAGAGGTTCCCTAGATCTTCCCCAGCTCAGACTTCCAATTCCATTACTGTCCCAGGGGTAAAAGTTCCTGTGACTGGGGCGGAGGTAGTCTCCCAACCCAGCTAACCCCAAGTCTTGCTCCCCAGCCTGGACATACTCTTCACAGGTAGGAAATCTCACCTTGGGATTTTGCTTCAGACCTTCTCTAATTGTTCCAGGAGGACCTCTGTTCTACCCCTAGTCTTATTTATTTTTGCTATTCTATGTTTGCCCCGAAACACTATTTTATCTGTTTTGTAGAGGAAGATCTTGAGACATTGAAATTGTATCACCTACTCCACAATCTTCCCAGAATCCTCTCACAAAACATTTTTAAGGAGAGATAAAATTAAAGGAAATAGAGAAGGATAAATAGGAGGACATAGAATGGAGGGAAACACACAGTAATCATAATTGTGAATGTGAGTAGGCTGAGTTTTAATTGTTCAGTCTTTTTCAGGAATGTCTAATTCCTTGTGACCCCATTTGGGGCTTTCTTAACAGAGATACCGTAGCACTTTGCCATTTCCTTGTCTAGCTCATTTTACGAAAGAAGAAACTGAGGCAAAAAGGGTTAAAGACACAGGGTCACACAGTTAATAAGTATCTGAAGTCATATTTTTTACTAAGGAGTATGAGTATTCCTGACTCCAACCCTGACATTCAATGCACTGTACCACCTACCTGCCCCCTGGCTGGTATGAACTCACCCATAAAATGGAAACAGATTAGATTAAAAATAAGACTCCTACAATATGTTGTTTAGAAGAAACACACTTGAAGCAGAGAGGCACACACAGGGTAAAGATAAGGGAGTGAAACAAAATCTATTATGCTTCAGCTGAAGTTAAAAACAAATCAAGGTTAGCAATCATGATCTCAGACAAAGCAAATTTTTTTAAAAAAAGATCTAATTAAAAGAGATAAGCAGGGCAATGACATTTTGCTAAAAGATACATAGAAAATGAAGTAAAAGCAGTACTAAACATTTATGTTCCCAAAAATGGTATCACATCCAAATTCTTAAAAAAAAATAAGTTAAATGAGTTACAGGATGAAAGAAGCAATGAAAGTATAGTAGTGGGGAGCTTAACTTTCCCCCCCTCAGAACTAGATAAATGTAACCAAAAAATAAACAAGAAAGAAGTTAAAAAGATAAATAGAATTTTGGAAATGTTAGATATAATAGAACTCTGAAGGAAATTAAAGAGGAACGAAAAGGAATATACATTTTTTACCAGTGGTACATGGAACCTACCCCAAAATTCACCATGTATTAAGGCATAAAAACCTCACAACCAAATGCAGAAACATAGAAATATTAAATGAATCCTTTTCAGATCATTGGGCAATAAAAAATTGCATTCCATAAAAGGTCATGGAAAGTGTAGATTGAAAATGAATTAGGAACAAACTATTCTAATCCTAAATAACAAGTGGGTCAAAGAAAAAATCATAGAAACAATAAAAAATTTCATTAAGGAAAATGAAAATAAGACAATAAACATACCAAAATTTATGGCATGCAGGCAAAACTATACTTGGGGGAACTGAATATCTCTAAAAATTTCTTGTTGTTCAGTAGTTTGGGACTTGTGTTGACTTTCAATGAGCCCATTTTGTGGTTTTCTTGATAAAAATACTAGAGTTGTTTTTCATTTCCTTCTCTAGATCATTTTACAGATAAGGAACTGAGGTAATTAGGGCTAAGTTACTTGCCTAGAATCACACAGCTAGTTATTGTCTGAGACCACATTTGAATTCTGAAGATGAGTCTTCTTGATTCACTGTACTACCTAGCTGCCTAAACACTTACATCACTACAATAGAGAAAGAGCAGGTCAATTTATTGGAGATGGTTTTAAAAAATAACTTGAAAAATAACAAATTAAAATTCCCCAATTAAACACCAAATTGGAAATCCTAAAAATCAAAAGTGAGATTATTAAAAATTAAAAGTAAAAAAACCATTGAACTAATTGAAAAACAACTAAAAACTGGTTTCATAAAAAACAATACCATAGATAAGCTATTTGTTAATTTGATTTAAAGAAGGAAGAAAACCAAATTACCAGTATCAAAAAATGAAAAAAGTAAATTCACCATCAATGAAGATGAAATTAAGGTAATTATTAGGAGTTTATTTTGCCTAATTATTTGCTGACACATCTAATAATCTAAGTGAAATGGATAAATATTTATAAAATTGTGAATTTCCCAGGTTAACATGAGAGGAAATAAAATACAATCCTGTTTTAGAAAAAGAAATTGAATAAGCCATCAATGAGTTCCCTAAGTAAAAATTACAAGGACAAAATGGGTTCACAAGTGAATTCTATCAAACCTTTAAAGAACAATTAATTCCAATACTATGTAAACTATTTGGAAAAAAAAAACAAGCAAAAAAAGGAATCTTCCCTAATTTCTTTTACAGTGCAGATATGGTTACCTAAACCAAGATACCTAAACCAAGAAGACCAAAAACAGATAAAGAAAACCATAGATTAATTTCCCTAATAAATATTGATGCAAAAATTTTAAAGAAAACACTAGGAAGGAGATTATAGCAATATATCACAAAGATAATATACTATGACTAGTTGGGATTTCAACCAGGAATATAGAACTGTTTCAATATTAGGAAAATTATCATCAAAATTGACCATATCAATAACAAAACAAAGAAAAACAATATCATTATCTCAAAAGGTACAGAAAAGACTTTTGACAAAATGCACCACTCATTCCTATTAAAAACACTAGAGGCCATCAGAATAAACAGAGCTTTCCTTAAAATGATAAGTAGCATGTATCTAAAACCATCAGCAAACATATTTGTGAAGAGGGTAATTTAGAAGATGTCCAAATAAGAACAAGAATGAAGGATAGACTTTATAACCACTATTATTCAATATTATGCTAAAATGCTAGTCACAGCAATAAGAGAAGAAAAAAGAAATAGAGAAGATGGAGGTATAGGAGCAGCAAGGTACGGCAGCTCCCACACAGCCGCATCAAATACCCAAAAAATATGACTCTAAACAAATTTTAGGGCTCTAAAACGCATACAGGTATACCTCCCACTGAAGGCAGCTCAGCTCAAAGAGACCATCTCAGCACCGAGAGCCAAAACCAGCCCAGCGTGAAACCACGGCTTTGCCCCAGGGGTGGCTGGATGAGCCAAGCCAAGCCAAGCCACAGCTGGACGAGCCAAGCCAAGCTTCAGGAGAGAGGATCTGCAGCAGCTGTGGCAGTTTCCAGAATTATCAAGCCATAAGAAAAAAAGGACTAAGTGAAAGATCAGTGGAACTAGGCTAAAATTGGGGGAGAAAAGCGGGTCTGGCCAAACTGCCTCCAGGGCAAGGAAGCAGCAGAAGTGGAGGTCCTGCAGCTGCCTCCACATACCTGCTTCAGAGCTCCTGGCCTGCAGACTGCAGGGGGGCCAAGCGATTGTTCAGAGGCCAAGTGTTCTTGCATTGAGTGTCCTGGATCCAGATCGTGGTCTTGGATGGTGGTCCTAAGGTGCATTTTCAGTGAGCCAAAGCTGGTGGGGGCTGCAGCAGCCTCCTAAAAGCTCTAGCAGCTGGGAAAACTCCAGTGATTTGGGACAGAACTTTTCCCTCTGGAAGCAGAGTTCCACAGAGCTAAAAAATCATTGACTGGCCATAACGAGCAGGTAAAAGAACCAAAGTAAGAATAGCAACAAAACTCTAGATTCCTTCTTTGGGAAAAAGAAGGATCAAAGCAAGGAATGGGAGGAAGACAACACAGTCAGAACTCCAAAAGCTTCCAAGAAACACGAAGACTGCCTAAAAGCTAGAAATCAGCTTAAGAAGGATTTTGACAACCAAATGAGAGAAGTAGAGGAAAAATTGGGAAGAGAAAATAAGAATGATGCAAGAAAATCATGAAAAGAGAGTCAACAACCTGACAGAAGAAATTAACACCTTAAAAAATAGATTAACTCAAATGGCAAAAGAGGCCCAAAAAGCCAATGAGGAGAAGAATGCCTTAAAAAGTCAACTTTGCCAGGTGGAAAAAGAATCTCAAAAGCTTTCTGAGCAAATGGAAGCAAATGACTTTATGAGAAATCGAGATATTATCAAACAGATCCAAACAAATGAAAAAATAGAAGGCAATGTGAAATATCTACTTGAAAAAACCACTGACCTGGAAAACAGATCCAGGAGAGAAAATTTAAAAATTATTGGGCTACCTGAAAGCCATGATCAAAAAAAGAACTTGGAAAGCATCCTTCAATAAATTCTCAAGGAAAATTGCCCAGATATTTTAGAAACAGAGGGCAAAATAGGACTTGAAAGAATTCACACTGATCACCTCTTGAAAAAGATCCCCAAAAGAAAACTCCTAGAAATATTATAGGCAGGTTCCAGAGTCCCCAGATCAAGGAGAAAATATTACAAGCTGCCAAGACGAAACAATTTGAATATTGTGGAAACACAATCAGGATAACCAAGGTTATGGCAGCTTTTACATTAAGGGATCGAAGGGCCAGGAATATGGTATTCTGGAGAACAAGGGAGTTAAGATTAAAACCAAGAATCACCTATCCAGCAAAATTGAGTATAGTGTTCCAGGGGAAAATATGGTCATTCAGTGAGGTGGAGGACTTTCAAACATTCTTGCTGAAAAAACCAGAACTGAAAAGAAAGTTTGACACTCCACCGCAAGAAGCATGAGAAGATAAACGTGGAAAACAAATCATAAGGAACTTATCAAAGTTGAGCTATTTACATTGCCAACATGGAAAAGTGACAATTGTAACTGATGAAACTCCTCAGTATGAGAATAGGTGAAGGGAATACAAACGTATATATACATATACATATACATATACATATATCTATATAGGAGGGTTTATATACACATACAAACACAGATCTGAGTATGTGTATATATGAATACATAGAGGGCACAAGATCAATTGAATAGGAAGGGATAATACTCTAAAAGGTGAAATCCTGTGGGAGAGGATTAGAATGAGAGGAGACAGGGAGAGACAGAATGGGGTTAATCATCTCATAGAAGAGGCAAAGGATAATTGTTACAATGGAGAGGGAGAACAGGAAGGCAAAAGGGAAAGAGTCAACCTTACTCTCATTGAACTTGGCTTAGGGAAGGAATGACATAAACTCTAAACTGGGTATCTTGCCACACAGGAGAGTAAGGGAAATAGGGATGAAAAGTGGGAAAACAGAGGGTAGGGCAAGGTGGGGGGGAGGATTGATGGAAGTATACACTTCTGTAAAGGGACAGGGACAGGACAGGGTAGAGAATAGAACAATGGGCAGGCGGGATAGGAAGGAGGGATATACAATCGCTCTCTCACAATATGCCCACTGTGGAGATGTTCTACATAATTACATATGTACAGCCTGTATTTAATTGTTTGCCTTTCCATTGGGGAGGGTGATGAGGGAGAAAGAGAAAGAATCTAGAATTTAAAGTTGTATGATTAAATGTTAAAAATATATATATATGTATATGTATACAATTATTATTATTTTTATTATTAACTACATCCAACTGTGACTTAAGATACACAGGCACTGTGGTAGGGAGATCCATCCTGCCGTATCGGAAAGTTAGAGGAGTGATGGGGGAGGACATAGGAGAGAATAGATTGGGGGAGGGGTTATGCAATGGGATGGCTCTTTTGGGGTGGTGGGTAGGGGAAAAATGGGGAGAAAATTTGTAACTCAAAATTTCATGGAAATGAATGATGTAAACTAAAATAAATAAAAGTTAAAATTTAAAAAATAATAATTTAAAAAACAAAAAAACAAAAAAATAGAAGTAAAAAAACAAAAATAAAAAAACATAATAAAAAAAGAAATTGAAAAAATTAGAATAGACATTGAGAAAATGTATCTATATCTCTTTGCAGATGATATAATGTTATAATTGAAGCATCCTAGAGGATCAATTTAAAAACTAGTTGAAATAATTAACACCTTCAAGCAAAGATGGAGAATGTAAAATTAACACATATAAATTATCAGCGATTATATATATATGTACATATATAATCAACAAAGTACAGTAGCAAGAGATAAAAAGAGAAATTCCATTTAAAATAACTGTAGACAGTATAGACTATTAGGGACCCTATCTGCTAAGACAAACTCAGGAACTATATGAACACAATTACAAAAAACTTCACACAAATAGGAATCTAAACAATTGGAAATATATTATTTGTTCATGGTTAGGGTCAGCAAATATGATAAAAATGACAATTGTACAAAGCGCTAATCATCAAAACAATCTGGTACTGGTTAAGAAATAGAGAGGTGGATCACTGGAATGTGTTAGGTACACAAAACACAGTATTAAATGACAGTGGTAATCTTGTGTTTGATAAGTACAAAGATCCAAACTTTTATTTTTATTGTTTTTATTTATTTGTTTGTCTTTTTGGAGGGGGGAAGGCAGGACAGTTGGGATTAAGTGACTTGCCCAAGGTCACACAACTAGTAAGTGTTAAGTGTCTGAGCTCGAATTTGAATTCAAGTCCTCCTGACTCCAGGGCTGGTGCTCTATTCACGGTGCTACCTAGCTGCTCAAAAGATCCAAACTTTTGAGACAAAAACTCACTCTTTGACAAAAAATGCTGGGAAAACTAGAGAGTATTTCAGCAGAAATGAGGTATAGACCAACATATCACTATCTACCAAGATAAGATCAAAAATGAGAATTATTTAAACATAAAGAGTGATACCATAAGCAAATTTGGGGACCATGAAATATTTAACTATGGATAAGAAAAGAATTTATGACAAAACAAGAGATAGAGTACATTATCAGATATAAAAGGATACTTTTGATTACATTAAATGTAAAAGCGGTTGCATAAACAAAACCAGTTCATCCAAAATTAGAAGGAAAATTTTAAACTGGGGGAGGGGCAAGGAATTACAACAATTCTTTCTATTAAGACCTGGAGTCAGGAGGACTTGAATTCAAGTATATAGAGAACTGAGTCAATTTTTTTTTTTTTTAAGAATACAAGTCACTCCACAATTAATAGATAGTCAAAAGATGTTAGTAGGCAGTTTTCAGATGAAGACATCAAAGTATCAATAGCAATATAAAATACTCTAATTGCTGTTGTTGATTAGAGAAATGTATATTAAAATAACACTGAGGTACCACTTCGTACCTATCAAATTGGTTAATTTGACAGAAAAGGAAAGTGACAAGTGTTAAATGGAACTTGGGAAAATTGAGACACTGCTGGTGGAATTGTAAACTGATCCAACCATTCTAAAGTGCAATTTGGAACTATGCCTAAAGGATATAAATTGTATATACCTTTGACCCTGCAATATAACTAACTTCTGGAGATTTATCCCAAAGAATTTTTTTTTAAAAAAGAGAAAGGACCTATTTGCCCAAAAAAAAATGTTTCTATTAACTTTTTTGTGGTGACAAAGAATTCAAAATTAAGGAGTTGTTCACTTTAGGAATGGCTAAAATAGTTGTGGTATATTATTGTGATAGAATATTATTATTCTGTAAGAAATAGTGAGCAGGATAGTTTCAGAAAAACCTGGAAAGACTTATAGGAATTCGCAAACTGTAATGAACAACACCAGGAGAACACTGTACACGTAACAGCAATAATTAATTTATGATGATCAACTATGAATAACAGTGATTCCCTGCAATACATTAATCTGAGATAATTTTGAATGACTCATGATGAAAAAGTCTATACAATAACAAAGAAGAAACTGATAGAGTTTGAGTACAGATCAAAGCAGAATTTTTAATTTTATTTTTCTTGGTGCTGTTTTTGGGGGGAATCTGTTTATTTTCATACTATGGCTATTATTAAAATATATTTTGCATGACTACACATGTATAACCCATATCAAAATCCTTGAATTCTCATTGATGGGGTTTTGGAGAAAGGGCAAAAATGTGGAACTTAAAAATAATTTAAATGAATGTTAAAATTTTTACATATTTGGAAAAATAACAAAATATTTGAAAAAATAAAGTTCTGCATTGCATTTAATAGACACAATTTTCATTGTAGTCACTTCCAGATCCTAATGCGTGGAGTTTAGGTAACATTTAGGTAGTAGGTTAGAAACAGAGGAACCAGGACTAAATCTAATTCCAAGGAGGATTAGAGGACTGCCTCAAAGAACCAGTTTCACTCAACCTGCCTTACCAGAAAAGTAATCAGCTGCCCTGCTTGTGCAAAAGCAGTCAGTGTCTTTACAGTCTCTCCCTTGTCCCCTGCTTCTCCTTAGCAATGAGTAATTTGTTTCACTCAGTGTATAATTTGTCAACCTCAGGAGACATGAGGTGCCTTAAAATGTTAAGAAAAATAATCACAGGATCTCCAAAATAAGATGAAATTCAGAAGTTATTTAGCCCAATTAAAACCTGAACAGATACAAATTCACCTCTGTTGATAAAGGATCATCTAATTAATGATTTTCATTTAGAAGGAACCCACTATCTTCTTAGCTATTCCATTTACATTTTAAATGATTTTTTATTACATCCAACCTAAAATTTGTCTCTTTGTGATTTCCACCTTGGAATTAGGCTGTCTATGGCTAAGGAGAACAAATGCCATCCCTTTTCACATGAGAGTCTTTCATATAGTTAGAAACATCAAGCATATCCTTCAAGTTTTTTTCTTCTTCAAGCTAAACTTCTCCTCTTCCTTTATTCAATCATTATATGGCATAGTCTATAGTCTTCTCACCATCCTGATTGTACTTGGCTATACATTTTCCCATTCTTCAATGACTTTCTTATATTTTGATGAATCTAACCAAGCATAGTATTCCAGCTGTGAGTGGTGAGTTGCCCAAGGAAAAGAAGTCAAATTTTTTTTTAGAGTTCAGTCATTTTCAGTTCTGTTGGATTCTTTGTGACCCCATTTGGGGTTTTCTTGGAAAAGATACTGAAGTGCCTTACCATTTACTTCTACAGCTCATTTTATAGATGTGCAAACTGTGGCAAATGGAATTAAATGACTTGCTTAGAGCTACATAACTAGTAAGTGTCTGAAGCCAGGTTTGAACTCAGGAAGATGAGTCCTTCTGACTCCAGACCCAATACTCTATCCCCTGTGCCACCTAACTGTCCCATTTTTTTTTCAGTAGGGGATTCCCTGGTAAAACCGTAGGCTTGAAAGGACAATAGATTTTACTGATTCATGTTGTTAGAGCTTACCAAAAGCAGTCAAAAGCTAAGTGAGGTTAAACCATTGCCTAGATATAAAGGGAGGGTCAGAAACCCCTCTGGGAAAAGCAATATAAATGAGTTGGAAATGGTCTGTTAAGCGTGTGGGTTCATGTGTTTACATATATATCTATATCTATATCTATATATATATATATATACACACACACACATATGCACACATATATACACATGTGTATATATGCATGTGTACATGTAGATAGATAGATAAACAGATAGATAGATAATCGCTTTCCTGGACAGTAAAAGTCTATACATATTCATATGCCCAGACAAAATTATCCCTCTATTCACTCGGAGATTTATGCTTCATCCTTATTTAAGGCGCTGTGGCTAACAGTGAAAAATATTTGAATACAATAAATGAAAATGTCAGAGAGTGATGAAAATTACCTCAGTCTCACCTCTTCTCATTTTACAGTTAAGTAAAGTAGGCTAAAAATGATGGAAGTATCCATCCAAGGTCACATAGCCTATTTAGCAAAAGATCTGAGACTTGAATATAGGTCAAATGATTATAAATCTAGTGTTCTTCCTATATCCTGCCTCCCCTAATCCTCAACTGATTTTTGAAAGATAGAGACATTGTTCAAACAAATTTTTTTTTCTCAAAATTGAATGACTTGACCAATGTCACACAGGAAGTTAGTAAGTAGCATAGTGAGATTCAAACTGAGATATTTTGATTGCAAATATCATGGCCTTTCTACTACAGCAATCTCTAATCTTTTGTAATAATAAAGTTATAACTGTTACTACTTGGACTGTTGAAACTTTACCTGGAATAGCACTGGAAAAGAGATTTCTGTTACTGAGGTAGGATTAGGTTGACTGTTATAAAATATGTAATCGGAGTTTCAATTGAAAATATAACATTTCTTCCTGCCTCACAAGTTTAATAACGTACCTAAGTATTAAGAGTCAACTCAAATCCACAGGAATTTTTGAATGTTTGCTACCTGCCAAGCACTATTCTAAGCACCATGAATATACATAAATAAAAAGAGAAACAGTTCCTTTGTTCAAAACTTAAAGTGGTTCAGGTTAAGACCTTCATGTAGTGCAAGCTTCATTTAACACTGTATTAACAAGTTTTCATTACGTTTCCTGCATTTTTTATAACAAAGTTTTGCTATGTACATGACTGCTTAAGTTACATATAACAAAGTATGAGGAAAAAAGCATAGGTTAGCTCTAAGGCCTGAATACACAGAGCTTAAACACAACCAACAAGTTAATTCCATTTTAAAAGCCAAGTATGGGCTTATTTCAAAGCCCAAGGGTTTTCACTAATATAGGTGACCATCTATGAAAAACCCAAATCTACTTGTTTTGCTGTATCATGGAGACAGACAGGGTGTTTTTTCAGTCATTCAGTCATGTGCAACAATTTGTGACCCTGTGGACTGTAGTACACCAATGCTGTCCATGCGATTTCTTGCAAAGATGGAGTATTTTGCCATTACCTTCTGATCTAACAAAAATAGCTTCAACCCTATGGAAGACATTTAACTGCTTGCTATTCTATGAAAGTAATTGTTACTTACTGGTTAAACTTCAATGTCTCAAAGGATCTGTGATTTAATAAATATAAGTATTCCCTCCACTGATAAAGGCAGCAATGGTACCCTTCCATTCATGCTTGATCAAGGACTTTTGTATGATCTACTGTGACATCCCCCCAAAAAAGAAAAGTCTCCTGGTGGCTAAGTTTCAGAGCAAAGGAACATATATAGCACTTTGAGAAGCCTGTGTAATAGGCATAGATTTTAGAAACTTGGGGTCTTCTCCATGCCCTCATGAGATCAGATGAGAAGATTTTAGTAGGTTAGTTTGTGATCTGGATTAAATTGGTGACTTCTTACAACATGCTTTCCTTCCTTTTCCTTCCCAAGCCCAAACGCCCTCCCCCCCCAAAAAAAAAAAAAGCTACCAACCTTACCTCACCAATTGAATTAAGTAAAGCACCTGTTTCAGTGATGTCATTGTTCAGATTCTATCCCATTCTATAAATCTGAAAAAGCCATGGAAGCAGCTGCTTTATTTTCTCATCCTCCAAATGGGTACAAAAGTTCTGACAGTAATAAGATCTTTTTTTTCTCTAAAATCAGCAGGAAAGAACATTTAGATTCATTCTGAGCAATTAATTCTATACACTAGGTAATACCGAAGGAATAGAACTAGAATAACAATGGAGGAAATAAAAATTCTCAGAGAAGTCAAAAATGGCAAAACACAAGAAACAGGAAAAAGCAGAATTTAGCAGGCTAATAAAAAAGGAAACTGCCATGGTTAAATATTAAAGGTGTCCTTATTTCTTATGAAACAAGAAACCATATTTCCTAAGAAACTTCCCTCAAATAAAATAAAAATGACAGCCCAAAATACAGATATGTCGGTTTCCTTATGCTAAGTAATCACCTAAAAATTGCTGTTGGCTCTAGTCTTCTCTAAGGAAAGTAAAGCCCAAGTAATGCAGTCAATAAATTTATAGGTAGCTATTCTGGCTAATTTAGGTCTACAGATGTAGTTTCTCTATAAATGGCTTCAGGAAAGATAAATGAAAATGTACTTCTTAATTATCATGGTAGATGTCTTTTTAATTTAGTTATGAGGATACAATCAGGTAAGTGTTCATAACATTATAATGTACATTTGCTAGAAACTTGTAATAAGAAATTACAAAAATCTATAAAGTAAGAGATGAAATTAGAGTCATTTAATATTATTTATTAACTAGGTGCATAGGAGAGAATTCCTAAAGTAGATAATGTCTCCAATAATAGTAAAGCTATTACTGAATCTTTACTAATTGCATTCAGGAGAATCAAATTAAGTATACAATTTAATTAGATGCACATCCAACTAATAGAAAATTCATATTATTAAATTCTATGCTATAGGAGAAAATGGACAAGAGTTGTATAGGATGCATTGATTATTTGTCATTTGTTCTCCAGGAGAAAGTAACTATGTTGATGAGAGAAATCCCACATCCTTTGCAGTATAAATGGTATTGTTATTTCTGTGTTAGAAGTATATCTTCCCCCCAAAAATGATTCTATACAATTTTCCAACCCAATAGCTGTGTTAAATGGGAATATATTAGAAAACTCCTCTTAATTTAGCTGCTTGTGCCCTGAAATTTGCAGAGGACCTATATACTTCCTATTCTCTATTCCTTCCCTTTTATAGATAACGAAATTCATAGGTATACAGAAAAGAAAATTTACATCTGTCTAGGTCATCAGCTTTTTACTTTTAGGGCTTTCCTCTGCCCTCTTCTCCAGAGTCATATACACTTTGGTTCCCATTAGTTACACAGGAAGACCAAAGAGATTACAGGAAGAATTTAGGTGCTGCCAGGTGTGCATACAAATAGCATTTAAAGAGGAAAAAATTTGTCAATACGTGTTTGTAAAATGATAACTTGTCATACAGGAAAGCAAGCCTGAGTATCCAGGAAATATTTTAAGCAGAATAGGGGATGATTTGAGGACATTTGGTGAATCATCTGTGGAAGATCTGTAGTAGCTAGAATTTTCAAAATGTTTTAAGATTTTTCCAAGTGTTTTACATGTGTTAGCTCATTTGGTCCTCACAACAAAACTGTGAGGTAGGTGGTATTATTGTCCCTATCTTAAAATGAAAAAGAAAATGAGAGAAAAGTTAAGTGGCCTCATAAGAGCATATAGCTATAGTGTCTGAAGCAGAATCTACAGAAATATTTTGACAGAGAGTGAGAATACATGGATGATTTGTACTTTGTTACTGTAATGCCAAGCAAAGGCAACTTCCAAGATTCAGATTACCAACATAGTAAACCCCATTTATTCAGCAAACATTCACAGGACAGAGAAAGTCAAAATACAGTGTAACTTGTTCCTTTAGCAAGTAAGTTCTCAATTCAATCCAGGTACTACTCTACCCCTAGACAGTACATTCATTTAGTCAGTCAAAAGTCTCTTC
>CM053585.1:151737134-151760760 GCA_028646515.1 Pseudochirops corinnae
CTGCCTGTAGAACAGTCCCAGAACCCCTGAAAATATCAGCAAGGCCCTCTTCCAGGATTACTGTGCAGGTACCACAAGAAAATCCTCCTTCAGGGCTTCTGAACCAACAGCCAGGTTCCAGGACCTCCACAACAGTAGCACTGTCCTTCACCATCAGGTGAATCTGGCAAAACAACGTCAAAACAGACGGACAAAATACTGGCATCACAGCCATGCCTCCTCAGTCCTTGGCAGTTCTCAAAAGTCCTAGGCAGCTCCAATGGGCTCTCAGCAGTCTTTCTCTCATCAGCTCAGGCTCCACAATGCTGGATGCTGCTCTCCAAAAATCCTTCTGGCCTTCACAAGGCTTGGGCCTTTCTCTCAATTCACGGCTCCTCTCAGTTCAGCCCTTTCTCTTCACATCACCAAGTCCATACCACAAGTAGGATTCACAGGCTCTAAGTTTTAACACTCAACCCAAAAACCAAGCCAATACAGGGGCATCTCCAAATTCTATTACCAATACAGCACTTTGAATGTCAGGCTAAGGGGTTCATATTTTGTCCAGTAAGCATGGGTTTTGAGGAGAGAAATGATGTGACAAGATTCCATTGGTTGTGGTCTGAAATAGAGAAGCAAGGGAGCAAGCTCTTGAGGATGTGAACGTTATTAATGAAGTAGAAAGGGGAAGCAAAGGGAATAAATGTTTGTTTGGCTCCTACTATGTGCCAGAAATTGTTCTAAGCACTTTTACAAGTATTGTATCATTTGATCTTCACAATATCCCTGCAAGATAGGTATTATTATTTTATGATATTGAGGAAACTAAGGCAATCAGAGGTTAAATGACTTGCCCAGGCTTCCACAGTTAGTAAGTGGCTGAGACCAAACTAAAACTCAGGTCTTTCTGACTCAAGGTCTAGCTCTCCATGTACTGTATCACCTGTAGCCTCTACAATCACTAGCTAGGGCTTTGATGAAATGAAGATCAAAGGAAAGATATGCTTAGAGGGTTTGCCAACACCCAGAAAAAAATCACAAAGGGGTTGACACTTAGTCCTAGAAAGAAATGAAAGAAAAGTCCTCCAAAAGAATTATTTTTCCCTTGACCCCAGGTGAGTCCTGAATTATCCAAATGGTGGGGTAAAGGGAGGGAGGAGGAAGAAGGTCGAAAGGGAGTAAGAATACAGAACAGATTAAAGAGAAGATGCTTCAAGTCAGCAAAGGCTTCATTTCAATGATTACTTAGAAGATAAAAGTACTCATGTTTAGTATACTCGCATTACACCCATTGCTAAAAAGGTGATAGTACCTGCTGCTTTATTAGGTGGATGTCAAAGGGAACATTGAGGGCTCACCTGTGCCCCATTGAATTTTAGCACAGAGGTTTCATTTTGGTACTTTTCTGATCAGAAACTTTCAGTGATTTCCTAATACCTCTAGAAAAAAATACAAAACCCTTAGACTGACATTAAAGGTACTCCACAATTCCTGATATATTTCGTATTACTCTTTTACAATTGTATATGTTAGCCAAACTGACTGCCTCCCAAAATTATTATGCCATTTCCTACCATCACGTTTTAGCATAAGCATGACCTAGAATACACTCACTCTTCACTTATTCTTATCAGAATACTCTCTTACTTAAAGCCTTCTTCCTAATATTCTCTTTTCTTTAAAGCTTTCCATGATCACCATCAAATAAAAGTGGTTTCACCCTTCTCAAATTTCCTCTGGCATAACTTCTTTCCTTTGTCCTGCCTTTATCACACTATGCCTTGTAGTATATAAACAAACCTGAGCGAGTCACGTAACTTCCTGAGTCCATTTTCTCATGTGTATTTCAGCCTTTAGAATTCCATGATTATTGGTATTTGATTATGTAGTGAAAGTGTAAGTATCATTCATCAGAAAATATTATTTGCTGACTCACTGTTGGCACTAATCAATAAATAATAATTTATTGCTAAAAGAAAAGCAGATTATATTAATCTATTAATTAGGGAGATTAAAATCGTACCTTGTTTTTTACTTTATTACCAGAAGAATAACCTTAATGTATTATATTGCATCTTAATCACTTCAGAAATTAATATTCTCATCATGATTCTACTACAGAACGCTTTGTCTCTGGTGTAATTCATTGGTAGATCAGATAACTTATTAACACCTGTACATCCTTATAAATAGACCACTACATTCCCTTTTTATAATTGTGTCTGTGACCTCCATTCCGAGTAAAGGCTTTATTTCTCTACCTCCCACATCTCCATTCACACCCTCAAGAATGAGTTAATAGGCCACTTGTACCATAATGTAACATTTTTCTGTTACATGTTTCTATTTTATACTCATGTTCACAACAATCTTAGATTGTAAGCCCCAAAAGGGTATGGAACCAAATTACATTATGCCTATTTTTAAATTATACAACACTGTAATTATGTAACCTATTGAGACAAGGTTGCATAGTGAATAGATTGCTGGTCTTGTTATCCTGAGTATAAATTCACCCTCGATCTGACCCTTCATAACTGAACAAGTCACTAAACAACTCAGAGCTTTAACCAGCTATTTAAAATTAGAAACTAAGTCAAAGAAGGGTTACTAGAGGGAATCACAAAGTAATTGCATGAGAAAGTCATAGATACCTGATGTATTTGAAAATAAGTATTCAGGGAAAAGGACTAGAAGATGGTGAGATATCTGGGAAATATGGAACTCACAATGATTTCAATCATATCACCCGTCAAATCTAAAGACTATGTTTTGGCATTCCAAGAGGACTATCTTTATCATTTTAGTAGTACCCAAACATAAAGATGTTTATCACCCTAGAACTTCTCACTGATGGAAACTTCAGTGCTATCACTAATGATGACATGGACATGGTGAACTTATAAAGTTGGGAGGGGGACTGTCTCATCAATTACTGCTATAATTTGGGTCCTTCCCCTTTCCTATCAAGTTGACAGTCTGAGTAGGGACTTAATAGAATCTCAGTGAATAGGACATGAAAGCAAATTTCTCAGGAGAAATAGCCACCTTGCTTTGCCTGCTGGTGATTGGTAATAAGTAGTGGCCCAAGTTTAAGACTTGGGCAGCATCTAAATCTAAACCCTTACCAGACTTGGAATCCTGAAGGCACAGAAAATTATTATCAATAAAAATAAGAATTCCCCAACATACCTTCCACAGTATATAAACTAGAACATGCCTATCCTCACTATAATTAGAAAAAAAACTGCACTAGAATGTTTTAGTGTACTTAAAAATTAGTTATATGACACAATGACAGTTTATTATTGTTCTTCCTGCAGCATTACATACCAGTCAACACATCAACTCACAATAAAATACTGTCTTGCCAGAGAACAGAATAATAAAATGAATAGAATAAGAAGCCAGTGAGTCTTCACAAATGTCTGGTTTTCCTGTAACATAGTTCAGCTCATTAAGTTTTACAACTTAGTATTACAAAAAGAACTCACTTGCTATTAACTGTGAAATCTTAGAGCCCCTCCTAGCCATGACTTAGTTTGGAAAATCTTGACAAAATATTTCTCATGTAATATATAAATGTATATACGTATGTGTGTGTAAAATTCATTTTTAATGTGATCATAGACTAGAAACAGAATTTTTCCCATTTTCCATTACTTTTCTTTATATCTAGCATTATCTTCATGTACTAGACACATATTTCTAAGGCAAAAAGTACTCATTTAACTTATTCATTTTCAATACATGAAGTTAAGAATTCAACATGATTTCAATGATTCTAAGCTTAAAATAAGTCCTCCTTTAAATAATAGACTAAAGCTATCTCCTCTTATGTAGCAGATCAAAATATAGAATGCATTAATTCGGTATTTTCATGATTTAAACAGCTGCTCATTTGAATCTCAGTTCAAGGCATAAAATAATATCCGTTCAAATTGTAGTAGCATAATCCCTCTCTCTCTATCTCTTTCTGTCTCTCTCTGTCTCTCTCTCTCTCTCTCTATGTATATGTATATATATATACACACATATGTACATATATACACATATGTATAATTATATATACACATATGAATATATACACATGTACATATATACACATATATGTATATAAAAGAACACATGCTATATCTACACACAAATTAAATAGTACAAATGCCCTGTGATTTTTTTCTGTGCTTTGTTAAAGCTGTTGTTTTTGTTAGTGTTAATAAAAGTATAAGCATATAGCAATTCTTTAATAGTGTGATATGTCTCTAATCTCATTGATATCCTGCCCTAACGTCTAATTTATGAGTCAACTCGTTTTCTTATCCAGTCCAGAATGTAAGTTCTTTTATGGCAGGTACTGTATTACTTGCTTGTATTTGTATTTCTAGTACTTAGCACAGCGATTGAAACATAATAAATCTTTAATAACTATTTATTCCTCCATATATGTGCATCTTTCAACGTCTGTCATTTGGTTAACTCTTACAAAAAAGCCATGAAATACCCTTTTCAATGCCTGTCATAGAATAATTTCCCATATATGACCAGCCCATTTCCTTTCTGATTAAGCATCCTACTGATAAAGTCCTTAATGCTTCTTTCAACTACTTGTTGTGACAAATCTGAATAAAAAATGAAGAGCTTAGTCTAGCAATTAATTCCCCATATGTTTCAAGTACATGTACTTTTTATATCAGAAGAAAAAATTCATAGAATCATAAACTTAGAGCTTAAAAGGAATGCAAGGATCATTTAGTCCAAATGAACCTCCTTCTCACACACACACACGCTTCATTATTTCCCTCTCAAAATTTTCTATTCTTCCTTTCTTTTCATTTACTATTTAAGGTACCACCACCCTCCCAGGTGCCCAGCTTCCCAACTTAGTCATCCTTCACTCCTCATTCTCCCTTGTTTCTAATATCTAATCAATTGTCAAGTCCTCCCATTTCTGCCTTCAAAAGATCTCTCTTCTATCTAAACCCACCACCTTGATGCAGGCCTTCATCACAGCATGCCTAGATTGGTGTCCCTGCCTCAAATATCTCCATTCCAGTTCATACTCCACTCAGTCAATTAATATTTTTGGAGAACCTAGTCTATGCCAGTCACTGTGTTAAAAACTGGGAATATAAAGAAAGGCAGAAGACAGTAACTGCTCTTAAAGAGCTTAAAATTTAATGGGGAAATAACATGTAAACAACTATGTACAAAACAAAACCATATACAGGATAAATTGGTAATAGTCAACAGAGGCAAAGTACTAGACTTAAGGGAGAGCTATGGCTTGAAGGAAGTTAAAGAAGTCAGGAGGTAGAGAGGAGAGAGAGAGAAAGTATTCCAGGGATGGAAGACAGCCAGTGAAAATGTCTGAAGTCAAGGGATAGAGTGCCTTGTTTAAGAAACAGCAAGGAAGTGAGTTATGCTGGATTACAGAGTATATGAGAGAGTAAGTTCTAATACACCTGGAAAGGTGGAAGGGGGAGAGGTAATTAAGGAGTCAGGACACCAAACAGAAGATTTTATATTTGCTACTGAAGGTGATAGAGATGCACTGTAATTTATTAAATGAATGACATTGTCAGACATGTTTTAAGAAGTTCACTTTGACAACTGAATAGAGGATGGACTAAAACAGGAAGAAACTTGTAGTGGGGACACCAACCAGTAGGCTATTGCAATAGCCCAGACACAAGGTGCTGAGGGTATGACCAGGGTTATGGCAAAGTCAGAGGAGAGGAGTCATCTAGAAGAGATGTTACAAGGGTAAAATCAAGAGGCCTTGTGAATAGATTGGATATAAAGGATGAGAGAAAGTGAGAAGTTGAGGATGGCCCCCAAGATGCACGCCTGCATACTGGGAGTTTGGTGGTTCTCTTAAAATTAGTAGGGAAGTTAGGAAGAGGGGAAGACATTGGGAGGAAAATAGTGAGTTCAGTTTTGGACGTGATGAGTTTAAGTTATTATGGAACATCTACTTCTAGATGTCCAATAGGGACCTGGAGATTTGAGACTAGAAGTCAGCAGAGAAGTTTTGGCGACATAAGTAGATTTGAAAATCATCAGCAAGGAAATGAAAATTGAATTGATGGGACCTGATGAGATCAAGAAGGGAAATAAAGAACCCTGAACAGCACCCTATGAGGCACCCACAGTTATTAATCCTGATCATGAAAATATATCCAAAATGGAGACTGGAGAGGAGTGTCCACATAGGTAGGAGGGGAACCAGGAGAGAGTAGTGTCATGGAAACATAGAGGGAAAAATGTGTCAAGGAGAAAAGGAGCAGTATCAATGTCTGTAGAGAGAGGACAAAAAGGAAGAGGACTGAGAAAAGGGCATTAGGTTTAGCAACTAAGTGATATTAGCAGTTGGAGAGTGAGGTTTGATTTGGTTTGGGTTGAATAATAAAATCGTAAGTAGAGGCACCAATTTGAAATGACCTTTTGAAGAGTTCAGCCACAAAAGGCAAGAGAGATGGGATATGCTGGCATGGATAGATGAATCAAATGAGCTGATTCTTTTCCAGAATCAAGGAGATATGACCATGTTTTCAGGCAGTATGGTAGAAGCCATTAAACAAGAAGAAATTGAAGATAAGTGAGAACATGAAGATAATAGTTGCTACAATCTGCTAGAGAAGAGAGAAGAGAATGGGATCTCTTGTGCATGTAGAAGGGTTTGCATTGGCAAAGAGAAGTACTATTTCGTTATTTGAGACAGGGGTAAAGGAGGAGATGGTGGCAGAAAGTATCTGAGGGGATATGACAGGAGGAGAGAAAAGAAAGTTCTTTGCTAATGGCCCCAATTTTTTCACTAAAATATGAGTTCAATGGGACACTAACATAATGTTGGTGGAACTGTGAACTGATGCAACCATTTTGCAGAACAATCTGGAATTATGCTGAAAGAGTTATAAAACTGTGTATACCCTTGGACGCAGAAATATCATGATTAGGTCTATTTTTCAAGGTCATCAGGGGAAAAAAAGGAAAGGGACCGATATGTTCAAAAATATTTGTGGTACCTCTTTGTAGTAGTAAAAAGGATTCTCATCAATTGAGGAATGGTTAAATAAGTTGTCGTATATGATTGTAAACAGAATACCACTATGCTATGAGAAATGATGAACTGGTTGATTTTAGAAAAACATGGAAAGACTTGCATGAAAGAATGAAGAGTGAAATGAGCAGAACCAAGAGAATACTGAATATAGTAACACCAATTGTTTTGAAGAACAACTTTGAATGACTGGGTTATTTTGAGTATAATAAATATTCAAACTAACTACAAAGGAAGATGCTATCCACCTCCAGGGAAAGAACTGATAAATAGAAATATAATTGAAATGTGCTTAACGTGGTTTTAATTTATGTTTAATGGTGACTTTCTCTAATGTAGGGTGAGGAGGAAGGGAGGGCAGGAGACAGTTCAGAACTTGAAATGTAACAAAAATAAATTTTAAAATTTGTTATCAAGGTTCTCAGTTAAGAGGGGGGAGGCATGGGATGTTTAAAGAGGGGTGAAAAGATTTGAAAAATCTACTATAATGAAGGAGATAGTGAATTAATCCAAGGCAGGGCAAAATCAGCAATACAGTAAAGGGGCCAGAGAATAAGGAGGAAAAGAAGATGGAGTTGAAGTGGTTCACCAAGGGGACAAGATTGGGGATAAAGAAGAGTGTGCATAGTGCTTGGAGGAATAACCTAGAAAATAACTGAAGTATTGTAGGACTAGGGCCTACAATGTGGTTAAAGAATAAGGTTTGGGTTTATGAGGCAGAGGGAGAGTTAGAACAACAATAAATTGTCATTGGATATAAGTACATTTCAGAGTTCATGAATACAGAAATAGTTCATTTATTGATGATGGCAAAATAAAAGATATGATTGTGTGTGGCTGAGGTGAGGTGAGGAGTAGTTTATATGAAATGAGTAAATTGAAGAACTGGGAGGTTAGGGCATTTCAGAGAGTATCAGTGAATATGATGAAGTTTCCTGTGTATAAAAATATGAGGGCAAACAGGAGAAGACTGTG
The DNA here is from genome assembly GCA_028646515.1 of Pseudochirops corinnae. Classification (NCBI taxonomy): domain Eukaryota; kingdom Metazoa; phylum Chordata; class Mammalia; order Diprotodontia; family Pseudocheiridae; genus Pseudochirops; species Pseudochirops corinnae. Next base: position 151,745,149 of record CM053585.1, read on the forward strand.
AGCCAGGTTTAAGACTCATTGAGGAAAGAAGAGTACCCTGGAGTTCAGTACAACAACCTCTATGAGAACTTTTATTGGATGGTATACAGTGAACCTCAAAGGAGAAGAGGTTCCTGAGTAATGATGGTAGACTGAGAACCTGGATGTGGTAATGGGGACCAAGGAGTCTTCCAAATCCCTGACCTTGAGCTGTGAGTTAGGGGGAATAAATGAAAGGTAGGAACCAATGCAGGAAAGGTAGGTTAGAGAGACTGTGTCATTTAGGAGGGAGCAATGTCTCCTGAGTCAGAAAAGAGAAGGAGTGGTAAAGGAAAAGATTTAATATGAAATCCAAGTTTGCTGTCCATGGATCAGGCATTCCTGACAGCACTGGGGAAAGGATGTGTAGCTTTAGAACGGTACATATAGGTGTTGAGGGGGATTGCATTGAGGGGAATGAGAATAAGGGATCAGGCAGTGGAAGATAAAAAAGCAGGTTTGAATGATAAAATCCAGGCATTCAGAATCACTGGGCTGGACAGTATATGGCTTTCATTGTGCACAGGGATTTGGACTAGTTATGCTGTTCAGGCCAGGAGAGTTATGTAGTTCAGACTAGGGGACAAATTTTGGAAGCTATAGGAATTGTGTCACTTCCCCTCCCCCAAAGTAAAAGACAAGGCTGACAGAATGGTGTTTCTCTTCTTCCTTGGAAGGGAGGAGACTGGCTCTTGATGGAATGATAGCTCTCCTCGTGCAAAGGGCAGCAAAAGACCAAGCAGGAGACCTGATGTGATGGAATGGTATTGTCTACTTTCACTTCAAAGTAGGAGACTGGTGCACAATGGAATGGCATTTCTTCTCTTCCCAAGGGAGGCAGGAGACCCAGTTCAACTTCACTCATCTATCAAATTGGTATTCCTATGAGGTCCTATCATGTCATCCTCCTATTCAATGACACCTGGTAGCATCCTATAACTTCTAGGGTCAAATATAACAATGATCTCTTCATTTAAAGCCCTTTACAATCTACACCCTTCCTAGCTCTACAGTTTCCTCATACCATAGTTTCTTCCATGTACTCAGCAATCCAGTGACACTAGCTTCCTTGCTGTTCCTCGAAGAGGACATTCTATTCCTCATCTCTGCTGTACTCCCATGCCTAAAATTCTTTCTCTCCTCATCTCTGCTCCTGACTTCCCTGAATTCCTTTAAATCTCAGCTGAAGTACCATCAAGAAGCCTTTTTCTAGTCTGCCCTAAGTTCAGTTCCTTGCCTCTGATACTATTCCTGATTTATATTATCCATATATTATTCATGCATAGAAATTTACATGTTATCTTCCCCATTAGAGGCAACTAAGTGGTTCACTATATCTAGCACTGGGCCTAGTATAAGGAAAACTGGAGTTCAAATCTAAATGTCTAGTTCTGTGACCCTGGGCAAGTCACTTAATTGATATCTGCCTCAGTTTCCCCAATTGTAAAGTGACAATGATAAAAGCAGCAGTCTCATGGGAGTAGTTATAAGGACTAAATAAGATGATATTTGCTAAGTCCAGAAAACAGCATCTTCTACAGTAGGCACTTAATAAATAGTTTTTGTTCTTCCATCTTTCCTTCCTTCCTGTTTCATTCTTTTTTCTTTCCTTCTTTCCCTCCTTCCTTCTTTCCTGCCTCCTTCCTTACTTCTTTCCCACCTACTTCCTTCCTCCCATTAGACTGTGAACTCCTTGAAAACAGGGAATTCCATGGTATTTTGTATTTTGTTTTACCATTTTGTATCCTGAGCTACTGGCATACTAGAGCACATATTGGGTGCTTTATAAGTCACCATGGGGGCTCTCTTGTCCTATCCTCTACTCAATGCAGGAGTCTATTCTATTACATGTTATTGACACAGTTTTCTTTCCAGCAAGGGATTCACAGAATCTTGAACACTGACCAATAGAGTGTTGTGGTATTTGGAATTCCATTCAATAAAACCAAAATGATATTCCGAGAGAAATAGTGAATGAGTGCTAGCAAGAATATGGACATTAATGATTTTGAGTTCATAGTAAGCATATGAAATTATCAAAATGCCTTGCATAAATTTAAAATTATTTTTTTTAAATAGGCCAGAATTCAACACGTATCTTTGCAGGGTGCTATCAGTTTACAAGTCTGTGCTACTAGTTTGGTCAATTTTTGCATACTTAATATATAATGCAGGTGACATAAAAAGATGGGGGTGGAAGATACCAATTGGATCAATTTGGACTGTTGTTCTAATTATCAGAAAAGAAGGGGAATGAGGACAGAAAACCAGTGTAAATAACAGTAACTCACATGTATATGACTCATGAAGATTTACACAATGATTGACTCACATGTGTTATCTCATTTCATTCTCGCAGCAACCCTGAGTGATAGGTGCTATTTTTATCTCCATTTTAGAGATGAGGAAACTGAGCCAAAGACAGCTTGGATAACTTGCCTAGCTATTAAGAGTATGAAGCATAATTTGAGGCCAGCTTTTGTGACTCCCTAGTCTAGCACTCTAAGCAATGTGCCGTCTAGCTACCTGTCTTCCATATATGATTTCTGCCACTTCCAATCTAATTGAACCATGATTATGAATACCAACAAATATTGGAAAGTGGAGAGAAGTGAAGACAACTGTAGATACCATTATATTCTTTACTTTTTACTTTCTACATCATTTCTGATGGTCGTTTGCCAACACTCTTTAAGAAACTGACTGATTTGGAATTAAATTTAAATCAATAGTCACTTATTTAACAATCAGCATGTGTAATGCACTGTAAGGCACTATGCTAGGCATGCAAAAATGCATGTGTTTGTATATAGATATAGGCATATATCCATGAAAGGTCCTTTTAATATTTTTATTAGTTAATATACCTTTAATAAAGTTATCTTTTGGAACTTCATTGTGGTATGGAAATAGCCCTCCTTTCTCAAAGGCTTTGCCAAGATATAAACTCTGATAAATCCTACCAAGTCAGAAAGACTTTGAGTATGACCCCAGAAGTGGATTATGTCTGTTTCTGGAGGAAAATTTTAGCTAGCTTTGCAGAGGTTCACCATTAATATCGACCTTGGTGTGGTAATAGTTTTTGACCACAGAAATTCTTTAATATCAGATACCAAGTCAGATAGGAATTGTGATGAGTGCCAATGGCAAGAGTGCCATACTGAAGAAGAAATTATAGATTTTCAAAGTGTTGAAGTATTAGCCTCCTTTCAATGCCAACATTTGCTAATATGTTATCATCCAGTAATAAGTGAACAATACATCTGATCTAACAAACTCTATGGAATAGAGGTATATAAAGTAACAACAACAATCATATTGTGTTTTAAATTTAACATTACATATATTGTCTCCTTTGAGCCTCATGATGCTATGAAGTTTGTAGTACAAATTTTGTCTTATTTTACAAATTTTTAAAAAAGTAAGACTCCAAAGGTTTATATGAATTGCCTGAGGTCACACAGTTAGTGGTGAAATTCAGACTTGAATCTAGAAGTCTTTTGATTCTAAGTTTAGTAATCTTTTTATTATCTATCTCATTGAAAGTCAAATATATCTCCAACTGGAATAATAGTGAATATGTTTATATACACATATGTGTGTGAGTATATGTGTGCATGGTAAATTTATGTTACATTCACTGTATGTTATATTACATTATATTTATAAGTGTGTATTACATAGTTGGTATTTAGAAACCATTGACATTTCTCTGAAATTTCAGGAAACATTTTAAATTTAGTTTCTATAATACAAATTATTGTTGGTCTTTCATTACATGTGCTTATCATATTTAAAGATGGCCCATTCAATACCAAGGAAAATCATGTTATGTAATTTGTTAAATAAACAATTTCTTGGCATATTATAGAGTCATATTATTAATTATAACACTGAAATTTTATTTGATCTCAACACAGGTATACTATAAAGAGAAAAATTAATCAAATTTACCTTGTTTCAGAACTTCTCTGACTGACTACAAACTTAAAATGTAAATAGTTACCTTAGAAACCTTGGGAAGAAATCTCAATAGCCAAATCTTTTTCTTACTATGTCTCTAGCTAGTGCTGATAGAATCTGACACAAATTATGTTCACCTGTATATGAGAAAATCCAATGTAACCAATAAAGGAAACCTAGATTTTTCAACTGCCATATCACAGTTATTGGTGAAAACAAAGTCTTGAATTTTAAAAGTGTATCTCAAGATTATATGCCTTTATGAGGATATAAAATTTTGACTGGAAAATTGGACTAGATTATTTATGCTCTGAAATAAATCTACTTCCAATGTGCAAAAATTGCTTAGGGACAACTCGATAATTTTGCTCCTTTTGCTCCTTTTACCGTATTCTGATATTAAGGCTTGATTTTTAATTTTCAAAGGTTTTCCTCTGCAGGTTGTACATATGGGGTGGGTAAATGAAAGGCCCCAGGGAATTGATTCATCTCAACCCTACAAACACAAGTTCCTGGCCCTGAAAGGTTCATCTTTCTACATTTTCAGCACACCACCGGTAAGAATACATTTGAATTGAGTAAGGAATGGATTGTTGATGCATTTGGTTATACAAGAAGCAATGATCAAATTGATTGGAGGGGGAAGGCATGATTCCAGCTAAATCAGCAGTTGGCTTCTCTTTTACAGAGGTCCTAAAATGAACTCTCTACTTTTTAGCAGACTGGCCTCACTGATGATGAACAATTCTCCTTCCTTATTTTGCCCAATGAAATTAAATATGATCCCCTTACTCTCACTAGAAATGATTAACAGAAAATCATTTTAATGTAAAATATGGGACTAGAATTTGAAAGACTATAGTGACTCAAGAAATATATGGTAAAGAAATTGTTCATCTGCAAGACATACTTTCCAATTTAATGCATGCTTCTAGTGTCTGAAAGTTCTTCTTACCAGGCGTCTTTTTAAAATTTTACCAGTATGGAGCTGTAAAATTTAGTCCCCATAAGAGACACTGACATTCATACTCTGTGCATTTTAAATTATCCAAATACTTGTCAGGTCTCCCATCTTTCAAAGATCAATGCAGTCTCAGCATGTTGAACAAGGCTATTCCATTTATTATGAAATGAAGCAGAGTCACAAAGAGGGGTAGGACAAGAAGTAATTGTCATAGTTGTCACAAATCTGTGCTATACACTCAAGGTAGCTTTAATGGACCTTTTACCATACCCTTCCTCTTCCATTAACTCATTAACAACAGCTTGGTCTTATTAAATGGTGGAGCAAATAAGAAATTCAGGGAAACAATTTCATATAAATTGAGACAGAATCTGAAATTTTCACTGACTATTTTCATCTTGAGCTGAAGGATTTAGTGATAATGCTATAGACAACATTACATGGACTGTACCTATATCTAAAAGTATAGATGATATTTTCACAGTGAAGATTTGGGTATATAGGCAAAGAAGTGAATAATATGCTAATAGATTTTTGTATAACCAAGGTTGTTTAAAATACTCAGAATTTTGTGAGCTCAGTAGATCAGGATAAATTCATTTCTTTAAAAAGTATACCATCTAAAAACTCATGGCAACTCTTTAAGATATTCTGCCCTATTGAAGCAACAGAAAGGAAGAAAAAGTTGATTTTTTTTCATCTACAAGTAACCTTGATAGACTCAATTCATGCTATCTGATGAAGCAAAGGTAGATATTAAGCATGATTTATGCATTTGAGACAATTGCCATCAATAACCAATAATTGTTGTTACTGTTCTCAGAGCACCTCGTGTATTACCATTAGAGACTGAAAATAACCATGTAACAATGCAGCACTTAGTTTGAAACTGTAAAAAAAAAAAAATGAAGAAAAAACATGCATACATTTAGATATCTAGTTCAATACACTAAAATTTAAAAACTTCACTAGTGAAATTTGGGTTGTTGGTTTTTTTTTTCCTATCCCTTCAATGATGGAGATAATGTAGCAAGAAATAAATGCTATAGACACCTAAAATGACAAATTTAAAAAAAATACGTATGAAATCTTACTTGTTCCTTCTTTTCTGAAAGTTGAAATGTGGTTCTTTATGTAAGGATTTTACTTTATCTGCATAATATTAATCAATAAGAAATTACTTCCATTATTTATCAAAATTCTACATTAATACATGCAATTCCATATTTCTACATGAAAATACAGCATTATGGGTTAAATCCTGTTTTTCTTTATGAATGAATGCCTTGTCTTCCTTGTTTTATTTTAAAACTCAGTGACCAATTTTCTTTGAATTGATCTATATATTCAACACTGTGTTTTATGTAATTACCATATGTATATAAGGCAAATGATTCCAGCATTTGGAAATGTATTCCTCTCTCATTTGCCTTTACAAAATGAGATTTGTCTTTTTCTATCATTTCTCTTGATGACTTTATTCAGACAATCTATTTGTTACAGACAACTCAGTAGCCCATGTGAAATTCTCAGCAAACACAAATGAAAAAAATCTGCTTAATTAAAGGAACAAAACTTACAATTCATATATCTACAGCTCCTTTACATTACAAGCTTCCCTTGAAGCAACCTGTTAAGTGAGTAATATATATTAAAGAAAAAAATAACTTTTGTGCATTTCTAGAATTTGAACCCAGGGTATAGAGGAAAGACTGAAGGCTCTTAATATGTCGTTTTCTAAACATATCTTCCCCAGTTGTTTTCAGGAGAAATTTAAACAGGTTCTGCTAGTTAACTTGTACTCCTTTAGGCAAGTCACTTCTCAATGAGCCCCATTTTCCTTCTCTATAAAATGAAAGAGTTTGATTAGATAATATTGAAGGTCCCTTTCAGCTCCAATCTCTATTATGGTCCTTCAAATTCCCATCTGAAATTTCTCTATTGATCCACTGCAGCAGGAGCATGGTAACATCTTGAAAAGTCAACACATCACAATAAATCTCTCATTTTCTAGGTCCTTTTTCCATCTTGAGAAAATAGGGCCAAATTTGTATTTATTGAGGCAGCGTGGAGTACTGTGTAGAGAGCTAGACTTGGTGTCAAACAGACTCAGGTTCAAATCCTACCTCAGATATTTATTAGCTATGTGATTTTGGGGAATTTATCTAAACTCAATTACCTCCACTTTAAAATGAGGAAGAGGTTGGACTCATTGTCCTCCAAGGGTCCTTTTAGGTATAAATCTATGATCCTATGAATTTAATAAAGCAATTTAATTTTCCTAGAACTGACCTTTGAAGTTCCATATGAACTCATCACTTCAACTTAGTAAAGCTCAGCATGGTCAAGATTCTATCAATTCTGGACATTGTTTCTTCCAAATCATTTGAAATTAGGTGACGCTTTGAGAGTGAGAGCGGATGGGATATATTCATGACGTGTCTGCAGAAGGCAAGGAATTTCTAGGAAATTACTTTGCAGATAAAATCAATAATTTAATTAACAAGTTATATATAAGACTTTAATACTTGGTAAAAGCAAGGTCTGCTAAATGTTTTCTGTGCTGTTGTTGTTATTGTTTTGGGTTTGGCTTTTTGCTGTTGTTCTTTTGCTTTGTTTTCACATTTCTATGAACCAAACACACCGTGGAGCTAAGGGTAAAAAATTGAGAACTAGAAAAGACATTAGAGATCTAGTCAAAACTCTTGGTTTTTATAGACAAGGAAACTGAGGCCAAGGAAGGTTAAACAAATTACCCAAGGTTATACCATTGTATGGCCAAGCTGGAATGAAACCCCTGATCTAAATAAATGTCTAAACATACTGTTGTTCCTGTGATACATGTTGCAATCGAGAAATCACAACTATGAGATAGTGTATGCTTTGTTTGTTTGTGTGTTTGCTTTTCACACTATTTCTAAAAAAAAAAAAAAGTCCTGGTAATTAGTCCCAAGGGTGAAATTACATAAAATTCTATAGCCTATCATACAAGATACTTATTTTTAACAAGTACACACATAGGGATGGCAGAAAATGGATGATGGGATAGTTCTTCTAAATATATCATATGCTACAGTGATGATAGAGCTTATCCAACATCAATCTCCTTCTATTTCATATTAATAGAACAAAAAAACTAAGTGCTTGCAAGAGAAAAATTAAAATTCACATTAGTATAATATTTTAAGATTTACAACAATTCTTTGAGGTAATTATAATTGTCATTTTTGATATTTCATACAAGAAAGTGAGGTTCAGAAAAGCTGAGTGACTTACCCGAGGTCACATAGGAAGTAATTATAAGAGCCACAAATTGAATCCAGCCCTTCTGACTCAAAATTTGGCCCTATTTCCACCCTCTCAGGCATTATATCTAAATAAGAGTTAATTAAACTTATAAGAAATATTAACTTCACAATGTACTATAAGATTATGAACATTTTACCATTTCATTTACCAGAATAATCATTTTCATAATTTTACTAGAAGGCCAGAAATTGACCATATCTGAGTCTAATGCTGCCCAGTTTTAGGGAAGGTAGTAGATATAATGTGGGAAGAGCATTAATTCGAGAAGCAATGGACTCAGAAATGAATCCTGATTCTACTACTTGATACATATGTTATCTCCCTCAGCCTTAGTCTCTCTCCCTTTGCAAAATGAGGAGTTGGACTAAACTATGAGTTCGCTACAAGTTCATATGATCTTAAAATGAAGAACTGGGTAAGGGTAAAGTTAGGATTAGCTCTGCCCTTACTCACTTTTCAGTATGTCCAATTCCTTATGGACATTAACCAATGATACATTTTCTAATGGTAACTGAGAAAAAAATGAAGAATAAATAGTTTAAGCAAAATGACAAACTGAATAAGTGTTTTCACAATTAGCTGCTTTCTAATGAAAGTTAGGCTTTTGCAAATAGTGTCTGTAATTGACTATATATCCTTGTGACATATAAATAAAACAGTGAATAAATTTTATTACCATTAATGTTATATATGCTGTTATTAGCCAATTTTCTTTCTTAAATTGTCTGTAATTTATAGTAATTATGATTAGTAATGGAATAGCTTTAGAACACTGTTATAAGCAAAGGCTAGAAGGAAAGAATTCTTTTGTAAGTTATTTTTTTCCCACAGATATAATTCACCAGCTTTATGCCTTATCTCCTACCCCACAGGGCAATGAAAAGTTGAGGATGTGGGAGAAACTACAAAACATATCAAACTTAAATGTATATGTTATCTGGTTGAGTTGGGTATTTATTGCAATAATGCAGTTCATTATGCCTGACTATCCTGTGGAAATATTATATGTGACTTCTTACATGTTCACCACAAGGACCCATCTAGCATACTGGAGCCTTCCTTGCCTTCTCCCAGAATCACAAAGATAACAGTAGATTGCATAAACCATCCACTAGTTATCCCTTACTCTTACTGCAGTACCAACCCATCTTCTTTTTTTAATTATATATTTTCTTGACGATATCTTATATTCAAAAACATACATACTCATATCTATCATGAGCCTATTTCCATTGTCTTCTGAGCTATAATCATTTTATCTCTTATGGAGACTAGTTTTCTATGACTTATAGGCAAACTATATTACTAGTAAAGTAAAGGTATTAAAAAGGTGGAAATTTCCTTTTGGGAAATGTTTGGGATATTAAGCAAATTTGCCAATTGCCAGAGTTAATCCAGTCCATGTTTTTCCTGTTTAATTCTGAACTCTGATTCATTTTCAATTTGTGCTATCCATTTAAGCTACACAAATCTGTGTATGAGCTCTATCCATATATTTGGAATGATTATTTATCCACTTAGTTTTTCTTATGTTCATGGTTCAGCCAAAGTTTTAAATGGTTATGAATCATGTCCAGGAGGCTCTGTGACTGACCCATGCTTAGTGCCTATAACACAATTATCATCTACAAATGAGAGCACTTAGGAGATTTCACAGTCTAAAGGGATTCCTATTCAAACTTGCAATCGGTGCTTGATAATGGCATTTCCCATGCCTTTGGTACCTTCTTTTTCTTCAAGTATCTTATACTTCATTTCTTATGCTTATTTCTTGATGTCCTTTAAGTCACATAGCATCCAGTATGGATATACTCTGTGTGTACTTAGGCTAATCTAGACATTTTTTTCCAACTTTGTTTACTTTGGATCCAATTCTACCATGTGAATACGTTCATCTGGAACTCTGATGTTAGAATCCAAGTCTGGCATTTCTATATGGTGAAAAAAGTTTGTTACAAAAATATTTGCAGGTCTTTTACATATTTCTGTTTGTTGTTCACTCTCAATTTCTATACTTATATGTCTTCAGATTGACCTTGTCTATTTGTGTCTCTCTGTAAGATTTCTTGAAACTCAGTTATACTTCATTGCTTCTCATGGTTAAAGAAGGTGATACTCTTCTAAATATTTTACCATACCCTTCTCTTTAAGGTTTTACAAATTATTTTATATGTTAAACCATATAACTGGATGTCATCTCTCTCTGTCTCTCTGTCTGTCTGTCTCTGTCGCTCTGTGTCTGTCTGTCTCTGTCTCTGTCTCTGTCTTTCTCTCTCTCTCTCTCTCTCTCTCTCTCTCTCCCTCTCTCTCTCTCTGTCTCCCCCTCCCCCTACGTCTCTTCCTCCCTCCCTTCTCTTCCCTTGTTTTGGCAAGTAAGTTAGATGTTTATGACTAAGTTTGTTTTTAGATTTTTATCTCTTTGTTATAATAGTAGATAACATTTATATAGCACTTAAGGTTTCCAAAATATTCCAAAATATCTCATTTGATCCTCACAATGACCCTGAGAGAGGGACACTATTATTATTCCCATTTTATAATTGAGGAAACTGAGAGTGATAAAGTTTATGTGATATGTTCAGGGTCATACATCTATGTATCTGTTGGAGGCAAGATTTCAATACAGGTTTTCATAAGTCCAATCTTCTATCTACTGTGTCATCTAGCTGTCTTCTTATGGCAGTTGATTTATATAGCTAAACTTCTTTATGAAATTATTATAGTCTGTGTCTTTCCCCTTTATTTCATCCACAGCCCATTTTTCATAATTAACAATCTGCTTTAAATGGTCAGAACTGAATTGTTCCAATTAGGAATTATGCCTTTTATACTGAATTTTATTCTTCTAGTTTCATACAAATTTTGATCTTTGCTTTAACTAGTCAGTCATCTTACTGTATACAGACAAAAAAATTAATGATGACTACCTCATCAGTAATGCTATTTATTTTCTGTTAAAATAAAATCAATTTCTTTTTGTGTATTGTCCTTTAGCTCTGGCTATATCTAGGGACTTCTAATTGTTTCTCAAAGAAACTATTCATGATAAATAGGCATGAGGCTTTAGTGTAGTATATAAATCTTTGTCCTCTCTCATTACTTAACCCTGATCCAGTTTGTGATACATTTCTCACTATTGTCAAATAGTCCCATCATTGTGTTGAAATCATCAATCCCATGAATTTCATGTTCATTTGGGCCACATGATGAAACCATTCTTGTGCAGTGCCTCTGCTTTTATCTCCAAAAAGAACCTTTTGGGACAGAGGAAAGTACACAGACTCTGCAGGCTGATAACTTAGGTTCAAATCCTGATTCTGGTTCTTACTATTTATGTTCTTTGAGCAATTCATATAAATTCCCTGGGTCTTAGTTTCTTCATCTATAAAATGGATGATTGACTACGTGGTTTCTGCAGTTTCTTCCAGCTCAAGATCTGCAAACCTGTGATCTGTATTTTCATTTCATAAGTAACTTCCTACTTTCTCCTAGTACCATTTAGAGAGTATATCCAAATTGACATGATTCAGTTCTTAATCCAGACATACGTCTATTAGTTGTTCATTGGACAATGTTCTTATATTTAGCATATGAACAACTGGGTTAACATTTTTAGACTGTCAAACATCTACATGATTGTTAGCATCCTTAGTTCCCTCTTCTATTAATTCTTTCAATATCACTACGGAGTGAAAAGTGGCCACCAAAAATTGAGGATCAGTTTGTATTTTTCTTCAGTTTATATGTTGTTATGACCAAAGAATTCATCAATGAGGAGTCAACATGCTGGTGATGCGTGTCTCCATACTTATCTGGGATGGTACTCAAAAAAGTAGAATATCTAGTACCAAGACTGTTCTCAAAGCCCTTCCAGTATGATAAAACTTCCAAGAGCTTATATTTAACTGGTACAGCCTTTGAAAGCAGAGAGTTGGGGCAGCTAGGTGGCACAGTGAATAGAGTACTGGCCCTGGAGTCAGGAGGACGTGAATTCAAATCCGGCTTCAGACACTTAACATTTATTAACTGTGTGACCTTGGGCAAGTCATTTAATCCCAACTGCTCTGCCTTCCCCCCTTCAAAAAAAAAAGACAAAAAAAAAAAGAAGTAAGCAGAGAGTCACCTCCACATCATAATGAAGCAGTAGAATAGAACCTTGTGTTTGCAACATAAGCAAAATTGAACTTGAATAAAATTTGATTGATCATCTTCCCCTCTTAGCATGGACTTGCTTCAGTGTATCAGTTTACTTCTGGAAATTAGCTGGAAGTTTTTGGTCATGCCATTGCTAGTATGGCTTAAGTTCCATTTAGGTCATAATAATCCTGGTCAGAGAAGCAATTCTAATTCTAAACATTCATTCCCAGGTAATTTGATTGTTCACATAGATACATATAATTTATATGAAATTCAATTTCAGAAAAAGTATTATTAGACATGAAATAAGTACATTGACTTTATAGTTATTCTTCCTAGTACTTAACTGTAAATTAAGTACTTAAACTAAAAATTTGCTTTAAAACTTTCTTGCTTAAAAAAAAATCATTAAAAATAGCATAACCATCTTTCATTCATATTTTACACAGTCATAAGAATATATTCTGTATACATTCATCTTTGTAAAAAATTTACTTAATATTTAACAAGTTAGAATCAAAATTAATAGGCATGTTGCTTTTATTTCATGGGATGCATTCCTGTTTGATACCATAATTCGCTATAGCATGTGCCTAGAATATCTGAGTCATAAGGAATTTCAGAAGTGATCTAGTGCAATTTCTTATCTAAACACCAATCCACTCTAAAAAGTTAAAATAATAACTATGAGCACAGATTGTAATATTTTTTACTAATCTTTTATTGGGTTGTCTTTTCCATGTTTTACTAGAGTATAAATGAAAAATGATCCTTGTGTTTTACTCCATCACATTGAATTTGAGAGGCAGATTTAAGTCTGTAGACTCGAACTATGGGAGTTTAGATGTCATGTATTAGGCCTTTATTATCCTATTCTTTTTTTAACCTTGTCACCTCCTCAAAAGTCTGTTTTGCTTTTGACCACTAACTCCCTTAATATGTCCTCCCTCTTATCACCACATTCACCATTTTCTCAGTGTAGTCACCTACACCTTCACTGTAGGGTAAGATTAATTTCTATACTTAACTCTGTGTATGTGTGTTGGCTCTTTGAAACAGTTCAAAAAAGAATGAAGTTCAAGTGTTTCCTGGTCCCCACAACACCAGTTTTTACTCTCCATTTTAAATACCCTGCCTTGCATGCATCTTTTATGTGAAATAACTTTTCCCATTCTTCTTCTCCCTCCCCCCTTCTTCCAGTATATCTGTCTTTCTCAGATTTCCATTTTCCTGTTGAAATCATCTCAGCATAATAAACTGTCATGTCTTCTAAGTAGATTCTAACAGCTCTAATGAAAATAAAGTTCTGAGGAGTTACATGTATCATATTCCCATTTGGGAATATAAACAATTTAACCTTGTTAAGTTCCTTATCATTTTTTCCCTTGTTTATCTCTCATTTATCCTTCAATTGCTAGGAAATTCTCCTGAGGATTGTAAGTAATAGAATAATGAAAATATTAGAAACAATTTGAAGTTGGGGTTTTTTCTCACATACTGATTCTTACAGAGGAACAGCTAACTGTACCCTAAAATTGTTTAGAAAAAAATGTTTTCAGAAATGACTGGATCTACAAAAAAATATAATGATGAACCCCTTCCACAGTTAGAAAAAGCACTAGACATAGATTTATGAACTAAGAGCTTCGAGGGTACTTAGATACCCATCTCTTCATATGATTGCAGAATCTAGAGCCATAAAGGAACTTTGGAGATAATTTACTCAAACCAAAATTTATTTTTGAATTTATAAATTGAGGCCTAAAAAGATAAGTAATTTCCCTGAGGATATACAGCTGGCAAATAGTAAACCTGGAATCTGAATCTAGATTCATTGACTTCAAATCAAATTCTCCTTCTACTAGACCAATCTATACCTTAGAAAAATCACTTATCAGATACAAGTATTAAACATGTCAAAATAAGAAAAGTCAGAATAAATTTTAAGTAGTTATTGTAAGTTAAATATTTTGTCCATTTAGTGTCTTGAATCACTGAAACTGAGAGATCCATTACCCCCAGTAATGTACAAAGTCAGGAGAAGTGATCACATTTTAACATCTGTCACACACACATACACACACACACACACACACACACACTATATATATATATATATATATATATATATATATATATATATGTATATATATATATACATACACACACACAAGTTTATGGACTCGCTCTTAAATCATTATAAAAACATGTTGTGTCTTGTTACAGTATGATGATCTATTATTTATTATTGGTATAGAAATCTCTTGGAGGTAGGAAGCACCCTCTAATTTGATCCTGGAGCTTCAGAGTTCTATAAAGTTGTAGGACCATAGTTTTGTAACTTAAATGGGCCTCAGAGGATATCCTCTTCCACACTCTTATTCTACAGATGAACAAGCTGAAGAGCAAAAAGAGTTCAAGTAGCTTGCCCAAAAACTTATCTTTTTAGGCCTCAATTTATAAATTCTAAAATAAATTTTGGTTGGAGTAAATGATCTCCAAAGTTCCTTTATGGTTATAGATACTGCAGTCATATGAAGAGATGGAATCTAAGTATACTTCAAGCTCTTAGTCCATAAATCTCTAGTGCTTTTTCTAACTGTGGATGAGGTTGCATCATTATATTCGTGACCCAAAGGCCACACAAGTGTCCTTGACACCTGTTCTGCTTTTGTACTCTACAGACCCATGGCCATGGCACTACCTTGCCAACTGAAGCTTCCAAAATACTGGGCCTTGTCACTTGCCCTGCAGCTCAACAATCCTAATATTTTGCCTCCTTCTATTAGAATATGAGCTTTATGAGAGTAGGGAATATCTCACTTTTTCTATGTGTAAATCAAGAACTTCTCAGCATGCTTAGCCCATAATTAAATCCTTAATACATATTTTTTCAGTAATTAATTCATAAGTTATGCTTATATGGTTTCATAAGTTGAAAAGGTCATAAAATTTAATAACCAGTGGCCAACCTCTGCTGATGGGTTTCTTCATATTTAGAAACTGGTCTTCAAAAAAGAATATATAACAAGTCTCATGTTCAGTTTCTCAATTTAATAAAAAGACATTCCAGGGATTATGCTTCTCTGTGTATCAGCAATGCAGTATTCACAATGCCTACAGTAACTATAAATATGCTGATATAGTTATTAATCACAAAATGGAACAGGCTCTCTACATAAGAAATATAGATAGTGCATTCATTTAAATACCAGAAGACT
>CM053585.1:151761260-151787045 GCA_028646515.1 Pseudochirops corinnae
CACTGGGTTGGCTGTTTTGGGGCGGTGGGTAGGGGGAAGAGGGGGAGAAAATATGTAACTCAAAATCTTGTGGAAATGAATGATGCAAACTATAATAAAATTTAAAAAAAAAAAAAAGATTTCTAGTTTTTTAAAGTTTGACCCTCTTTAATAAACTAGCTATATGCAAATGAGCTTAAGTACCATAATCATCTGCAGCTGTAAGTCTTCAACATGGTCCAGTATGTCATTCTGTGTTCATGAAGCTATTTCTTCATACTCATATCTTTACATTTTAAAATAAATAAAAGTTCTTTCACTGCTTCTATAAGACATCAAGCTATTCACATACAAGTAAGGCATTATTCAATTTCATTCAAAAGGTGACTTGAGCAATTACATTTAGACTACCATTCATTTTCAATCCAAACTGCCTGAAAGAGCATTTGAAAGCTCTTTTTCTTCACACATATATTTTTTTCTACTCCTTTCAGGTATTAAAATATTTATCCAAAACAGCAGCAATATCTTACACCATTTAACAGTTAATATAACTCATTTGTTTCATGCCAAAATACTTTTTCTGCTCCTTTTATCACTAAACTGTTCCATACAAAGGGAAGAATATCTTAAAAGGACAATACATTCATCTATCTCTATATGTAGGGGTTAGCACTTCCATTATTGTAAGCTCCTTGAGAGCAGGGAGTTTTTTGTCTTTGTATCTATTCCCAGTGTCTAACACATTGTCTGATATATAGTGAAAGTTTAATAAATTCTTGTCCCACTTTAGTCATTTTCTAGAGAAGGAAATTGAGGTCCAGAGATTCTAAGTAAATTGGTTCTGGGGAAACGTCTCTGCATTTAAAGTCAGAAGCCATTGTTTCTACTACTAACTAAGTATGTTACCTTGGAGAA
The DNA here is from genome assembly GCA_028646515.1 of Pseudochirops corinnae. NCBI lineage: Eukaryota > Metazoa > Chordata > Mammalia > Diprotodontia > Pseudocheiridae > Pseudochirops > Pseudochirops corinnae. The sequence continues at coordinate 151,762,158 of CM053585.1, forward strand.
ATCACCTAAACTGTTTCTCAGTTTCTTCATCTGTAAAATGATAGGGTTGGATTTGATCAGTGGTTCTCAACCTTCCTAATGCTGCGACCCTTTAATACTCATATGTGGGTGTATCTGCATGTGGGCGGATACGCCTGGAGATGGATAGAGGAGCTGTGTCTTGGTTCCTAAGACCATTGGAAATACGTGTTTTCCAATGGTCTTAGGCGACCCCTGTGAAAGGGTTGTTTGACACCCCCCCCAAGGGGTCATGACCCACAGGTTGAGAACCACTGGATTAGATTTGTCTCTAAATACCCTACTGACCCTTGATCTATGATCCTATGTGTCACGTTGGGCAAGTCATTTAACCTTTCCAAGTTTCAGTTCATTTGTAAAGTGAAAGGGGTTGTACTATATGATATTTAAAGTTCATTCTACCTTCATAGCTATGTCATTCCCAAGATCGTAGAAGTAGAAAATAAATCAGGGTTAAAAACTTGATCTTCTGACTCCAAATATTGTTTTTTCCACTATACCATCAAGTAGTGATGATTTCAAGAGGCTTCAAATCATCCAACTATGTACATCATTCCACATTTGAAATATTTATTTTCTATGATTTTGTGACACCCCCTTCCCCAACTTTTTAAATTGGTATACATTTGTGTAATAGGATTCTTAAGGAGTTTTTCCTATATGGGTAATAAACCTTGATAAGGACCCAATAAGTACAATTCACAAATGTTCATATCTAATACCAAACCACTTTGAGATTCAGGGGAAGAAATGCTGGGAAAATCATGCAGATGGTTTTATGTTATGATTACTCTTATTTTCAAAGTGAGGTATTCTTTTCTGAAGTGTGCACCAAAATTTGAGGAGTGCAACAGCCTTTTCTTTAATCTACTTCTGAATTGCAGGTGGTGAGAGAAAAAAAAAATTAAAGGACTTTTCTTTCTTTCCCTTCCATGAACAAAGCTATACTCTTGCCTTGGCCAGTTGATAATGGTCTTAGATAATGAGAATAAAGATCAAGCCATAGGAAAGAATAGCTAGGCATGAGACGCATTTCCTCTCAGACCTGCAGAATTGTGATCCTAACAAATTCCCAAGGCACAGCACCTCATCATTCTTATGCCCATTTTTCTTCCTCTTTATGCTTCCTCCCCCCATTTCTACCTTCTCATATCTCCAACTCCTCCTTCTTCCTAATTCATTTTTCTTAACTCTTTCTTCCTCCTCTTCCCCTTGAATGCTATTTCTCTATAGCGTCTCCTCCAGTGGCACTTTCCCAGCTCCCACTTCCAAAAACAAGCCCTTATATACTTAACTCTCTCAGGATTCTAAGGACAATCAGAGTCAGAGGGTAAATTCATAATCTCTGTTGCTTTCTTGAGTTCATAGCCAGTATTCTTCCATGGTGCAAAAGGCAATATTTGAAGCTGTTTCTTCTCTCTGGTGGCTGTCCTACTACTTCTTTATCTCTCTCTTCTTGTCCATGATATATCTTTCTAAGTTGTTGAGTATAGCTTCTCTTTTATCAGGAGACCAGCTGTTTGTTCTCAGTATGTCTTTCTGCTTTAAATTGAATACTTTGTCTTGTACTAGTTCCTTCTCTCCAATTTTATAATCAATGGGGGATGGAAGAGTGAAACATTTCCTTTAAGCTTATCTGCTCCCCCTTAATTCTAGTTTAGATTACAAGAGTCTGTCTCCTCAAGGACTCCCAAGCTTATTTATTGTACTCGACAATTTAACTGAGCTAACTTCTAGACTAATTATTCCTTTTATATGTAGCCCAAATATGTGACTTGAATTTTTCAGCCTATAATACAGTACTTTCATGTGGCATCACCTGCCATTCTTCTATTGACAAAACGTCCTTTGATCTTTTTAAAATGATTAAGAGCTTGTCCATAAATATAAAGTTATAGAATTATTCCTTAATAATTAGTTCATTAATTGGAATCACACTATTATATATCCAACCAACATAAGTGCCTGCTATGTGCCAGGCACCATGAGAAGCACTGAAAATACAAAAAGAGGCAAAAGACAGTTCTTGCCCTCAAGGAGCTTAGAATTTAATGGGGCAGACAACCTACAAACAAATATACACAAAGGAAATCTATACAGGATAAATAGGAAATTATTAAGACAGGGAAAATGCTATAATTAAGAGAGATTAGGAAAGATTTCCTATACAAAGTGAGAATTTAGTTGGGACATAAAAAGAAGTCATTAAGATCACTAATTGGAGCAAGGAAGAGAGAGAATTCGAGGCTTGGGATACAGCTAGAGAAAATGTCCAAAGCCATGAGATAGTATTGTGTTTGTGGAATAGGCAGGTCAGTGTCACTGAACGGAAGAGTATACATGGGGGAGTAAGAAGACCGGAAACATATAAGGGGGACATATTATGAAGGACTTTAAATGCCAAACAGAATTTTGTATTTGCTTCTAAAGGCAGTAGAAAACCACTGGCGTTTATTGATTAGGATTGGGGCGAGGGGGTGAGGATGTGACATGTTTGGGCCTGTGTTTTTGGAAAATCACTTTAGCAGCTGAATTGAGAATGGATTGGAGTTGGGGGAGGGAGGGAGTACAGGGCAAAAGGCAGAAAGACCGAGGCCGACTATTGCAGTAATCCAGTAATCTAGGCATGATGTAATGAGGACCTGCACTGCAATGGTGGAAGTGTCAGAGTAGAGGAAGACACACTCTGTTGACCTCCGGTTTCAAATCGCCTGCCTAAAGGTGAAATTGACTGGCCTTGGCAATAGCTTGGATATGTGGGAGGAGGGAAGGGCAAAAGATACTGAAGGATCCAGGATGACTCTCAGATTGTCAGCCTGAGGGACTAGGAAGAAGGTGTTGTGTTCTATAGCAACAGGGAAAATAAGAGAAGGAAGAGGCTTAGGTGGAAATATAATGAATCCTTTGGGGATATTTTGAGTTTAAGATCACTCCTTGTCCTCCAAATCAAGATATCTGAAAGGCAGGCGATGTGAAACTAGAGGTCAACAGAGAGACCGGGGCAGAAAAGGTAGATTTGAAAATCACTATCACAGAGATGATAAATAAATCCATGAGACCTGTTGAGATCACCAGTTAAATAGAATAGAGGAAAGAGAAAAGGGCTTAGGACAGAACATTTAGGGACACCTAAGGTTAGAGGTCATGATCTACAGGAGAAACCAGCAAAGGAGACAGAGGAGAGGTCAGATAGGTAGGAGGAAAACCAGAAGAGAATGATATCCCAAAACCTACAGAGAAGAGGGCATCAAAGAGGAGAGAGAGTGATCAACAAGCTGAAGACAGATAAAGGAGAATGAGGATTGAGAAAAGACCATTGAATTTGGCAACTAATAAATCACTAGTAACTTTAGCGAGGAGTTTCAGTGAAATGATAAGGTCAGAAGTCAGATCATAAGAGGTTAAGAAGAGAATGAGGCAGCTAGTGTAGATGACTTTTTCCAGTTTGGTTGAGAGAGTTGATATGGGAGGTAATTATAGGATTGCCTAGCAACAGTGAGGGTCCAGTTGAGGTAATGTGGCATAATTTGTAATGGACTAGTCAGAACAGTTGTGTGATTTTTTTGTACCTTCATTCAGCAGCATACACGTAGGCCTGAAGGCAATGAATGGTAGGAGTGTTTGAAGGCTGAGGCCTGGCTGGGCATAATCAGAAGTATGATAAGGAGACTGGGGATTCTAGGGAAGAGGACAGTGTAGAGTTTAATTTTTTCCCCAAGGATTTGAGATGGAAAGGAGAGTGCCTAATAGAGGGGAAATGGCATGAGAAAGAACTGAAGGGTCATAGGACTGGAGGTCGTAGTGCAAATGAAGAATAAGCTTCTGTAAGGGAAGGTAGAGAGAGAGGTGAGAAGCTTAAACATTCTCTTCTCTACTGCAATTCAAAAGTGTTTCTTCCTTCCCTCTTTATATCCAACTACACAAATACAGTATATCTGAATGGCCATTTTGTCTTGGTTTCCTTTGCTGTGTCATTATCAACATCATGCCAGCTGCTGTGGGTGTAATACAAAGTTCTATTTAGAGGTCTTCTTCTTTCCCTTTCATTAATGATTGGATTATCAACCATGAGATCATATCTCCATATCTGGATAAATAGCCTACTAGGGGTGTGAAACCTGCAGCTTGGATGCCACATGTGGCTCTCTAGGTCCTCAGGTGTGGCCCTTTGACTGAATCCAAACTTCACAGAACAAATCCCCTTAGTAAAAGGATTGTTCTGTAAAACTTGGACTCAGTCAAAAGGCCTCCCACAAGTACCTAGAAGGCCACATGTGGCTTCCAGGCTGCAGGTTCCCCACCCTTGCAGATTTCTCTCCTAAGTTCCAGTTTCACATTATCAGTCACCTATTGGCTATTTTGAGCTAAATTTCCCATAGGTACCTCAGATTTAGCATGTTCAAAATAGAAATGAATATATTTCCTCCCAAATCCACCCCTCTTCTGAACTTGCCTAAGGTGTTCGAAGACACACCATCCTTCCATTCTGCTTCACAATTTCAGTGTGATCTTCAAAATCTCATTCTTCCTAATTCCACAGGTATGAAATCTTCTTTCTTTCTCTATGCCATGTCTCTTACACACCACCTCCTGTCCACTCACTTAGCCTAGCTCAAGCCCTATTAATTTATGTGGATTATTGCAATAGCCTCCTAATAAGTTTCCTTGTCACAGATTGTCTTCCTCCTATCTCAAACCATCTATAGAGTTGCCAAAGTGATTTTCCTAAATCGTTCATCTCATCTTACCACCCTGACACTCAACTCAGTGAAGTCCAGTGCCTACCTATTACATCTAGAATCAAATATAGATTCATGTTTGGAATTTTAAGCTCTTTACACCCTGGCCAAATCCTCTATTTCCACTCTTCTTAAATATTTCATTTTGCACACTACAGTCTTACTGGCTTATTTGTTTTTCTTCACATTCACACTCTATCTTCCATCTCCATGACTTTGTGCTAGCTACAACTAAGCAGGAAATGTTCTTCCTCCTCATCTCTGCCTCTTAGAATCACTGATTTTCTGTAAGACTTAGCTCAAGTACCACTTTCTGCCTTTTCCAGTTCTCTGTCTTGCTTGTGCTTTTTCCCTTCAATGTACCCTTATGGGTACATGTTGTATTCACCATTAAAATATAAGGTCCTTGAATCCATGGTCTTTTTTATTTTTATTATTTTTATTTTACTTTTATCCCTAGCCTTTAGAATAATTTTGGCATACAGTTGGTGCTTAATAGACTGTTGTTGGATTGATTAATTCTTGGTGTTTAATGTAACTTTTTTCATTGTGACAGGCTATGAGTTATATCTTTAATCTTCATCTCATATTCTGCCATACTGTTTTCATATTGATAACAAATTGATCCAAATAAAAGACCTTTTTTATGTTTTCTACATTAATAGAAGCCTACATATAACGTATTTACTACCTAAAGACTCTCAGAATGAAAACCCTTCATGCAGTTCAGACCCTGTTGCACTGAAGCTAACAAAGTACTTTCCCAATGCCCTGTGGGCTATCCTATACTGTATGCATTTAAATAGTTCAGAAGAAATGGAGCAAGAGTGGCCTGGCCACTCTTCCACTCTTCATAAAAAATGTTCCTTTTGTCCTGACAACATGGAATTTGCCTGGCATAGTGAAGTCAAGATAGTATAGTAGAGAAGGCTTTGGATTTATTCCCAAAGAGCTTGAAATTGAATTCTAACTCCATTATCTTACTACCTGCATGACTTTGGTCACAATTTATGCAGCCTCATTTCCCTCCTCTCTAAAGTAAAAGAATGGGAAGTTTATTTTTCCCCCTTTCAACCCTAAATCCTATAATTCCTAGTCCAGTCTTAGCTATATGATACTGTCATCAGGAATTTAATACTTGTTTATTTACTAACTCACTCAGTGATATCTCAAGGTGGATAGCTCAGCCCATATCCAAGGCCTTCACCAGGATATCAGATGGTTGAAATATAGCTAATTATGTTTGTCTTCACTCTAATAAATCTCAATGATTCATTGATTTCACTATCTCATTTCTAATCACTGTCTTTCCCATTTCTTTGCCTTTCTCATTCTAATGCAAAAGTCACATATAACACCACTTCCTTCTGAATCAAAGGTCAAATTGAGGATAATAATTGTACTTGTAGAAGCATGAATCATTCCTGATAGGAAAGAATTGAGAAGAGTGTTAAATCTGGTTTTCATTGGTAGATATAAAAGGATATAAAATATTTGAATTTAATGATAAGGCAGTAAAATAAAGTAATAATTAATAGTACCTTCAAGTCATTATATGCTTTATCATAGCATGGAGGTGACTCTTAAATTCTTAGAAGCTATACCATAATTGATATGTTCTACCAAACTAAAAAAGGCAAACTGGATGTCTATTGCCTAAAGACCAATCTACCTCATTTTTATAGGGTATTCACTAGGTTGTCACACAGTGATGAATTTTATAGGCACAACAACTGTCAGAGATCATATAGTTAGTCACATAAACTGTGTTCTCCAGAAAAGTGCCTACAATTACAAAAGTATAGCTCACTCATGATCAAAGAAGTAACCATATCATAGTATCCTCACTGACCTACTCCTCAAACTTGCTCTTAAACTCATTTAATTAAGTCTCTAAGAAGGTGTACACTCTCTGTTTCTAAGGTATATCCTGTGAGGTACAATTGTGGATTATGAGCCCCTACCAGTATTTTTCACAGTAACAATCAGTCAAGTATACCTAATTAGCTTTTAACAAAGGTACTTACAAATGAGGTATAGTAGAAAAAGTTGATACAAAAACATTTTTTCCAGTGACCTGAGGCATTTTTCCCTACATGCATACATTATGTGTATAGTAAGAATGGGCTCAATCTTAGAGTACAATAGAAACGAGGCATATGTGTAAGATACACACATGACAAATTGGTAATATAACTCCTGATAATAGAAATCCTTTCTCTCTGCATGGCATCCTTGTGCAGCTACTGTTGGGTACAACTCTCCTCACAGCTAGCTGCTAAATTGAAGTCTCAAGATGTGCTCCTTTATTGGGTCTATAGATGACATTGCTACAAGAGGCCACAATCTCTGAAGCTGCCTCCTTCATCATGTGACCTACTCATTACATCTGCTTCTCCTCTGTATGTGTCTGCTCTTTCCTAGATGTACTGTGTCCTACTGTTCTGGTCATTTCTATGAATTGGTTAATGGGGAATGGAAAGAAGCATAAAACCCTATTTGTCCGATTCCCTCCCCCAAGATCAGTTACCTCTCTGGGGCCTAGTTCCTACTCCATTTTGGACTCCAACTATCAAACAGCCAACTTCCTGAACTGACTGGATTTTTTTTATACATTGTATGAAGGGACACGACTGAATCTTTCATTCAATCCCAAAGTGATTACTATCACTTGCCTTTATCTCATGGGGAAAACCAACAACAACAACCTATGATCCTTTCTAATTGATTAATTCTTTATTCATACGTTATAGTGGGGTAGTAAAATAAAAATCCTTAACATCAAATTTACACTTTGTGATTACTTTCTAAGTCCATTGATTGACTGAATCTAGCTATTTTAGTTGTTGGGGAAGCAGGATGGGCAGGGAAAGGAAACCACCACCTATAATTGACGCTGGCCTTCTTGTTATTCCTCATACACTACACTCCATCTCCCAAATCTGAGAATTTTCACTGGCTGTTCCCCATGCCTGGACCTCTTTTCTGTCCTCTTCTCTGCCTCCTGCTTTCCCTGAATTCAAGTCTCAGCTTGAGGTCCACCTCATGTACGAAGCCTTTCCCTGTTCTCTTTCATTTTCATCCGTTCAAAAGAAACTATCTCTAAATTATCCTCAATGTATTTTCTTCATAAATAGTCATTTGCAAGTTGTTTACCCCATTCTATTGTGAGTCCTTGATCGCAGGGGCTGGTTTTGTTTTTTGTTTTTGGAGTGTGTGTATGTGTGTGTGAGAGAGAGAGAGAGAGAGAGAGAATATATGTAAGTGTGTGTGTGAGTGTGTGTATGTTTTGCTTTTTTTAATATCCCCAGCACTTAACAGAGTGTCTGTCACACATTAAGTGCTTAATATTAATACTCACCTATCTGACAAACCACTTCCTCATTCACACTTGACACCTTGTGATTATACTGGAGAATTTCTCTAATTATATTGAAGTAAAGATGAACCCCCCCCTTAAAATCTAAAAGGTGCAAAAATAAACTTATTAAAGAACAAAAAAAGTAGATTAAAAGATAAAGATTAAGATTATGAGAAATGATAATGTGACATTTTACCAACTGTGCCACCATGGGCAAATAAATTAGCTTCTCTGAACCTCGTTCTTCTTTCTGTAAAATAAGGGCAATGATAGTACCTGCCTCACAAGGTTGTGATGAGGTCAAACAAGATAATGTTCTGTTTATAAAATGCTTTGCCAGTCTTGAAGCACTAGATAAATTATTTTGGTTATTATATTATATATAATATATAAAATATATTATATATAATATATTTATATATGATATATAAATATATATTTGGTTATTATATTATAATAGCAATACTATTTTCACTTTGTTTATACTATTCATAGTTTTATTGATTTTGATCATACACTTTTTCACTTAAAATTTCTCCTCAGGGAAGAGTGCTAATCTGTGATGACATCATTATCTCTCTGTTGAGAAATCAAATTTTTCTCTGTTTGAATGTGTAGAAAGGAAAAGGATTTGGGAGAGAGAGAGAGAGATGGAGACAGAGAGAGAGAGAGAAAGAAAGAGAAAGATAGTTTAGAAGGAGTGGGTACCTGTATAAGTGAATAAGAAATACTTTTTGGTGTATAATGTAACAAGTTCTCTTCTTAGCTTCTGACTTCTAAGGTAAAGGAACTGGCTAAGAGAAGAAGAGACAAATAGAAGAAAATCTTTTGATTGAAAAGATTATGATATGATTTTAATAAGACCCAAAGATTTAAGAACTTCAAATAAATATGTGTATATATATATATATATATATACATATATATACATTTATATGTATATGTACATGTATGTGGATTAAACATTGTCATTTCCTATCTGGTATAAATAACTCTAAAAAAAACCTAAAGAAAGTGAAAATGTTTAGCTGGTATCATGATTTTAGGTGAAGGTCCAAAACTGACAGGGTCAACCAGAGCTAAACAATGTTGTACTAGGAAGCAGCCAAACTGACCTGACTGGGTAACTAACGAGCCCTTCTCACAGCTAAGGAAACCCAGCAGAAGTGGGAATATCAACTGTCCATAACCAGAAACCCCCAAGGGGGAGTTCACTTGAAAACAACAAGGGTTAGAAGTTGGGATTAGAAGAGCAAGCAGAAGTATAGCCAGGACATGGACCGTGGATTGTGGAATTTGGATAGGCAGGCCAGATTACAGCCAAGTTGGACCAAGCAGTAACACAAATTAAAAAGCAAGTCAGGGTAGAAAGAAGACTGGGCAGAGTTAGTATATATAGATGCTTGCCAAGCATTCATCACAGAGGTGAATTTGTTTGTTCAATTCCATTCATTCAGAAAGCATAAATTATATACTTACTATGTGCACCAGGCTGTGCTGGTCATGGGAAAACAAAAATTAAAAATGGCATATCCCCTACCTCAAGGAGCTTACATTTTATTAGGAAAATAAATGTGTGAATATAAACATAACCAAAGTATGTGGTGAAGAGGCCAGAGGAAAAATCAAACAAAAATATTCCAGGAAAACTTGATGAAAGAGAAATCATTGTCAGGGAATCAGAGAAGGCTATTATCACAGAAGAATGGGCAGCCATGAAGAACAAGAGAGAAAAGATGACTTCTGTAAATACGTGGAGGAGAGAGGTGGAAAGCTACATTTAGGGAACAGATAGTTCCCCAGAGAGTAGTTCAATTTAGAGAGAATGTGGCATATGTTAGCCAATAAATATTTTTAATGCCTACTATGTGCCAAGCACTGTGCTAAACACTGGAGATACTAATACAAATAAAAACAAAGATACTCCCTACCTTCAAGGAGTTTCCAATCTAGTATGAATCTAATGTATAAACACAAGTAATGTGAAATAAAAAGGGAAAGGTATCATGGTGCCAGACATAGGTGAGCCTTATAGGTGCTTCAGTGGATGGAGCATCAGGCCTGGAGTCAGGAAGACATCCAGGTAGAGCTGTCCATTAAGAAATTAGAAATACAAGAAGAAGTTAGAGTTGAAAATAAAAATTTAGAAGTCATGTGTTCATTAAAAATTAACAAGTAGGAATAAGTTTGTTGCCCAACTTGGCCCTGTGTTTCTAATTAGAATCTTAGTATGAAAGGGAGCCAATAATTTTTCTATCTCCCACCTGAATGACTACATCCATGTAGGAAACATCTGTTGTCTCTGATGGTCATGATATCTAAGAAGGTCCTAAGATGGTTACCATCTTTTGGAGGACCCAGCATTTGTGATTTCTGCAGCTTCCCTATCCAGACAGTCCCCTTCCTTTGATTAGAGATATTGATTCTTTGGCACATTTTGGCAACCAAGTACACTAAATATTAACAAAATGTTTGGTTTTTTATCACCTGCACTTCCCATTGAATCCCTACTACCTCCTACAGAGCCATCTCCCAGAAACAAGAATTTTATAAAGAGAAAAAAAATCAGTTTAGTAAAATCAAACAATACATTCAATAAGTCTCTCTAGCATCATATGCAGCATTCTACATCTATTACCCCACCTCTGCCAAAAACAAAAACAAAACAGCAACAACAGAAACAAAAGGCCAGAGGAGGAACTTTCTCCTGTATTTTCTTTGGGGCCAAGCTTTGTCTTGATAATTTTACAGCATTTGGTTTTAATTGTTTTATTGTGGTTGTTCTTTTCATAGTAATTGTATGTTGACTTTTCTGTTTCTGCTTACTTCCCCTCCTTTGGATAAATTTCTCCATGCTCTTCTGTTTTCATAGTATTCATCATTTCTTATAGCAGAGTAATAACCCAATACATTCATGTACTACAGCTTGTTTAACCATTCTCCAGTTAATGGAGTCTACTTTATTTTCAGCTCTTTGTCACTAAGAAGGTACTGCTTTGCATATTTTTAAACGTATCTAGAGCATTTCTTTTTATCTTTGAGCTCCATGTGATATATACCTGATAGTGCAATCACTGGGTCAAAGGGTATATTTATTTCAGTCAGTCTATTCACATAATTCCAATCTCCTTAGATTCTTAAATGACCAGAAACAGGGTCCTTTGATGATAAAGAGGAAAAAGAAAGGAGAGGGGAAAGGGCAAAGAAATTAGTTACTTGAAATAAGGACCTGTAGCACTAGAGAAGAGTAATAATGTGAATAGATCTTATTCAGTCAATTGATAATTTAAGTAAGAAAATTAATAGCATGAAGTGATGTCTGGTTTTCATCTTGGGTGATTATACATGAATGAATTTTATCTCTTTCTTTTCCTCATGTAGACATATTCCTTCTCATTTCTATTTTTTCAACATTCATATCATAATAAGTAAAATTCTATATCATTCATTCTAAATTTTTTTTTTATTTAGACAAGTTTAGGTATTGTTTATTTCTGGTCAAAACCTGGCAATTTCTAAATAAAATGTTTACATGAGGGAAAAAAGAAACATAACCTTACTCCATCCCCTAGCTGTCACTTTCCTGGTATATGCTGAAGTGACTCTGGACTATCATAAGTTGCAAGGACTATATATTGTGAAAACATCTTTGCAAGGAGTGAGCATTCATCTTTAAAATATATGTCTCTAGAGACAAGGGAAGCAGGCGAAAATGATAGATGCTGAACTGTTTGGAAAAGTCAAATTTTTAAGCATCTTGGCAAAGTAATAATGCTGAGCTTTAGTATAAATAAAATTTATGAAGTTATAATTCCATTATTTGCTGAAGGGGAAAAGGTGGTTTTAAAATGTGAGCCAAAGAAACAACTGAGTAGATTTTATGGCCAAAAGCAGACAGTATCAGAAGTGGTAAATTATAGAATGTAACCTTTAAAGGTTACAAAGAAGCACTTTCTTTGGGAAAGTTTATCCTCTCGGGTCTAGCTGAATGAATCTGGGCCATAGAAAAAGAAAGAGTAATAGTTGACCCACGTAAATTCCAAATAAGATTGGGAAAGGAGAATGTATATCATAAATAGATGTATTTTGTTCACACACCTTGGATCTGGCCTTGTGAACCTTTATCAGCTGACTGCTATGCTGTCTCACTCTTAACTGAACTGCCTGCCCACCCACCTCCCCAGTCCTTCCCTGCTAGAAGCTTACCCAAAATCATAGGTGGCTAAGGCTAGAAAGAATTGTAGAGACCATTTTGTTCAATACCCATAGTTCACTATTGAGAATTTTGGGATCCAGAGAGAGGAAGTAATTTCTCTAAGGTCACAAAGCATGTATCTTAATGGCACATTCAGTAACAGAAGTCAGATCTCCGGATTTCCTGTCATGTTCTTTTTCCACTATACCAAAAGCTTTGTGTAGAATTCAGAGAGAGACAAAATAAAGAAAGTGAATAAACTCTGCAACTCCTAAAAGGTGTATGCTATTAGAGAACTAAAAGCACCAAACATCTGTGGGGCCACAACAGGCTTAACCTCTCTTCCACATTCCAAGTTCTTGAAAAATGGAATAGTTTTGTCAAGTTCCGTGGTTGTGAACCAGGGATGATATAGCACCAAACTTAAAGTTTCCTTTTGAAATAGTTTCCTAAACACATAGTTGGAAGAGAAATTAAACTCATTATTATCTCCATCTCTACTCATGTCTGCATCACCATGTTCTAGTCACCTAAGCTCATAAATGTGTTGACTTCTTTGGTCCTTCCTCTTTCTTCTCTTCAATATTTTCCTATCTGCTGATTCCTCTGTTATTGTCTACAAGCATTCCCATGTCTTTCCCATCTTCAAGAACTCCCACTTGATTCCCACTAACCAACATCCTATGTCTTTCCTTCCTTCCTTAGCTAAACTCTTTGAAAAAGTTGTCCACACTTACTACCTCCACTTCTCTCTTCACATTTCTTTCTGACCTCTAAACAATCTAGCTTATAACCACATGACTTCATCTTCAAACTGAAATTGTCCTCTCTGAAAGAACCAGGGATTTCTTACTTGTCAAATCTGATAGAATTTTTTTTCTCAATCCTTTTCCCTCTTGGATTCTCTAGCATTTCTCACTGTTGATCACCTTCTTCTGAACACGCTGTCTTCTTTGGGTATTCGTGACACTGATTTTTCTTGATTCTATTCCTATCTATCCGTCCACTCCTTCTTTGTCTCCTTTGCTTACTTTTCATCCCTGGAACAACCATTTAATCATGTATGTGCCCAGGGGTCTGTATTGGGCTATCTTCTCTTTCCCTCTATACCATCTCACTTGTTGATCTCATTAGTTCCCATTATTCAATTGATTGAATAATGAATTGAAGATGATTCCTAGATCTGTCTATCCAGCCCAAGCACCTCTCCCTCTTGAGTACCAGTCCTGCATTGCCAAATTATGCTGGGATATCTTGAACTTGTCCTGTATGCATCACAAATTCAGTATGTCCAAAACTGAATTTATTATCTTTCTGCCAAACCTACTCCTCTTCCAAAATTCCTGATGACTCTTTAAGGAACTGCCACCCTCCTAGTCACCCAGGCTTACAATTTTGGTGTCATCTTCAACTCCTCATTCTCATTCTACATATCCACTTTATTACCAAATTGTATTATTTTTTCCTTTCCTCATATAGGGACCCTTTCTTTCCATGCACTCAGTCATGGCCCTAGTTCAGACTCTCATCAATTCCAACCTGAACTAATGTAACAGGCTGATAATTGATCTCCCTACATCCAGTCTCCACTCTAATCCATCCTTGACTCAGCTGCCAAAGTGATTTTCCTAAAGTATATGTGTGACTCAGTCACCCTCTAGCTAAATGAGTTCCAGTAGGTTATTATTACTTTCAGGATCAAATGTGAGAATCTCTGTTTGGCACATACCATTCTTTATCCATTGCCTTTCCTGTATGCCTATATTAGCTCAAGCCATTTTCCAATACCTAGAATTGTATTTCTTTTCCAAGTCAGTTTTTTAAAATGCTATGCTCAGGTTCATCTCTTCATTAAGCCTACTAGATTCATGTATACATATGTGCACATACACACACATACATATCCTTGTTAGTATTTTCTCCCTCCTCAAATTACTGTACGTTAAATTCTTTATCATGTACATGTTTTATTCCCTTCCCTCACCAGTAAATATTAACTTCTTGGGGTCAGAGACTGTTTGATTTTATCTTTTGTATTCCCAGTGTCTACTAATAAATGTTTGCTAGATCAATCTGATTTTTCATTTTTTAAAGTTCATAATAAATTTTACATATGTAAAAACATTTTAAAGGAACAGTTCAAGGCCAGGTTCTACTACTAACTTGTGTGACTTTGTATAAATTACATAACTTCTTTGGGATCTAATTTTCTAGCTTACAAAAGAGGTGTGATAATATGATCTCTCATAGCTTCCCTTCTCCATTTTCTTGCTCAATCCTTCTTGAACTTTTAGGAATATTTTATTCTAAAATGATATGAAAATATTTGAAAAAAAGTTAAAAGCACCATATAACAACAGAATAGTTTTCATCATGATAGTTAATTAAAAATATATGTGAAATGAAACCTGAGGCATGATTGAGAATCTTCCTCTAAAGCTTACATGCCCTTTTAAGTAGGGCATAAAGCTAAAATAGCCTGGAGCAAATGACCAGGCCAGGAACAGTCAAAAGGTAGGGAATTTCTTAGAGAAAACACATCTGGGATGGGAGATAAAAGGGAACCCAACAGCCCACAGACAGAAGTAGGAGTAAGAGTAAGAGTAGTAACATATTCATTTTATGCTTTAAAGTTAACCCAGGATTTTCACATTCATTATCACATTTGAACCTCATAATCCCCCTATGAGATAAACAGGGCACGTGTTTTTATCATTTTAATGAGGAGGAAGCTGAGACTCAGTAAAGTTAAACATCTTACCCAAGACTTTAAGACCAGCTTTTTTGGCAGTCTAACCACTGATTTTACAAATGAGAAAACCAAGGCCCAGAAGTCCAGAAAGGTCAAGTAACTCATTGAAGTTCACATGGACAGTGAGTGACAAGGGTTGGAATTGAATCCAAATCTCTTGACAGCTAGCCTAGTACCTTTTTAAAACAATCATAATAATAATAGCTAAAATTTATATGACACTATGTGCCACACACTATGCTAAGTGTTTGATAATTATCTTATTTGATCTGCACAACAACCCTGGGAGGTAGGTGCTATTATTATCCCCATTTTATAGCTGAGGAAACTGAGGCAAGCAGCAGTTAAGTGGCTTGCCCAGAGTCATATAGCTAGTAAATGTCTGAGGTCAGATTTGAACTCAGGTCTTCCCAACTCCAGGCCCAGAGCTCTATCTATGACACCACTGTACAATATCCTTCAACCCCTCAACATTTTACAGAGAGAATCATTTAAGTCTCCAGTGTCTACAAGCTCCATAGCATATGCACATGTCATTTCGCCTCAATCATCGTAATTGGTGTTTCTATTTGCAATTTTCCAAAGCAAATTGCACACAATATCCATCTATTCCATTTGTTTAATAAATATCCTCCATTACTACTATTCTGTTATCCCTGCTTTGGGGCCTTGCACAGGAAACCTGATATATGAGTAATGATTTGTGCCTCCTGCCTTAAAACTGAACATGTTATGGCTGAGGGCAGCAATTTTCTATATTGGTATTTCTTTTCTGTTTTTATCTTTTTCTTTTGCCTTACAAAGTGTCATTACATATCAATTAGGGAAAATCCAAAATCTTCTGATAGATGTAATTTATCAGAAGTGCCAATCACCTTCACAGACTTTTTTTTTCTATTTTGGTGACAAACGTACAGTAATATGTGCACTGAGATGGAAATATGGGCAGTGCAATAAAGAAATGTGATTTCAACTGGAGAAGATTTATTGAGGACATGTGGGTAATATTAACATTGATATGTTGATTGAAAGTGTCACTCTCATGATAGATAGAGATGACTTAAAGCTAAGGAGTGTGAAAGGAGAAATATTTTCGCAACTTATGGTTGACCTTATAATTCATATTTTGTTAAAGCAGATAGGAGCTTACTTAAAACTTTTTCTTAATTAGAGAAAAGTTCCATTGTCTTAAAACATCCAAATGGCGAATAATGCCAAGTTGTATATCATGCTTAAAATGAATATCCTAGCCAAGGTTTGGTAGGAAATTAGATTTCAAGTACAAATTTACTGGGGGAAAAACAGCCTGAATAATATAGCTCAGTGAGGTGGGATAGAAAGAGTACTGAACCTGGGAGTCAGGGGAGGAGAGGTAGCATTGGCACATGTGAGTGGGGCCAATGCAAATTCTGATTGCCTCTGGAAATGGAATTTTTCCACTCTAATGACTTTAGAATACTATTTTCAAGGCTATGTACAGATGGTGAAGACTAGGTCCAATCCATTCCCTAAGGCTTGAAGAATTAGAATACAGTTATAAATGAGGGAGACTATTGACCTTCAACAGGAAGAAGATTTTTAATTGTTTAGGCTGTAAGTGAAAAATCACACTGTATTCAGCAGGTCGGCATTTGAGGCAATGGCCATTAGAGACAAGTTTCCTTTATATTGTTGAATTTAAACTTGTATCTTCTTCACTTTTATTGTTCAGAATTTTATTCCATATTCCACACACATAAACACACACAGAGCCACATGACCCTAGACAAGTCATTTAACTTTTTCAGTTTTCTCATCTGTAAAATGCACTGGAGAAGGAAATGGCAAACCACTCCAGTATCTTTGCCAAGAAAACCCCAAATGGGATCATGAAGAGTCAGACACGACTGAAATGACTGAACAACAAAAAATGGATAGATAGATAGATAGATGGATAGATAGATAGACAGATGATAGATAAATAGATGACAGATAGATAGATAGATAGATAGATAGATAGATAGATAGATAGATGATAGATAGACAGAGAGATGACAGATAGATGTGTGTATGTGTGTGTGTGTGTGTGTAGCAGCCCAATCAGCTGAATATATTAAAGAGAATCATAGAATTTCAATTAGAAAGACATCATCGAGATCATTTAATCCAATCCACTGATTTTGTATACCAGTAAACTGAGACCCAAAGACAATAGATTACCTTGTCACCACATGTTGATCCCCCTCCATCCCTTTAAATACCTTGGGGTCTGTCTAGGTTTTTAAAACAATATAAGCAACCTGCTGGCTCACGTGTAATTCGCTATGACTCCAATATCTTTTTTGAGCCACATGTAGTCAAAAAAATAGTTAATAAATCCTTATTCAAAGCCTGCAATGTTCCAGGTGTATGGCTGTTCAAGGAGGACTAGCCCATCTGATGTGAGGGCCTGCTGAGCCTTTTTTGGGTCTGCTCATCCACCTTAGTTGTCCACCTTGCACTTAATTCTCACCTGCGGCTCTAAGAAATTATAGTATAAGGAGCATCCAAACACCAATAAACTGTCTTGACAGGACTGAACCAGGTTGAAGGTAACCAATGCTTCATAAACCCATCAGTGAGTTGGGGGGGAGAAGGGGTGTCTGACCCAAGAAAATGAAGACTCCCCCTCTCCTGCCTGGTGGAATGGGCAGATGAGAACAATTTGTTCCAATGACCATGAAGGCAGCTAAAGCAAGTGTTATGGAGTGCTTAGAGCTTGGTCAGACATTGAAGACGCCAGGTCATCTGCTGCTTCTTGAGCCATAGCCAGTCATCCTGACTTTTTGTCTTGCCATTGGGCTTTGATGACCCTACAAGAGAAAGTGAAGCTGACAACTTTGTGCAATTCTATCTCACTTAAATTTATGATGTCATTGCTCTTCTTTGAAAAGGAAGGACAAAGAACAACAATGTACTAGGCACTGTGTTAATCACCCAGAATAAAAATATGAAAAAGTCCCTGCCCTCAAATAATCTAACAGCAGAAGATAAGACAGAACAGAAAGATGAAGAGGGATAGGATGGTGCCTTTGGGAGATGGTGGAAAAGTCAAAGAAATCCAAAAAGAATACCGTCATCTGGAAAATGAAGAGATGTCTGACAATGAAAATACAACCTTTGACAACTTTTATTGGTGCAGTTGGTTTTCTCCTCTATAAGTGTAATCTTTCTGGTCTGTCACTATGTAATTTAATTTTTTTTATTTCAGGCTCCTACTTTAATTCAGTAAGGAGGTTTTGAATTTTAACTCTGCTAGTCTAGTGTAAATTCATACTCTCCTTGAAATCTGTGAATTTATTTTTTTTAATTGTGATTGGTCATAGTGTGACCTCATGATTTCATTGGTGTGGTGCATTCCCTGAAAGGGGTCTCCATCCAATGACATATTTGGGAAGCTTCTCTGTAACACGTAGTACTTTATAGCAGTATGGGGGCACTGAGAGGTTAAGTGTCAGAGGTAATGGCAAAGATCATTATGTGTCAGAGGATGGTGTTTCTGATGCCAAGTTCAGGCCTCTGTCTATAGAGCCATGTCTCCTCTGTCTTCGACAACCTTTATTTATATTGGTAAGAGTCCTAATTTGTCTACAAAATTTTGATGTTCCAAGAAACTTGTCAAACCAAGAAGTTTTGGTTTCCTAGTGCTAATTATTTAATTCAGGCCTATGTTTCAAAATACATAAAGTTTCTATACACTACATCTAATGCATTATCCTAGAATTAAAAGATGTTCTTGTTTGATTCAGTATTGTTTGTTTAAAGTAGAAGCCCCACCTTTTGTTTTGAAGCTGCAGTCATCGGGGACATAGGAAAGAAGGGAGGGAAGCATGCCAAGTTGCAAATGAAGGTGAAGGTGAGGGTACTGGGAAACATATGCTAGTTAGACCATTTTCACAACTGCTTTTTCTTCTAAATAGACTTTTTGAGGTTTCATGGTTCAATCAATGTTGAAAGATCAAAATTTCTACTGCTATTAGATGGTAGGAATTATGCATATGCCAAACAGTTTGACTTTCCTTATTATCAGAATAATGGAGAATGTACACATCTAAAAATACCCACAAAACATTTTAAGAGGTTTACATGTATGTCATCTGACAAGAAAATATCCATGAATGTTGGAAACTGAAGCCAAGATGAGTAATCCAGCTCTGTTCACATATAACTCACGTTATCTTAGACTTTCCCGTGGAGATCAAATAATCAGTCTACAAGCATTTCTTAAGTAGCTACTATGTGTCAAGCACTATGCTGTCTGATAAGGGAACAAATATAAAAGTGACAAAGTTCTTGCCCTCAGGAAATTTGCATTCTATCAAGAAATATCACATGGAGACATATAAATATGTGTGAAATAGGGACAAAATAAGTACAAGATGATTTTGTTAGGGTAAGATAGCAGCTAGGATAAATTGAAAAAATCTTTGTGTAAAAGATGGTGCTCAAGCTAAGTCTTTGTGAAAACTAGGGATTCTAAGAAGCAGAGTTGAGGAGGAAGAAGTGCCAGTCATGAGGGACAGCCAGCACAAATGTATGGGGGGGGGGGGGGGAAGGAAGGAAGGAAAGAAAGAAAGGAAGGAAACAAGGAAGGAAGGAACAAAGGAAGGAAGGAATGAAGAAAGAAAGAGAAAGAAAAAGAAAGAAAGAAAAAAGAAAGAGAAAGAAAAAGAAAGATAGATATAGATATATACACATACACATACATATATATGCATGTATGTATGTTTATATTTGGAAATGGAAATCCAATTTGGCAAGAATATGAATTGCCTGAAGGTAAATAACATATAATAAAAAAGAGAAAGAAAGGCTGGGGCCAGGCTGTGAACAACTTTAAAGGAGATGAAATTATATTTGATCTTAGAAGTATCAAGGGATCACTGGAGTATGTTGAGCAAGAGAGTGACATGGTCAAGTCTGTGCTTTGGAAAAATTGATAGATTCAGTTGACGATAAAATTAAGTCAAAGAGAGCAGTTAGAGTTTTGTTCTGCAGTGGTCCAAGCAAGACATGACAAGGGCCTGAATTAACATGGTGACTATGTGGGGTAGGAAAGGGATGGATGCAAAAGCAGCTGTGTTAGAAGTAACAAGACTTGGCAATTGAGTAGTTATCACTAAAGTGATAATATCATGCAATTTACTATGTTAAGAGGAGTTAACCCTTATGCTGAACTTTGCTTTTATCTCCTGATGTGGTATTCACTGTGGAAAGGCAACAGGAGCTAGGCTGTCTTATACCCTCCCCAAAATCACTTCAAGCTCTCACTGTGTTTGTCTTAACTCTAGCCTCAAGTGAGAAGAAGAGCATGATCTCCTCTTATTGCTCTTGCCTTCCATTTCCTGATGCTCATGGATTATGAGGGGACTCTGCTAGGGGCCAGCACAAGGGAACTTTCACCTTTTACTGCCAGCCTGATCTCTGCTAACCCCACCGTCTCAATGTGGAGAGCAAACAGGAGCAAATTTTCTAAGGCCTTTCCTCTCCCGTTGCCTTGTCATTTGAGGGAAGTTGAGGAAGAAGAAAGTTGGTAAGGAAAAGGACTTCCAACTCCTATTGTACGGGTTCAACTTCTATCTGTTCTTGTGCCATTTCCTACCTAATCCCCAGGCTTTGGAGGGAAGAGGAATAGTGAAATGGCACCTTCTGTCAGACCATTTATGACATCTCCCATCTTATTCTGCCTTTGTCTCTGCTTGATTAATGCTTTCCTCTGGGAAGATGAGTGGCACCTTCCATTCAATAATGATTATTCTCTCACCTGGTTATTCCTTAAACATCCCAGTGATTCTGAACTCCTGTAGGTCAACATCCAAACCCCCTTCCCCATTCCCCACCTTCTGATTTCTTTCTTCCATCCCCCTCAACCCCAGGATACCAAATTCCCAACCCATCTTTCCTTGTGCCCTTTGGAATGTCTTTTCCATAGGCAACAAACTTCCCTTTGATCTAAATCTTTTGCTTTCCCATTACTTTCATCTTCTGAAAATTAGTGAAAGCTGACTCTCTCATGATGACACAGACTCCCTGGCTATATTTTCTAGTATTGGCTGAATCTTCATTTATTCTCTTCAGCTCACTGGTCAAGGTGAGGGAAATGGAAAATTCCTTGCTACTCATTGGCACTTCCAGGTTCTCTCTCTCCCTACATCACTCGGTAATCTCTCACCTTTGAGGACCATGTTATTCATATCTACCACCCATTCAGAATTCTGGTCATTATTGTCTACAGATCCTCCTAACTCAATTAGTTTGGTACCTGACTCACAATTTTTCTTTCCTCCCCCACCCCTGCCCTCATACTAGAAGAATTCAGCATCCAATGCTGAATTTCCCTCAAATGCTCTAACCACTCATTTCCTCAATCTACCCAGTTCCCATGATCTACTCCACCATGCCCTTGAACTTGACATTATCCACAAGTGTACCACCTCCATGTTCAATAATTCTGAAATTTTCTTTTCTGACCATAGTCTATTGACTTTTCACCTTTCCCTCTACCTTCCTTTATTAAATCCTACTCTTTACCCATATCTAGACCTCCAGTCCATCAGACCCTCAATTCTGTACCAAAGCATCATCCCTCATCCTTTCTATCATACTTCTAACAAATGGTTATGCAGTCTTTTCCTGAAGACCTCTTAAGTCAGCCTATTCCATATTTGGTAACCCTGGGAAGATTGTATACTAGGATGAATATCAAGGCTTACATGCTGAACTTTAGGCCCAGCTTCCTACTTAGGGTTATTAACAGGTAGGTAGTGTGATGGTTAGGGTGCTGAACTTTAAGTTAAGGAGATTTGAATCAAATCTTGCCTTTGATACTTACTAGTTGTGTATACCTGTAGCAGCAACCACACTGGCATACCCAGTAAGACTTCTAGCAGAGATTCTTAGATCTGCTTTACTAGGAAAGTTAGCTATTTAAGGGGTCAACAATCTTTTTTAATTATATTCACTAGTTCAGGGGGAAAGTCAGCACCCTGAACTTGAGAGAAAATACAAGCAAAAAAATAAAGACCAACAGACAGGGTACTGACTGCTTGAATCAACTATACACTTTGCATAAATCCCTGGATGGAGAGAGCCTTTACATCTGAGCAGTCTGGGAGCTCTGAACATATGGCCACTCAGAATCTCAGCCAGGGAATCACAAAATCCTTCTCATAATCCAGCCCCCAAAGTAAAATACCAACTCAGAGTATATATACATTTCTCAGAGTCAGAGGGCATCACAACTCTCATTACTCAGTGCCTAATTAGAAATTAGTAAAAGCCTCCCTATGAGTGAGCCTCCCTTAAGCAAACTTCCCTTAATGTGCTCCACATGAGGTCAATTAGTGAATGGGGAAGATCTTAAATCCCATTAACGTTACCATAACTTAACCCCTCGGCCTCATTTTCCTCTTCTATAAAAATGGGCATAATAATATTATCTACCTTACTATTGTGAGAATAGTAAAGTACTTTGAAAATCTTAAAATTCCATTTAATGTTAGTTATTACTACTATGAGGCAGTTATGTGGTGAAATGGGTAGAGTGCTGACCATGGAGTTAAGAAGACTTGAGTTAAGGTCCTACTTCACATAATTAGTAACTGTGTGACCTTGGACAAGTAGCTTACTCTCTGTCAGCCTTACTCTCATCAATGAAAAGGTTGGAGCTGATGGCCTCTAAGTTTCCTGGCAGCTCTAGATCTATGATTCTGTGACCATTAAGCAATAATAGTTTGAAGAAATACTGATAAAAGAGCTTAATAGATACTCTGAATGATACAACTCTTAGTCCCCTGCAGACTTTGATAGGAAAAGAGAGAATTCTAGCTTGATTACTTCATAAATATATTTAAAACCGTTTGTCTTTTTAAAGGATTCTTGGATCATGTCACCCCTCAGCAGTTTGTACCATGCAGCTGTAAATCTAATTGTAATCATAAAATCATTTGTAAAAGGATTTTAGATGTTTTCATAGGACATTCTCTTCTTTTTTCAACAGAATATGGTGGCCATTAAAGTATTGAATCACTCCATGCCAATGAAAACTTTTAGGTTATATTGTGTTTTCTGTGAATTCCTTATTTTTGTGGATTTAGATAAAACATGGTCCCTGCCTTCTGGGAAATCGAAATCTTATAAAACACCTGGGCCATTTTTTTTTTCACATGGAATACTGCTCAGTCAGATCTCTATCATCTTGTACTTCTACTGTGTCATTATTCCTATTTAATAGATGAGGAAATTGTGTCCCAGAGACAATAGTACCCAAGACCACAGAGTAAGTTAGTGGCAGAGCCAAGACTTCCAAGATAACTTGACTTCCAGCTTAGCAGTCTTCATGCAGGATGCTGAGCCAGAGGCCTTTAATATTCACATCCAAAGATTTCTTCAGTATTAAAATAGATCTTTCAGTCTACAACCCCAATACACTTTCACCTCAGGAACTGTGGGGCTCAACAGTAATAATCATCTACAGCTTTGTTCAGTCAATATTCTAATTGAAAGTCAAAAATAGGCCTTTGGTCTTTACTTAGTCATAAAATAGTAACACAAGACATCATTACTAACACCATGTGTTCAGAAAATAATGAACCTGAAACAGCAGGGCTTTGAAATTCAGATGGATTCCAATTGTTCTGTGCAATAGTTTCTAATATTTCTGAATAATCTTCTTTGTCTTGTCGCAGGGAAAATTCTGAGACTCTAGCTTAGGAAAATTTTCTTCCCCTCTTTTTTTTTATCCTTGAGTGCAGAGTCTATATTTGGGAATCTACTATATATTCTATATAATCTAAGTGGCATCTATGTAATATTATTGTCACTTAGCCATCACTGAAAAGGCATTGATATAATCAAAAATTTCTGCAGAAAACTGTGTTGAAAGGACACGAAGTTTAGTTAGGAAATGTGTATGCTTATGAAGTTAACAAAAACAGTGGTAAGTGGTGTAGTGGATGGATTGTCGGAATTGGAGGCGGGGAGACCTCAGTTCCAAACTCACTTCAGATGATTTCCTTGCTGTGTGACCCTAGGCAAATTACTTAGCTTCCCCAAGACTCAATTTCTTCATCTCTAAAATGGAGTTAAATTTAGCACCTACCTCAGAGGGTTGCTGTGAAAATCAAATGAGATAACATAGATAAAGTGCTTTGAAAATGTTTTAAAAAATTCTATAGATATCCAAGATATTTTTATTATTGAGTTTGCAAAAGAGCATATATTTAGCACTATGAGGGGTGTTAGAGTCTATCGAGTTCAACCTT
The DNA here is from genome assembly GCA_028646515.1 of Pseudochirops corinnae. Taxonomy (NCBI): domain Eukaryota; kingdom Metazoa; phylum Chordata; class Mammalia; order Diprotodontia; family Pseudocheiridae; genus Pseudochirops; species Pseudochirops corinnae. The sequence continues at coordinate 151,786,504 of CM053585.1, forward strand.
TTTATGTTATAAGTAAGGAAACTAAGGCCCAGAATGGTAAAATGAGATATTACAGCTATTAGAATTAGATATATCAGTTTAATTTGTAAGTTCATTGTGTTCTGATTTCAGTTGTGTCACTCTTATGGTCTCCAGAAAAGGGCAATTTCCATTATAGAGGTGATGAACCCAAGATCCTATTTCTTCTTTGCCAGGGTACAGTTATATTGTGCATGAATACCATCCAGATATTATGAATGAACACCCCGGGTGCTGATTACATTGACAATGATTGGGCCAGAAGCAATTTTTTTTTTTCATTTTGTCCACACCCATTATTCTTCTTCCTTGAACTAATTAATTTATTTAGTAATAAGCACTTATGGCTCTGGAACTGTGTTAAGCATTGAGGATGTGAAAAGAAGCAAAAGACATTCCCTGCCCTCAAGGAGCTTACAATGTAATGGGAAAGGTAACATGAAAACAAATATATACAAAGCAAGGTATATATATATATATATATATATATATATATATATATATATATATATATATATATATAT
>CM053585.1:151787545-151804266 GCA_028646515.1 Pseudochirops corinnae
CGCCACAGGCTCCACGTGACCACATTCAGCCTGTTAGGGAACAGAGTATACTTTCAAATATCCAAGGGTCCTCAGAGTCACGTAGCCACTTCAGCAAAGGGCCTAGGGGCAGGGAAGATCTTTAGATTCCCATAACAGATGTTGTTCAGTTATTTCTAACTCTTCATGACCCCACTTGGAGTTTTGGCAAAAATACCACAGTGGTTTGCCATTTCCTTCTCCAGTTAATTTTACAGATGAAAAAACTGAGGCAAATAGGGTTACATGACTTGCCACATAGCTAGTAAGTACATAAGGCCAGATTTGAATTCAGGAAGACGAGACTTCCTGATTCCAGGCCCAGAACTCTATCCACTGTACCACCTAACTGACCATACTTTCAGATAGGGACTGACTTAAAACATGTAGAAAAAGAAAGCATGGGGCATTTTTCTTAATCAGGGACTTCTGTGCTTCATCTCTTCACTGCCAGCCTAGAATATATGGCTGTTAGAAAAGTGGCCACTAAAGGTTTTACTTAAAATGTTCAACAGGCATTATATTTTTCAGTGGTTCAATCATGATAGCAAAAAAGAATCTTATCCAGATCTTAGTAGAAAGTTTTGAATTGCTATCCCTAAAAAAAAAAAAAAAAAAACTTCACCAGGAGATTAAGTCCCTATAGCTAACCATCTAAGCTCATCAATTTTTTAAATAATCTTAATTGAAGTATCATGGTGTGCCTTGAACCTCAGGGTTACTTGTCTGTAAAATGAGGATAATAATTGTGGTATAGTGGAAAGAACATCTGATTTGGAGGATGAGGGCCTGGATTTCAATCCTTTTTGTGCTACCTACAACTAGTGTGACCTTGGACAAGAGAGTTATCTTCTCTTGGCATCAGTTTCTTTATTTATAAAATGAGAGAGTCCCTCTCTCACAGGTCCCTTCCTGTCCTAGATCGAATGGATTCTAATGCTTGGACTAATAAGCAAAACAGGACTTCTATAAAGACCAAATGACATGATGCATTTTAAACTCTCTGCAGTTGTCATCTCTTATTATTAATGGAAGAGTACAGGATGAATCTGTCTAGAAAGATGGGTATGATTTTCCTTCAAGTTAGTCAATAAACATGTATAAAACATTTACTATTTGCCAGGCACCATGCTAAATAGCGGTGGTCAAGAACTTTGGAAAACACCATTGAATGGTTGCTGGAAAACTTTTAGCATTCTTATCCAAGGTTTCTTCTTTATTCTAATGGAGGAGAAAGAGAGAGAGAGAGAGAGAGAGAGAGAGAGAGAGAGAGAGGGAGAGAAAGAGAGAGGGAGAGAGAGAGAGAAGGAGAGAGAGAGAGAGGGAGAAGGAGAGGGGGGGGAGAGGGAGAGAGAGAGAGACAGAGAAAGAGAGAGAGACAGTGAGACAGAGACAGAGAGAGAGACAGAGACAGAGAGACAGAGAGACTGAGACAGAGAGACAGAGACAGAGACAGAGACAGAGACAGAGAGAGACACAGAGACAGAGACAGAGAAAGACAGAATAAGATCTGTGTTCATCTAGTTATTTGTCTTTCATGGAAAGGAAGCAAAGAACTACATTAAGCAAAAAACAAAACAAAACAAAAACCCACCTCTATTCATAGATAGAATAAAGTTTTTTAGGCTTGCCAAAGACTTACAAGTTAGATTCATTTGTAAGCATTAATTGACATTGTAAGGATAAAGTGAAATATCTCTTCATAGCACATTTGTTCAAGGCAAGTGAAGTAAGAATCTCCCTAATTCATTGCTTAAAACGTCTCCGGGCTGACCGATCAAGCAGCATTGATTTGTTCTCTAACTTTCATTTAAAAAAAACAAAATCTCCATTATAGGGTGCCTAGCATTAGCTGCCGGTGTGCAAATGAGGCCAGAGAGTTTTCTTTCCTGTATTGGTCATCAAACAAGTGAGAGATTTGAGCTATGACTTGTTCACACAATCCATCCATAACATTAAGGTATTTTATTCCAGCCTTTTTCTAAAATGTCCTTCAGTGTTATATGATTCCAAACAGAACATAACCAATATTTAAAAGAGTGCTTCGTGCATAGTACATCCATAATTAACATTTGTCGAATAATTTCTGGACAGCTTTGGCCTTTTTTTTAAAGTGGTGTATTATTATATATTACTATAAAAATGCTATTGTCTAGATGTGAGTGTTTAATGGGAAGTAAATTGAATTAAGATATAAAAGACCTTGAATCTTGACCTAGCTCTATTAATAAGTAACTCTGTGACCTTGAATAAATTACTCGCTGAGTCTCAGCTTCCCCAGATATGAAATGAGGGGTTTGGGCTAAATGAACTATATGGTCCCTTTCAACTCTGACATTATGATGGTCAGTTCAGACAATGTAATGTAGTGGAGAGAGTACTTTAGCTCTGGGAGGCCTAGGTTCAAATTCTGACTCTGCTTCTTATGGGATACATGACCTTTGAACTGGGCAGATGTTTTAGTATTTCAGAAGTATCCAACCGGAAAAATTCCATGCATGAGTTAACACATTTGAATTCAACTGGAGTCTACACTCTGGGTCACTTGGTTTTGCTTTCAAATAACCATGGTGTCTTAAATAGATTAGTACAAAGGCAAGTTCAGTAGACTATCTCCTTAGTGCCCTTAGGCACTGAAATCAAGGGGGAAAGTTTTGTTGCTTTCCTACTATGAGAGAATCCTATCAAGAGACTTTTAGATGGAGTTGTGCCTAACTTACCTTTAAGAAAAGTTTTAAAAATCAGTTTTAAAAGTCTGGTCATAAATGAACAGAACATGTCTCAAGGCCCCTATGAGATTTGATTTTGTATGACTCATAGGTATTACTGTGAAAAATACGGCATTAGGAAAAATGACTTTGTCTTAATTGTTTTTGAGAGGTGGGTGGGAAGAGGCTCTGTAATGTGCTAATATTACTAAAAGTTAAAATTTGTCTTGAAGGACAATAAAAGGGCAATTCATATCTTTTTAAAGTTTGCTTAATCAATATCTTTTAAAACTGCATCCAAATGCTTACTTTCTCAGACATACCCAAAGGACCATGCAAAGCAAAAAGAGATTTTCACAAATTTGTCCCATATAGAAAAGAATACCAGATATCTTTATTTCCTCATTTAGAATGTAATCAATCAATAAACCAATAGGAACCATTTGTTAAGCATTTACTGTATGCCAGACACTGGACTAAGCCCTGGAAATATGAAGGAAGGAACACAAAACAAGCCAAAACAAACAAAAAATCTTCTGTCTATAAGGAGCTCTCATTCTAATGGATACCCAATATTTAAATACTGAGCAGGTGAGGATAACCACAGGGGGAAGGCAAGAGTTGTTGAGAGAATCATGAACGGTCTCTTGAAGTAGGTGGGATTTGAGATGACTCTTGAAGGAATCCAAGTTGAGAGATGAAGTTGGAATCTAGATTAAAGAGGGTTTGTTTAAAAACAGTGAAAGGAGATACATAGTGACATCTAACGGACATGACTTTCTCAAGTTTAGTTGAGAAGTAGATAGATATGGGATAATAGCAAAGAGAGTAGATAGAGTTTTTTCTTTTTTTTTTTTTTTAAGGTTTAGGGAGACATGGTTATATCTACAGGTAGCAGGAAAAAAGCTGATAGAATGGGAAAGATTAAAGAGAATGGGGATGATAGTGAGGGCAGTCTGCTATAAAGATGAGAGAGGATAGTATCAAGCATCCAGGTAGAGGTTTGCCTTGGGAAGGAGAAGGGCAACCTCTCCATCTAAAACTACAGTGAAGGAAGAGATTGTGGGGAAAGATACTTGAGTGATGTGAGGTGAAGAGAGGAGAGAAGGGAAAGTGAGGCAGAGAGAGAGAGAGAGAGAGAAAGAGAGAGAGAGAGAGAGAGAGAGAGAGAAAACTCAGCAAATGGTTTCATCTTTTTCACATAAGTAAGAGAAAGTTTAGCAGAGAGTTTGGGAAGAGGGGAATTTATGGGTGGTTTGAGGAGAAATAAAAAGTTTGGAAGAGCTGCTACTTGGAAAGTGGGATAGTGAATCAATTGTGGAGAAGTACAATAATTGTTTTGTAGTGAGGACCCAGCTGAAATTAGATAACATCAATTTGTAGTGGATCTAATCTTTGTTTTCTTCCAGATCTATATAGTAATATGAATAGGAGCAAAGGAAGCATACAGTAAGAATAATTTAGAGTCAGACTTTGACAAGAACAGATCCGCTGATCCAAAGACAAGAGAGTGAAGAATTTAAGAGAAGAGGATAGTGTAGGGTTGACCTGTTCACCACACTAGGAAAGAGAGGAAAATGTAGGACATGTAAAGGTGAAGGCCTCAGGAAGAACTAAGAGGTGCAAGTAATAGAGATCATGGTGAGGATAAAGAATAGGCTAAATAAAACATATGGAAAGATTGATTAATAATGATTATATTTCAACGAAGGAATTTTTGAGTTCATGAATGTGGAAATGGAACAATTGCAGGTGATGGGGATATCAAGAGTATGACTATATCTGTATGTAACTGATAAAGTAGAGGGGAAGTCATGGAAAGTGAATAAATTGAGGAACTCGAATGTTAGAATGAGAATCTATCTATCTATCTATCTATCCATCATCTATCCACTGAAGCTCCCTAGTATAAGGACTTCATGGGATAAAGAGAAATATTGTGAACTAGGCACCAAATTATTTGAGGGAAGAAGATCATGGAAGTTGATAGATAAAGACCACTAGAATCTTGATTGGATGAAAAATGTAGATAATTTGAAACTTCAAAGAGAGATTGCTGAGTAATGGTGGAAGGACTTAGATCTAGAGCCTAGATCTGGCAGTGAAGAGCAAAGAGAATTCCAACTACCAGTTTGAGTTAGCAGTGAAAGTGTAACCAATAATAGAAAGGATAGTGAGGGAAGTAGTGTCATCAGGAGGAATTCAGATATCAGTGCGTGCCATAAAATAAAGAGGAGTGAGAAAACAAGAATTTTAAGATGCAAATAAGTATTCCAGAGGTTATAGTAGAAAGGGTGAAATGACTTGGAGTGTGACACTGAGGAAGGAGGCTTGGGTTGAGATGGATGGTAGCAAGGGTGCAGGCTTTTGGGAACTGGAAATGGAGTTTGTGCATTTGCAAAGGCAGGAGTTCAGAACATGAAATGGAGAATGTCTAAGGATTGATATGGTGAATGTCTCTGTTCAGTCCTCTTTCCAAATGCTGTCTCTGACTGAATTATCCATATGAACATCATACTCAGTAATAAGATAATGGGGGTGGGGGATATAAAGGATAAGGAGAAGGTGGTAAGTATTTATATATCACCTACAATGTACTAGTCATTGTGCTGAATGTTTTACAAATATTTTCTCAATTGATCTTCAAGACAACCTTGAGAAGAAGGTGCCATTATGATCTTCATTTTACAGTTGAGGAAACTACACCTGTTGCCCAGGATCACACACTAATATATATCTGATACTGGATTTGCATTCAGGCCTTCCTGACTCCAGGGCCTAGTGCTACTGCTGCTAACCCTGCTGCTGATAATTACATAGTGATTAAATCAATTATGTAATTATTCCTGAAAGAGATATATTAATGCACTCTTCTGTGGTCCCATTCATGATCGGTATAACTTTGCTAACAAAGTGCTCACACCCCTCCAGCTTCCACATCCTTACAAGAGTGACTGTCTTGGGTGTTTGTGGGAGAATGTTATGACTTACTAATTTCAGTGCATCTATACTTTGAGAGCTGCTTCTAACTGCCAATGAAAAGCTTCTTAGGGAAGTGACAGGAGAAGTGACAGTGACAGGAGAAAACCAGTCTCTTGCCATAACTGTCACAGAATGTTACTTAGTTTGGGCCTCAGAATCTTGAGAGTTGGAAGGGACTTTTGAGGTAAACCTATATCTCTAACAGAATCATCCCATGTATTTGAAAAGCAAGTGGTCATCCATACTCTGCTTGCAGATCTCCCATAAGGAAGAACCCATAATCTCTAGATAAAACCCATTTCATTTTTGTATACCTTTAATTATTGTCAGGTAGTTTTTCCTTAGTTCAAATCCAAATTTGTCTCTCTTCAACTTCCAACAACTGTTTATTGTCTGATCCTCCAGAGATAAGCAGAACAAGTGTAATTCCATTCATGCAACATTTCTTCAAAAGCTTGAAAGTAGTTATTATATCTCTCCCAAGTCTTTTTTCCAGAGTAATCACTCCCCACCTCCTACAATTGTTGCTCATTTTGACACACTTCATTATTTTGTTTGCTTCACTGTGGACTCCTCAGCTTATCCCTCTTCTAAAGTCCAATACTGATTATTTCATTTGTGGTATAGAGGTGACTGTAGGTTTTCAGAGGCTATGCCAATAGATAACTAGTACTGGTAGGTTTTATCATGCTGGAAATACTTTGAATATGACTATGTTGATAGATTGTGTGTCTGTCATCTGAAGGTCCACCTAATTCAACATGGTGGAGTCTAGCCCAGACTATTGCCCACCAGATGATGATTTTTAAGTCCTATAGACTCATGAAAACTTTTCTAACACATAACAGACTGTGATATATATTCATGAGAGGATATGCATAATCACAAAGATAAAGAGAGATTCTCTAGGTTTTGTGGTATGCTAGTCTGAGACTGTGTTTTTGCAGTAATTTCTGATATGATAAAAAATTCAGTGGGACATAGTGAAGCTTCTTGGCCTTGTCTTACTTGATTCTTTCAATGCCCTTATGAGGATATGGTGATCAGACATTATCACTGCTTTATTGATGAGGAACTAGAAAAGTAACTAAGTGTGGAAAAATAAGAATGTGAGTACACTTAACCTGGTTCCAAATCTGGTGTTTGCACCATTAAATATCATTGATTTTCTTTACCATACTGAGTTTTTATTATAACTTCTATAGCACATTTTAGGAATTGATAGGGAAACTTTAAAAACTTCTCTCATATCCATTCTTCTGTCAGATACGGAGAAAAGAAGAACAAATGTCCATAGTTAGGTAGATCACCCCTATGTTGACAATTCTTTTTTTATTATTTGAATCATTTATTCAATGTCCTTCTTAACTCCTTTACCATGTAATACAGATTAAGAAAAAAGAACTCCCTAAATTACTGACAGGGTTCCAAAGATTCAACGTAAGCCGAATTCTTGACTCTGCAAAGTCTGATAAACCTTTTTTAGGTTAGAGATTCTTCATGTGGGGTCGGGGAAAACTAAAGGGGTTTCAGGGTATCCATGAAGTTGGATGGGAAAAACACATCTTTATTTTCACTGTTTAGCATTTCCTTTAAAAGTGAATCTCAAGAAGTTGTTTTTCTGAAGAGTCTGTTGACTTTAGTAGATTGGCAAAGGAATCATGATATTAAAAAAAATGGTAAGAAAACCTGATTTAGATCAATCGATTAATTAGTAAGCATTTATCATACAACTATTACATCTGAGCTTCTCAAATGAGTCCAGAAGCTAGGGTGATTACAGGGGTATTAAGGATGGGAGAAATCTTGGTAATTGTTGAATAACAGTTGCTGGATAGTGTGTGCATGTGTGTGTGTGTGTATGTGTGTGTGTGTGTGTGTGTGTGTGTGTGTGTGTGTGTGTGTGTGTGTGTGTGTATGCACATACCCAGGACTCTGATACTTACTACTTATATAGCCATGAGGAAGTCCTTTCATCACTCTGACCTTCAGTATCTTTATCCATAAAATGGGGATAACAATACTTAAGTACTACAGATCTCATTTGTTTGTGGAGAAGGAAGAAGCTCACAGGTTTTAAAAGTGATATAAATTGTGAATTTCTCAGTTATCTTTGTTGCACTTATTTGGTAAAAAAAAAAATCTAATTATAAGAGAATCTTAGCCCTTTTAGAATACTTCAGAGTTTTGTATTACTGGAATTCAATACAACACAAACTTCTTGAGCAACTGATGCATTGTTTATTCATGTAACAATATTCATTCCATAGAGAATGTGGGGAAAGTCCTGGTCCCCGACCACTAGTGGTGATAGGTGTTCTGGATGGGATACTTCCCAAGGAATGCTGGGCCTGGCCTCCAGCCACTTCCAGGAAAATATATACTCAGCCCTGAGAGATTTGGCACTTTGAGATACACAGCAATCCCACCATGGCAGTAGGAAGAAGGGGTGTCAAACAGGAAAGACCCTTGAAAAAGGAAGAGCCAAGCATTCAATAAACCTACAAAGCAATCATTCTATTCTTTAACATTCTTTCTTTTTTGACTATTTGGAACAACTGACAGATAGCTCTTTTTCTCTGGTGTTTCCCATGATGGGTAGAATTCTGTCCTCTTAGCCAGAAATTATAGCTGATCCAAATGAGTAGTGCCTAAGTGAGTTGGAGCCTTTGGCTGCTGCTTCTGTTATCATTGAGTATAAGCGCCTGAAGAATGATCCAGAGAGAATGTTTTTCAGAGTGACTGTCTTGGGAGTTTGGGGGAGTTCTGAGTTACTCCTTTCATTGCATCTATGCTTCTAGAGGTGCTCCCAACAGCCACTTGGGGAAGACAGAAAGTGACAGGAGAAAACCAGTGTCTTGCCATGACTGCCTCAAGACATATGCCTGGAGGCACATTGGATATATGATTGGAAGGTACAGCTGAGGTGAAGGTGAAATACAGATTTAGCAGTCATAAGGTGTTTCATGTATGGATATTTTAAATATCATTTTCTTAAGAGTGTGTAATACTTATGTCACTACTTCATATTTAAGTCTTTATCAATACACACTTGTGAATCTTTTGTGTTTTTTGACATTTGTGTGTGTTTCTGTGTGTGTGTATGTGTGTGTGTGTGTGTGTGTGTGTGTGCAAAGAATAAATAACTGCCCTATTCCTGATCTCCATTGCACATTGAGTACCTTTTTACCCCCTTTTGAGGAAGCTTTTGACATGAGTCAAGCCTAAGCTTTAAATGATTGTCCTGGGAGCAAGGAAGAACTCAACAATTTTAGGGGAGAAAAAAAAGGAGAGGGACTAATATTTTAGAGCTGTGGCACCAGTTCACACCCTCTTTGGAGAACTGATTATTAAAAATTTAATGTAAGCATTTATGACTCTGAAATCACGGTGCTTGTTTTCTTATTTTTTTAAATTTTCTCAACTTAAGAAAATGATGGAGAAAATGAATAATACAAATAAAAAAAGTACCTCTAGTTTTTGGAGAGCTCATTGTTAAATACTGTTAAACCAGCACATTCCTGTTCACTCCTCTTTTTAGGGGTCAGGCTACCTCAGGACTAAGTACAGGTCACACATAGGGGTCCAGAGTTGAGGAGGATGCTTGAGAAGGACTAGTTCTCTACTATTAGGTTATTAATACCCTCTTGAGCCCAGAGCAGAGATTTTATAATGGAAGGAAAGGGGCTGACTCAGTAGTACTGTGATGTTTCACTGAAATATACTTCAAGGTTATTAAAACAATGGGTATTTAAAAGGTGGATGGCTCAACAGAGCTTTCAGAGTAAGAGAAATGCACCGGGATCATTGAATATGACTCCTGATGCTTTTAACTTCTGACTGCAGACACTATCTTCATTAGCATTGTGCCTAGCTTGACTTTGACAACCTGCCATCTCAGCCCACTGCCTGCATTCCCCTTCTTTTCAGAAGTTTTATTATTTAAACCAAATCCATTCCTTGGCATCAGCCATCCTTCATGAGCTGTGATAGTGTCTAACCTGAGCTTTCTTAAATTTTAATCCTTCAATTCTTTTTTTTTTTTTCTTGTCATGATTTAATCATCATTGCTTCAACTAGGCTGGGGGAAAATGTAGATGGGACTTTTCTTATCCATTTCTAAAACAGACCTTCCACTCCCTACATGTACCTCACTTGAAACTCTCAGAGATGAAGACAAAATGTTTGCCTATTGATTGGGATAAATTATGGTCTCTAGAATTCCAGGGCTTCCCTTACTGTATGCACATATATAACAAGCTTGTCTCCATGACCCTCGCAGATGGAAAGAATATTTTCCTCCTCTGCTCTGCGAGTGATTTGCATTTCTATTATAGATCATGTTCTAATGATTTGCTTCAGATTTGTCTGGGTATATGTTTTATTTCCTCTATATGATACAATTAGATGGCACAGCGGATAGAACGCTAGTCAGGATGATCTGAGTTTAAATCCTCCCTCAGATACATACAAACTGAGTGACCTTGAGCAAGTCACTTTGTTGCTTTTTGTTTTCCCACCTGTAAAAAAGAGCCAATGTTAGTACCTGCCTTTTGGGTTTGTTGTGAGAATCAAATGACATAACATATAAAATCCTGGTGATATAGTTATATATATATATATATACATATATATATTAATAAGAATATATATATATTAATAAGAATATATATATATTCTTTTTAATTTCCCTTGTAAACTCCTTATATAGAGTCTTTAATGCCAGAAAACTGTTTTAATGATCTTTATGTTTCCCCTAAGTACCTAGATTTTGTCATTCCCAGTCACTTGATAGAGAATAATAATATTATTATTATCATTATTATAACTATCTAACATTTATATGGTGCTTACTATGTGCCAGACACTGTGCTAAGCATTTCATAGATTCTATCTCATTTGATGCTCACAACACGCCTGGGAAGTAAATGCTATTATTATCTTCTTTTTACAGACGAAGAAATTTAGGGAAATGGAAGTTAAGTGACTTGCCCAGGGTCACACAGCTAGGAAGGGTCTGAGGTCAGATTTGAAATCAGGTGTTCCTGATTCCAGTTCCAGCACTCTATCCATTGAGCCATCTAGCCTTTTGTTGATGATATGTTTACTAACTTAATGGATATAATGTTGAATGTCTTGAAATAATGTTATGATTGGTATTTATAGCAACAGCTATGTATACTGAAGATAGAAGAATGCTTTTGCTTCTTACAAGATTTAAATCTTAAATGGAATGTTTCAAATTTAATTAATCAGTCTCATTTAAAAAAATCATTTTATTTTATTGTACCTCATTGTGTGGTGGAAGTGACTGGATTCCTGAAGTTTGTGCCAAGAAAGTATATATTCTGGTAAGTCCTAGTGAGCTGGAAAGCTTTTTTTTTTTTAAAGAAACATTTATATAATGCCTACTATGTGTCTGACAATGTGCTAAGTACTTCATAAATATAATCTCATTTGATCCTCACAATAATTCTTCATGTTGATATTCTTCAGTCATTTTAATCAGGTCCAATTCTTCATAACCCTATTTGGGGTTTTTTTGGCAAGTACACTAGAGTGGTTTGCCATTTCTTCCTCCAGCTCATTTTGCAGAAGAGGAACCAAGACAAACCAGGTTAAGTGACTTACTCAGGGTGACACAGCTACTACATGTCTGAGGCTGGATTTGAAATCATAAAGATGAGTCTTCCTGATTCCAAGCTTTATTCTACTCACTGTGCCACTTAACTGTCCAAATAACCCTTTGAAGTAAGTGCTACTATTATCTACACTTTACAGTTGAGAAAACTAAGGCAAATAGAAATTAAATGACTTGCCCAGAGTCACATAACTTGTACCTGAGGCTGGATTTGAACTCAGGTTGAAAAAAGGGCTAATGACAAAGTCCAAGCTAACCTGCCTAAATTTGGAGAGGCTCATTTCTAGGATTGCCACAAGGTAACATATATATCTATATCTATGCATCTGCATAAAGATTTTTGGCCACGTTATTTGTCGGGGAGAAGGCAAGGCAATTGGGGTTATGTGACTTGCCCAAGGTCACTCAGCTAGTAAGTGTGTCAAATGTCTGAGGTTGGATTAGAACTCAGTTTGTCCTGATTCTAGGGCCAGTGCTCTATTCACTGCATCACCTAGCTGCCTCTGCCATATAGCTGCCCCTGCCACATTGTCTTTCAAAGAGCATCAATCAAATCACAGAGGTGTTCTATTTTTATTTTGAACTAACCAAACAATGGCTATTTAAGTGTTGGAAAACTTATATCACAATAGATTATTTTTTCTTCATAATCCTGAAATTCTAAAAATTGGAAAAAAATAACACATGCAAATAGTCTCTAAATCCTATGTGAGGGGAAAGATGATTTTCTGTCCCTTCTTTATAATCTGAAGAGAATGACCATTTTATCTGGTAACACCTTAGACTTGCATATTCTCCAGAAAAAAAAGCTGGGAATTCTTAAAGATTTGTTCTGTCTTGTTACATCCTATGAGAAACAGAAAAATATGAGCTCCTAATAGAAATATACAAAGAAAACCTGAGTTAAAATCCTGCCTCAGATACTTCCTGGCTGTGTGACTCTGGGCTAGTCACTTACTGCTGGACCTCAGCATTTACATTTGTAAATGAGCATAATAGCACTAACAGGGTTATTGTGAAGATTGCTTTAGATAATATATGTAAAAACCCTTTACAAACCTTAAAAATGATATAAAATTCTATTCATCCTAGCATCATCACTATCATCATCATCATCACCATAATCGTTATTGTAATGGTTGTTGTTAGTGGAAATTGGACAAAAGACATTGATCGTGTGTGTTAGCAGAAAATTGACTGGTTTTGGAGTTCAAAGAACATGGATTTTCATCCTGTCTCTCTGTGACATTGTACTGGTCAGTTAATCTCTGGGGTTCAGTTTGCTCATCTGTAAAACAAGAAGAGTGGGCTAGATGACATCTAAAGTCTGCTCCAGTTTTACATCTATAAAACTATGAGAATCAAGAAAACTCGTTCCTGTTCCAGGCTCTACTACTACCAGTGTGATCTTGGAGAATTAGTTTCTTCTCTGGATCCTCTTACTTATAAAGGGGATAGTTGTATCAGATAATCTTTAAAGTCTTATTTAGTGATATAATGGTATTAATTTCAGGTACATTTCCCCACTTGGGAAATAAACTTTTTATCACATTTATATTTATTTTTATATTTGGCCAAGGTACAATTTTCAAATGGAAAAAAAAATTTCTCAAATAAAATATAACCACCAAAATTTCTTAACCTTTTCTTGATACCTACAGAATTACATCCTTATTTTCTAGGATTTCTTTTAGTTTTTTTTTCAAAGAAAATAATAAAGTCAAATATATTTTTTGGTTTGGGGGACAAAAGTAGAAATTTGAAAAAAAAACTGTGGGAAAACAATATTCTTCTTTCAATTTTATAGGCCTGTGAATATTTTATAACTATTCTAGTTCTTTTTAAGGTAAATATGAATTGAAAAATCTGTGTAGGAAGAAGAGAATAAATAATCATGTAGTTAAAAGTTTTCTGGGACTACACCAGCATCATTTGCTCTACAGTATCTTATTTTAATATTTTAATCATATAAAATATAATATTTCAGTAGGAATTTTTTTAAAAGAAACCATGAATATGTTTTGGGAAATTTTTTATGGAAATACTATTAAAATATTGTATTAATTAGAAATATTTCTGCTACAATATATGCTCTTCTTTTTTTTTCCCCTCAATATCAGATATATAGGAAGGAGACTCATGAATCGACTGAGCTGTTGTAAGGGTGATTTACCTTGACATATTATTTCTTCTACTATCAGTTCATTTACATCCTGATGACAACAAGATCCTGAGATTTAGTTGCTGAGAGGTTTTGTACTGCCTAAACTCTACCGTTTTTATTTTTGTCTTCCTTGCAGTAGCTGTATGGTTTTGAGAAATGTGCGTGATGCACTTAGAAATGGCATCATTCTTTCCCTGAAAGGAAAATACAACTAACTCCATTAAAGTGCTTTTTAATTAAAAAAAAACAAAAACACAACCAAACAAAACTAAGCAAAAGAAAAGGAAAAAAAAAAACCACTGGAAATATTTTCTCTTTTGAGAAGAAAGAAATTAAAAAATATTGTGAAGAACCTACATTGTAGGAATTCTGTTTCAACATCTCCTCTCCCTCACATCATGTCTCACAAAACAAGACCAGCAGACTAAGCTAGCCTCTTACCTTTTAAGAGAAGACAAAATGGTAGGACCCCAGTCCCTCCATTTATAGTACTGATGAATCTTCCCAGCAGGGGCAGTAAAGTCCTTGGTGTCCCATATTTCTTTTTTTTTTTTTTTTGTCTTTTAAAAATTAATTTATTTTTTGTTTTCAACATTCACTTCAGTAAGATTTTGAGTTCCAAATTTTCTCCTCATCTTTCCACTCCCATTGCCCCAAGATGGTGTGTGATTTGATATAGGCTGTATATTCATAATTAACCTGTTTTCACATTAGTCACATTGTAAAGAAGAATTAGAACCAATGGGAGAAACCACGAGAAAGAAGAAACAAACAAACAAAAAAGAGAGCAAAAGATATGCTTCAATCTGTGTTCAGACTCCATAGTTCTTTTTCTGGATGTGGGTAGCATTTTTCATCATGAGTCCTTGGATCCTTGCATTGCTAAGAAGAGATAAGTCTATCAAAGTTAGTCATTATGCATCATGGCTGTTATTGTGTACAATGTTTTACTGGTTCTGCTTCCTTCACAGCATCAGTTTATTTAAGTCTTCTAGGATTTTCTGAAATCTGCTTGCTCCTTATTTCTTTTTTTTGTGTGTGTGTGTCCCATATTTCTTGTAAAAATGATAATAGAAATGCTATGGATCACTTAATTTGGGACTTCTGATTTACATTACATACAACAAGCTGATTGCCCTGAACAAACATGTTCCTATTTGTCAGATTTAACAAGTATGACCCAAATTTGGAAACTAGTTACATATTTTATTGGTATCACAACTATAGGCTCATTATAAAATCACACAAAGTTGCAATATTGTTCAGGAAAGAATTAATTTCTTAAGAAAATAATTTAATTTTCAATGATCACTTGACAGAAGCAATTTTCAGTTGCTATACATGTATCTTCTTGCAATACTCTGGCTGTCTATAAACATGGGATCTACCGATGCCACTTTTGCAGCAATAAAGGAGTGTATGCAGTGTAAAATAGCTGTCAAGTCCTGGAATTCAAGTTCCTGTAAGAAAAAAAAAAGAATAAATTTACTCATTAGAATACAAGGGGAGAACTACAACAACAACAGACAAGCAAACAAACAGACCAGGAAACCAGTGTAAAACATTCAGTGACTTTCAAAGTTGTGTCCACGTGTCAGGGGAAGAGGAGTGGATTTACTAATAGGAAGTAGAAAACTCTGACGAATGGAAACCATCAAAATAACTGTTGCTTTTTGGAATCTATGCTTCAGCAATATATGTTTTCTAGCAATCTAAGCAGAACTCTGAATTGTGCTGGGATTTAGGTGCCAGAGAACTATAATTTACAGCAACCTAGCAACCATTTATGTAGCACTTGAAGGTTTGAAAAACACTTTGTATACATGATCTCATTGGATCCTCACATGGAGCTTATGAAATTCAAGGTTAAGTGCCTTGCCCAGGGTCAGTAAGTATTTTAGGCAGAGATTTGAAGGTGGGGGGTCTTCCTGACTCCAAATCCATCATCACTCCATCCATTGTGCCACCTTGCATTGTAATTTGAGCAATGCAAGATTTTAATATGTAGCAATCCTATGCAATAACAGCAAACACTCATTAAGCACCTAAGAAGGATCTGGTACTGTGTTATATACTAAGTATATAAAGACAAAAACTGAATCAATCCCTGTCCCCATGGAGCTTACATTCTACATATCAGTCTCTGTATCCCTCAAACTATCTTGGTTCTCAAATCTTATTGTAATGAATACACTCACACACACACACACGTGTGTGTGTGTGTGTGTACCTCTTGGAAAAGTCACCTAAACTTCCTGAGACTCAATTTTCTCATCTACAACATGATGAGGATGTTGAATTTGTTGGCCTCTGATGTCCCTTTTAACTTTAGATCCTCATGAAGTCAATTAATCCTTCATAGAGGTGGTGCTTTATGTATGGTAGACATCTTCAATTCAACATGTCTACAATGGAACTCATTACCTTTTCTCTAAACCCTCCCCTCCTTTCACCCTGATTATACCATTATTCTAGTCACTCAGGCTGGGAGTCATCTGGACTCCTTGCTATCTCTCATCCCCCATATCCAACCTGTTGTCAAAGCCTATAGATTTCACATTTGCAACCTCTCTCAAATATCCCCCCTTTCTCTCCTCTGATACTACCACTACTCTGGTGCAGGCCACCATTACCTCACACCTGGACTATTGTAATAGCCTATTGGTGGATCAAACTCTCTCAGGTCTCTCCCCACTCCAGTCTATCCTATATTTAGCCACCAAAGTGATTTTCATAAAGTACAGGTCTGACCATGTCACCCTACTACTCAATAAACTCCAATGGCTCCTCTTGCTTCTAGGATCAAATACAACATACTCTGCTTGGCATTCAAAGCCTTTTATAATTTTGCCTCCTTCTACCTTTCCAACCTTCTTATACCTTACTCTCACCAGGTAGTCTGACCCAGTGACCTGGCCTCTTGGCTGTTCCACAAATAAGATACTCCATCTCTTGCTTCTGGGAATTCTCTCTGGCTGTTCCTCATGCCTGGAATACTCTCTCATCTCTGCTCTACCTACTTATCTCTCTGGTTTCTTTTGTTTCAATTAAAATTCTTTTACTTGAAGCTTTCCCCAAGTCCTTTTAATACTAGTGCTTTCCCTCCATTAATTACTTCCTATTTCTCATATATATAAATATATATATATAAATATATATATATATATATATATATATATATATATATATATATATATATATATATATA
>CM053585.1:151804766-151823593 GCA_028646515.1 Pseudochirops corinnae
TGCTGACTTTTCCCCCTGAACTAGGTAAATGATATGTTTGATTAAAGTAAGATTGTTAACCCATTTTGAGTTGCTTTCCTTTAGAAAAGCAGATCTAAGAAGATGTGCTAGTAGCCGCCCTAGGTATGCTAGGGTGCTTACTGTTACAACATATGAAAGCAGTTCCAGTAAATACTGCTCTTACATGACTGAAAGAAATCAGAACTTTAAATGAATTCTGATTACCATTAGTAAATATGCTAAACTTTAAAGAAAACTTTCCTTTTTAAAAAATCTAAAACTTTAATTTTAATCAAACTTATGAAATATTTTCTTTGGTTTTTAAGTGCACGGATTTTCTAGCAGATCACTGGCACTGATAATATACTACTTAGAATTTCATGCAAAGACAAGTGTGATTCTATTGAAATAAGATCTTTCTCTATAGATTTTTTCTGATATTTTATGAGCCTAAACAAGAAAAATATCCAGAAACCACAGCTCTCTTTCTGATAACCTGTCATAGTTTTATGAAAAACATTTTCTATAAGTCAGCAAGAAGGGAGATTCAAGGTGATTGAAGGTATTGCTAGACTTTAAAGCAAAATCCTTCTCTTACTGTGGCTCAGTAGCAGAGAGAAGATTTTTACCTGGTGGCATTGGAGAAATGACATCTTGACCCCCTTGTTCTATGAATAGGGATTTTCTAGGGCTTCACAACAGCTTAAAATGGACCCAGGCAGATTTGGAAGGAGAACAGGTTTGGTCAAAACAAATCCGGTCATTCCTCTGCATTCTCAGTTTGGATCTGTATCCAAAGGAATTGATGAAATCAGCGTAAGCTGGGCTGTCACAGGCATTCTTTGCTTTTGGCTGAGTGATAGCCTTCCACAATTTTTGCAGTGTCCAAGAGTTCAGACCAAGTTTCAGGAAAAAAGGTTTTACTCGGAACCTCAAGGGGAGGGACTCTTTCAGCTTAATTTGGTATTGAGCAAATATTTTAGTCTTCTCTGACTCCAAATTCAAACTATAAGGTAATATTTATAATCTTTTTAAATAAAAAATGCTTCCAATTGCTACTAATTGATGTTTGTTACAAAGATCAAGATTGTGTTATATATTCTTTCAAGTACATTTATTCATACTCTTCTGGATGAATTATGTTTGATTGTTGTGACCACAGGTAGCTGCATTTGATATAACCTAAGAATTATAGCTTTACTTGGCTACTTTGCAAATTCCTCCAATGCCTGTAACCCACGGATCTCAAAACACCTCATAAAATCCGTTATCAACAGTGCTTTAAGATTTGCAGAATGTTTTACAAATATTTTCTCATCTGATCTTCACAAAGCCCCTTTGAGGTAGGTGCTATTATTATTATCACCATTTTGGAAATGAGGAAGCTGAGGCAGACAGAGGTAATGACTCACCAAGGGTTCATACAGCTAATGATTGTCTGAAGCAGTATTTGAACACAAGCTTCCTGTCTCCAGGGCCAGCATTTTCTCTACTAGCCCACCCTGGGAAGTAATATAAATAATTCACATTGTAATAGTATTTTAACCTTACTGGCAGCTAGGTAGGATAGCCTGATGAGGAAGCTAGATGGCATAAAAGATAGAGTACAACTTCTATAGTCAGAAAAATCTTAGACTGTGAGTTGCTTGAGGATAGGAACTGTCTTTTGTCTCTTTTTGTATACTTTTTTTAGTTGTTGTTCAATCATGTCTGATTCTTCATGATTCATCATGGGGTGTTCCTGAAATGGCTTGCCATTTTCTTCTCCATTGAATTGAGGCAGAGATTAAGTGACTTGCTCAGGGTCACACAGCTAATGAGTGTCTGAGTTCAGATTTTAACTCAGGTCTTCCTGATTCCAGCCGCAGTGCTCTATCCATTGAGCCATCTAGCCTCCTCCCTCATACTTAGCAAAGTGCTTGGCACATAGTAGGTGCTTAATAAGTGTTTATTGATTGTGACTGAGTGACCTGAATCCAAATCCTACCTTTGAAATTAATAATTGTGCTACTTGGGCAAGTTCTTTCTAAGCTAGTTTCCTTATCTGTGAAAACAGGGATAACAATAGAATCTACCCCACAAGATAATGAAGAGTAAATGACAGAGAGACAGAGAGAGTGAGGCAGAGAGACAGAAGAAAGAGAAAGAGAGAGAGAGAGAGAGAGAGAGAGAGACAGAGAGAGAGAGAGAGAGACAGAGAGACAGAGAGAGACAGAGAAAAGAGCACTTTTCAAACCTTAAAACACTAGATAAATACTAGCTGTTATCATTACTATGTGCTTTCCTCACAAAAAAAACACTATGAGGTAGGCAGTACGAATATTATTATCCATAGTATACAGATTATGAAAAATAAAGATCTTCAGGAGTTTACATGAATTTTCTTGGTCACACAGATATACAACATGGGGATTAAGATTTGAATTTTGGTCTTCTGAGTGATTCTAGGGTTCTTTTCCCTATACCATGATATGGCTGACTCACACTGGCAACATTAATTTAAGGAAATAGAAGAAAAAAGGGTTCAGTAGAATTTTAAGCATACAGGAAACTCTCCTCAAATATGAATTTGTTGACTAACTGAACAGCATTATTATGTGTCAGGGTCTCATGACTCCTGAATAAGAGGTTCCCTTAACCACAGAAATGAGAAAGGGGTGTTAAAAGTTATGTTGGCTCAGTTACCTTTTCTTCCTAGCTCTGCTCATCAAACATTGTTGAGGAAGTCTGGTGTGGGGGAGAGACACCAAACCTGCAGCTTTTGTATCTCCTGCTCTTTGTCACTTAGCCCTATCTGCAAACTATCGTGATCTTGCTAGCTTGGGGAAGAACTGAGATTCAAAAGCCCAGCCTCTTTTGCTACAGTGGACCTATCTGGATAATCTTAAAATTGCCTATAAAAGCTGCTCCCATCTTGAAGCCATTGCTGACTTCCAGTGATGTTGCCACCTTGACGTACTTATAACAAAATCCTTTTAATTCTTTTTGTACTGTTTTGCCTCATTAATCAGGTTGAAAGCCCAAGTGAAGAATTTTCCTTTCAACAGGCTTGTGCTGGTAAATATTAAATGGCTAAACTATGTATGTCCCTATACATTTTAATCTGTATCATTAACATTTTCTCCATCACTTTCAAAAGTCTAGAAAATCAACAACAAAATACAGTGAGACCTGATTTGTAGCATTTGGCTATTTATGAGGTATAAATTCTCACAATGAAAATTTAGCAATGGTTCTCAGGGACAGGTTTAAACTAATTCCAGTGTTCTCAAGGGCTCAGCTGCCCCTGAATTTTGCTTAACCATTTGGTGTATTCTGTGTCTAAGACTTCAGGAAGCTCAATACTGTAACAATAATGCAATATTCACAACACCCAAGGGGGTTATGAATATGCTAGTATAGTTGTGAATCACAAAATGTAGCAGACTCTCCACATGGAGGGTAGAACTAACCTTTATTCAAATACCGAGAACTAACCTTTATTCAAACCGAGTCCCAGAACCAGAAAGCCAAAGTCATTACAGTAGCCATGAAGTTGGTACACATGGCTAATGCAGTGAACACCTACATTCCCAAGCCTTCACAACAGAACAGGCTCCCTCAAGCAGGGATCCTCCTCTCCTACTCACAGTAGCTCCTCAGTCTGGTTCTTGGAAGAAAGTTCTCAGCAGAAATGCCGAAAGGAAAGGTCTCAGCAGAAGAAAGGTCTCAGCAGAAGTTCCTACATCCAGATGCTTACCCCAGAAAATTCTGCCATTCCCAGCTGGGGCTTTTCCTTATATATGCTTAGCTCCTTCCTATTCTTCAACTTCCTGTTACATCAGCAACTTCCTCCCAAGGTGTTAACTACTTCTGTGTTAATTAAATAGGTTAAACAAGGTGTTAACTTGAAATAAGGTGCTAAGTACCCGCTTACTTGCCAGTACAAAGGGTCATGGAAGATCTTCAGATTCCATTAACATTATAAATACATATCCCAGTAACACATACAACAGAGTCAGACACAAAAAACAGACAGACAAGCAAAGTCACCCAGGTAACTAAAGCTGAGTTACTAAGCCATAATGAAGATTCACCTTTCTCTCTCATTTTCCTTCCTGACCAGAAAGCTTAACCCCCATACTAAAATAGGCAAGTCTCACCACCAGTCCAGGGGCTAGTCTTCTTCCTGCTTTTACCTCTTTTTTATATGTATTCTTTGAGCAAGAAAGAGGTTAGTACCACTCTTCAGGTTATGGACAATACCTCATTGACTTCTAGCTCTCTCTAGCTGTTCTGCTTCTTAGCTTATGGTAATATTATGCCAGGTTGGGTACATCCAGGAGCCACAAAGCTCCCCTAAGAAGGTCTCTTTCAACTCTTAATCCAATAGTTCAATACTATCTTCACACAGAGAAGCAAAGGTCACATAGTCTTCTTCAAAGCCCCTCATCACATTGGGCTGTTGTGGTTCATTCTCTAAGATCTGATTTGGTGCTCCAATAAACTTCCATCTGGTCTTTGGCTATCCCTGAATACTCCAATTTTCTATACACTTAGAAGTGTGTTTGGGTTTGACTTTGACCCTAAGCAAGTGGTTAGTGAAGGTTTCCCAAATGACCTCACCAATGTCTGCCTGAAACACAATCCTACTTGAAATAGATGCAAGTATATTGTCTGTTCTTTGGGAGCAGTTGTTTGGTTTGAATAGAAGTTCTGAGAATGCCCAAAGATATTTGGCAAGTAGAGACTGATTAAGTTCTGCTTTTATTTAGTTAAGGTAATAATAAAAATTCACAATTGCATATTACTTTAAATTTTGCAGAGTGCTTTCATTCACAGCAACCCTATGAAGTAGATAATAGAAATAGCATTATCTCCATTTACATAAAAGGCAACTGAGACTCAGAAAGGTTGAGTTGGGTCACACTCAGATTTCCTGATTCCAAGTCCCCTCCTCTTTCAATTCTCCTCCATAATTACCCGGTAGCTAAGAGTATCACACTAAAATGCAAAAGGATGAATATCTATTGACAAGTCTTAATTGAACTATCTGACATTAACTTTTGAAATCTTAAACTTCTTTCTGGGAGAAGCAAAACAAGTTCAGGTTTATTGCATTGGAATCAAAATTCACAAATGAGATTAAACACAACAGTGTTAAAGTTTGCCAAAGGCATGGGTGTCTTCCTTAGAGCAGCTGCAGAATTATACCAAGTACTTACCCAATGTTATTCACATCTGGTCTTGTAACAAATGTCACTGTTAATGAACAGATGTCTGTAAATCACAAGAGATGATAGGGAAAACTTAGAGGCATGGGATATGTATCATTTAAGCCAGAAATACCCTCAGACACCTTATGAAATTGCTGTTAGATGCTACTGCTGTATACTTATTTTATTATGCTAATTTATTATGCCTCCCCTAGGGACAGTCCCCAAGGAATAGCTCTCCCAAGCCCCATAACAACATGCCATGCTCTCTTTCTGCCTCGCCTCCAGCTGTCCTCACTTTAACATTTTTTTTAATTGATCAAAGGAAGGGTACCTACACCATAAAAATCCTGGATCCTTGAAAAACTGAATGTTATTTCTTAAATATATTTCCATTTCATAGGATATAATCCCCAACCTAAAGAAATACTTCCAATGGTCCACTCAGTCAGCATGGAAGACCAATATGGAAGATATTTAAATGTCCCTGAGCCTTTCAATGGCCCTTAATTCAAAACTACTCCATCTTGTCCAGTTGTACTAGTCACCAGTCTGTTGAAAATAATAACTACCTACATTCCATCACACTTAAATGTTTACAAATCATTTACCCCACCAGAACCTTAGGAGCTACATACTAAAAGTATTACCTCTATGGAAGGCACAGAAAAGTGAAGCAACTTGCCTGGACACAGGACGGGGACACAGATCAGAGTGTGTGGAGGAAACTAGGACTTGAAATTATGTCTTTTGACTTCAAATTGTCTCACCAGAAAACAGTAACTTCTATGTTAAGAACAAAGGCCCTAACGCTGAAAATGAAAGTAGAACAAGAAACATAATTTTTTTTTTTTACCACAAAATGTCACAGTGTTACATTACATGTGAGATATATTAAATTTGACTTTACAAAAGGTTAAATGGAAAAATTTTCTTTTCATTGATCTATTTGAGAAAGATGCAAGAAATAATTTTGCCAAAGAGAGTTTAATTTATTCTAAAATTCCATTATAGCAACTGATAGCGTACTGATAAAAATAAATATGGCCATGTTCCTCCTGGTCACTGTAGGGGAATGAATAAGACTTTGGTTTCTGGAAAAGATCTGGGATATATTGCTAAAGATGTGTGTTTTGGTCATTTATAAAGGAAAGAAGTGAACACCGGGAAATAATATGGCTTCACTAAGAATAAATGATGAGAAACTAACCTTATTTCCTATTTTCACTAGCTTTACTAGACTATTAGATTATGAGAATGTTATAGACAATATACTTGAATTTCAGTGAAGTATTTCATTTTTGTTTTTTTTATTTGAATAATATTTTATTTTTCCCAATTACATGTAAACATAATTTTTAACATTCATTTTTTTAAATTTTGAATTCCAAATTTTCTTCCTTCATGTCAGCTCTGGTAACAAAAGACTAAATAGTAGCAGAGGTTTTGCAGCCACTATTAACTCCAAAAATACCAAAGAATTCACAAAGGTTAAAAGCAAAATGCTTTCTTTATTCCATTGCAGGATAGAAATTAAACACATATCAGGGCCTCCTCTAGTAGGAGACCCAAAGCAATGAGGCTAAACCTTGATTTATATATTTGTGACAAATTTATATACATAAAGAGTCAAACAGTGTAGTGTAACAACAGTGGTAACAGCAACCGTGAGGCAAGGTTGTCTAGTGATAAAAAGTCCATTCATAGCAGGGCTTCATGTCTGAGCCTGTTGGTGCTTGCCCAAATTCAGGAACCAGCAGTTCTGTGATTTAGTTGCAGCAGAATTTATCTAGAAGGTAAGCACAAAGGATTGTTTTTATTCCTAGCTCAGGGCACAGCTTGCTCGCCAGGTCTTAGCTCTGGAAAATAAGGTATCTCTTAATAATAAAAAGAGGAGTAAAAAGAGAGGGTTGGTCTCGGATCCTGACACTCACCTCCCCCCTCCCTAAAACAATAAGCAATCTGATATAGATTATATATTTTCAGCAAAGTATTTTGACAAAGTCTCTCATATTATCCTTATAGAAAAAGTTGGAGAGACATGAGCTCAAGGTAATAAATCTAGGTATATTCACATCAACTTAAATGACTTTAACCCAAAAGCAGTCATTAAGAGGTCAACGCTACCTTGAAAGGTTCAAGTGGAATGTCAAAGGGATCTGTCTTTGAATAAATATTGGTTAAACATTTCTATCAGTGACTAAGATAAAAGTACTGATTGACTTGTTCTTCCCAGAACCTCCACTTTTAAGGAAAGTATCCAAGACCACCACACCTTCACTCAAGGGCATGCCAGAGCCATCTTGGAAAGGCTCAAGAGTAAATTGTTAAATTTTCAGTAAAAGCAATTTCACCTCAGAAATCACTAAGGAATCACTCAGAAAACACTAGAAATTTATTATATCATTGATTGTCTAAGGAAGAGGAGAAAATGTTAACAATATAGATTAAACTTATTAGACAGTTGGTTGTTGACAGTTGGTTTTCAGTACAACCTTGCCTTCATTTCTTTCCAGACTCCATTCCTGATTCTTGTCTTTATCATGCCACAGAAGCCTCCTCACCCTGAGGCATATTGAACCCTGGCATTCCCTTCTTCTCTTTGGCTGGTTCCTCCCAGAACCTCCATTTTAGGGGAAAATGCCTGGGCAAATCATGTCTTCATTTATATACAATGTCCAGACCTGATACACTGGACGTGCTCTACCATGCCTGATATTGGGTATCTTCTCCTCTCTACCCCCACCCCTTTGGCAGCTTCCTTTTATGTGTTTTCTTCTTCCATTAGAAAGCTCCTTGAGGTCAAGGACTGTCACTTTTATTTGTATTATTTTCACTTAACACAATGACTGGCACATAACAAAAAATAAATGCTTGCTGACTGACTTAACCTATCAGATCTGCAAATAAAACAAAGGTGAAATGAGTAGCTAACAAATTAAATGACAGTTATGATCCAAAGAGACTTCAACAGGCAAGAACAATGGAAGGAATTTTAGAAGATAAACTATGATCAACGTAAAAGTCCTTTGGATAAAAAAAAAACTGCACAGACATTGGATGGAGTAGTTACAACTAGGAAACCATTCTGATTCTATGAAAAATACCTATCAGGGGCCCCAGATTCAGTATGAGAGAAGAGAATAAAGAAGTAGCCAAGAAAATAAATGTCATCTTAGGCAGCTTTAAAGTAAGGCCAGGTATCCAGAACTACAGAGATTCCAACCTCACTATACTGTGCCCAAGTCAGGACACATCTGGAGTATTCACAAATAGTTCTAAGTCTAAGATTTTAGAAAAGGCATTGATAAACTGTTGGGCAACTAGGTAGTGCAGTGGATAGACCACCGGACCTGGAATAAGGAAGACCTGAGTTCAAATCTGGCCTCAAATACTTATTAGTTATGTGAGCCTAGGCAAGTCACTTAACACTGTTTGCTTCAGTTTCCTCATCTGCAAAATGAACTAGAGAAGGAAATGGTAAACCACTCCAGAATCTTTGGCAAGAAAACCCCAAAAGAGGTTACAAAGTCAGACACTACTGAAAAACAACTAAACAACAATTAATAAACTAAAGTATATGTAGAGGAGTTCCACCTAGAGGGTGAGATGTCTGCAGACTATACCATATGAGGATCAGTTGAAAGAATAGGGGATATTTAGTGGGAGGAGAAGTGAAGGAAAAAGGAAATAGTACCTACTCTGTGCCTACCTATGTTAAATACTTTTACAAATATCTAATTTTATCCTCACAACAATGCTGAGATATAATTATCCTCATTTTACAGGTAAGGAAACTGAGTCAAACATAGGTTAAGTGACTTGCCCAGGGTCATACAGCTAGTAAGTATATGAGGTCAAATTAAGATAAACATAATCACTGTTTTCAAGTATTTGAAGGTCTATTATGGCAAAAGGAATTAAATCTATTCTTTTCTGGTACTAGAGGATTTAATGTGAATGGGAGTTGAAGATCTTTCCCACCCATTAATAGGCCTCACATGGAACCTGAC
This sequence comes from Pseudochirops corinnae, assembly GCA_028646515.1. Lineage (NCBI taxonomy): Eukaryota > Metazoa > Chordata > Mammalia > Diprotodontia > Pseudocheiridae > Pseudochirops > Pseudochirops corinnae. The sequence goes on from CM053585.1 coordinate 151,813,975, forward strand.
AAGAGAAGCTTGTTTAGGGGAGGCTTGTTTTTCAGAAAAGCCCATACCTTTTGTTACTTTATAATTAGGCAGTGGGTCATGAGGGTTGTGATGCCCTATGAGCCTGAAGAAATGTATATATATACTCTGAGGTAAGCATTTTGCTTTGGAGTTTACTTATGGGAAAATGTTTGTGTGATGTAACCAAATAAGACTCTAGGTAGACATTAAGGTCCCTACCCCCCCCCCACCTCCCCAAGCTTTGAAAACCCAGATGTTGGTGCTTCTCTCTCTGTTAGCTATGTATGTATGTAATGGTCAGACAGTTGGATCTGTCTGCTGATCTGTGATGCATGTATTATTTTATCAGACAGTTAGAAGCCCTGTCTGTTGGTCTTTATGCTATTATTTCTGCTTGTAAAATCTGTCTGTATTTGCTTTGAAATTTAGGGTGTTGACTTTTCCCCCTGAACTAAGTAAATGATATACATGTTTGATTAAAACAAGATTGTTTACTCCTTTTGAGTTGCTTTCCTTTAGAAAATCAGATCAAAGAACCTGTGCTAGCAGCCCTCCTGTGTGCTAGTATTATTGGTTTTATACCCCCCACAAGTAGCTGCGAGTAGCATTACTGTTACAAGGACAAAACTAGGAGCAATGGGTAGTGGAGGGACAAATTTGGACTTCATATAATGAAGACACTCCTAGCTTTCTAAATATGAACTCAGTTGCCTTAGGGGGGGGGAAATGAATTCTTCGTAACCGGAAGTCTTCAAAAGGAGACTTCATACCCAGTAGACAAGGATGTTGTAAAGGAGATTCATGTTCAGGTAAGAGTTAGGCAAAGTGACCTCTGTTGTTTCTTCCAACTCTTTGATTCTGCACCTGAATCAGCAAGCACCCTAGCATACCCAGGATGGCTGCTAGCATAGGTTCTTAGATCTGTTTTTCTAAAGAAAAGCAACTCAAAAAAGGGTTAATCAAACAAATATCATTTACCTAGTTCAGGGGGAAAAGTCAGCACTCTGAACTTCAGAGAATGCAAATAGAAGTTACACATAGACAAAAATACAGACAGAGAAATAGACCAACAGACAGGGCTTGCAGCTGTCTGACCATTACATCCATACCTAATTAGTTACCAGCTAGAGAAGCATCAGCATCTGGGTTTTCAATGCCGGCAGGCTCAACAGCTGCCCAGAGTCTCATCTGGCCAAATCACACAACTCTTCCCAAAGTGAGCCCCAAAGCAAAACCTCACAACAGGGTATATATAGCCTTCTCCAGGGTCAGAGAATGTCACAACCTTCATGACCCACTTGACTACAAAGTAACAAAAGTTGTGCCTTCCTGAAAAACAAGCCTCCTACCACAGGCACCATGTGACCACATTCAACCTAGTAGGGGGCAGAGTTCATTTGCAAATCAGAGAAGGTCCTCAAATTCACCCAAGCCTACTAAGGGGCAGGGAAGATCTTCAGATTCCCATTACCATTACAATGCCTTAAGCATAGCATTTAACATTTGCAATAGCTTGGGATACTGGCATTAATAATAATAAAATAACTGTGCTAATGCTTTACAAATATTTCATTTGATCTTTACAACAACTCTGGGAAGTATTATCATCCCCATTTTAAAGCTGAGTGAACTGAGTCAGAAAGAGATTAAGTGATTTGCCCGAGGTCATCAGTAAGTATTTAAGTGGGTTATGAACTTGAGTTTTCCTGATTCCAGGATCAGTGTTCTATCCACTGCATCACCTAGACACATTCATTATGTCTTGACTCCTCTACATGTTCTGCTCTTGACTGGATATTCTCACCCTGCAAGTTCACTCTCACTCTATGGCCTTCTCAGCCTGGAAGTTCACTCTGCCCCTGTGGTCTCTTTCTCTGATTGATTCCTCCCATAACCTCTATTTTAAGGAAAGTGCCCAGGTCACTTACGTCTTCATTCCTGGTCATGTTCCTCTCCTGACTATCCAAATTTGTTCTGCCATGTCTCTGCACAGGTACCTTCTCTACCCTTCCACCCATTTTCAGCCCCCTTTTATGCATCCCCCATTGGAACGTCATCTCTTTGAGGTCAGGGACTGTTTTAATTTTTGCTTGTATTTTTATTCTTAATACATAGCTTTGTGCCTAGCACACGGTAAGTGCTTAATAAATGCTTGTTGCCTCAATGACTTGGCTTGGTTTCTAGCTGAACTCAGATGCCTAAAGAAGTTTGCTAAGAACTTAAGGGGGTGGCTAGGTGGCAGCTAAGTTGCACAGTGAATAGAGCACAGGCCCTGGAGTCAGGAGGACCTGAGTTAAAATCCAGCCTCAGACACTTAACACTTACTAGCTGTGTGACCTTGAGCAAGTTACTTAACCTCAACTGCCCTGTCTTCCCCCCTCCAAAACCAAAAAAAAAAAAAAAAAAGAAATTAAGGTAAATTTTTGGATGATATAACCAATGAATTTGGAGTTCTTGGCATCAGTACAGTCTATCATTACAAAATTAAAATAAGCTGTAATTGACTCTATAATTGACTATAATTATTCTATCTTATTTACAGAGATAGTGACTCAAGAAATAACTGTATTCCCCCTCCAGAAGAAAGGTATTGAATATTTCTACTTATTCATTAAATAGATTCTACAAACTCTTCTAGACACCAGGCGATAATCATTGTTAGAAGTTGTTGAGGCAGTCAATTCAAAGTTGTTTTTCCACTAATAAATGTCGTTTGAGAATACAAAAACCAAAAAACTTGAAAGAAATGAAATCTTTTCAAACCTAGGCCTTGGTCTTGATAATCCATCTAAAGACTAAGGTCACATTTTTCCATGTAGTCTATGGATCCTCCCTCCACCTATGGACGTGCATGAATTTAAATTCATGAAGTCAGGAATTTTTAATGGTAGGATACTTATACCACCTCATTTTCCTCTACCAAGTTGTATTTCTGGGCACTTCTAAAGTTGACTCATGCCTAAGTTTTCCTATTTTCACCTTGCTAATAGATCTGGGGGGAAATGTCCTTGAGAGAGTAAATAATTGAGTCACAAATGAATATTGAAGTAACAAGAATAGCACCAGTCATATTCCCAAAGGAAAACAAGTTCTCTTCAAGTTTCTTTACACCTCCAAATGCCAATAATTTCATATTCAAGGTGTTCTAAACCGTGACTCCAATAGCAAATGCCTGGTCTTACCCTCTTTAGTACAGTGTAATATATATAAAGAGTAGAGTCTGTGGCTAAGATTACTCCTTCTCCTGCTTGTTCCTATATACCTGGTCTGCATTCTCTTTCTTTCCATGTAGTTCCCTATCTTACCAAGGTTGTACAGGTCTCCAGTTTTTTCAATAACATGATGGTCACTCCTGTGTCAGAAGGAAAAGAAAACAACAAAAACAAAAATAACTGTGTTACCTGGTTGTTTTACATGGGGAAAGGAGAAAGCAAATCTTCCCAGCTGTTGACTGGGAAGGAAATTGTCTTTTCTCCTTTCTTCCCAACTCCCTCAACTCCCTTTCCCCCTGATTGGAGGACTAGACTGTGGAGCACTAACCCCTGCCAAAGCTTTCCTTTACAGAAGGCTGGAACTTGGACTGTCCAAAGAACTCTCCTCTTTCCACTTGTAACTGGCTTGGTTTGAACTCACTAGAATAATACTCTCTGGTTATATACACACACACACACACACACACACACACACACACACACACACACACACACACACACATACACACTCCAACTCTTTCAAGTTTCCTTTTATGTGTTGTCTACCGCCATTAGATTATAAACTCTTTGAGGGCAGACATTGTCTCATTTTCTCGTTTCTATCCCCAGCACTTAAAACAGCACCTGGAGCAGAGTAGATGCCCTTCTAAATGATTATTTAATTGAATTGAATCCTTGGTGGGGAAATTTTAATGTCTATATAACACACAGTGAGCCTCTGTCCCTCTCTTTGGGGTGTAGTCCCCAAATTCTGGTGTCCCAGATCATGAGAAATTGCTAAGACTCTAATGTTCCAATATCTCTGTGATATCTCAATTGTCAAGCAGAAAACCTGAAAGAGAAATCTGTCATGTTCTCCTACCCACTCTTTGATCAAACATCTAACCAAGTACCTCACATATAACTCTATCCCTACCAAATCAATAAACCTCCATATTAATTCCTCCATTAAAATATATGTATAAAAACCTCCATATTCCATGATCAAATATAAAAACCCTCTGCCTTGTTTTTAAACATCCCTTTACAACCTAGTCCCTTTCTACCTTTTTATGCCTTACTGCCTTCCTCACACTATGATCCAGGGACAGTGGCCTTACTATTCCTCCCATATGACAGTCAGTCCCTCTCTCTACTCTATGCCTTTCTACTGGCTTGCACCGATTTCTGGAATGATATCTCACCTCATTTCTGCCTTCAAGAATCAGCTCATATCCTACCTTCTGCAAGAGGTCTTTCCCAATTCCTCAACTGCTAGTGCCTTCCCTCTGAGATTACCTCTCATTTCAGCTGTCTATATTTTACTTAGTGGTTTTGTTTTGGTTTGGGTTTTTTTTTTTTCTGTTTTCTTCTCCATTGGAATGGATTTCTTGATGTCCAGGGTCACACTTTTTTTCCATTGTTTATATCCTCAAGATTTTGCACAGCGCTGGCCCGTAATAAGTACTTAATAAATGCTTGTTGACTGACTTATTAAATCTTGTTGGAAGGTATTTCAGTCACCCAGAATATGTTTGTTCACTTCTAGATCAAGATAGATATTGATGCAGTGATAATTTCCAATATTTTATATAGCCAGGATATGTTCAAACCCAAATCACTGGGAAATTCCATCAATATCATATCATGATTAACATCAATTGGAAAATGCATCCTCACTAATGAGATTCTTTATGTCCATCATGTCAGTCATTGGGTCAGCATTGTAGGCACAGCAAATGTTTTTTGAAAAGTTAAAGGGAAATGACTGCAGATAAGTAGATAAAAAATGCTACTATATACCTCTAAAGAAGTTCTTTAAATAATAAAGTGCCTATGTTGCCACTGTAGAAACAAGGAGTCTGCACACATCAATTTGGACAATGTTCTGGGTAGTAGATAGTGGCATGTATAGCTGTAGAACTGAAGAAAAGAAAAAAGAGAATATACAGGGACAAAGCCATTGATGGGTCTCAGTAGAAGGGAACAGCATGGGATAGTGGGGAGAGCAGTGAATTTGAGTATGAGGACTTGGGTTCAAATCTTGGCTTTGACACTACCTGTGTGACTTTGAGCAAGCTACTGGACATCTCTGTGCTTCTGTTTCCTTATCTACTGGATTCTATAACTTCCAAAGTCCCTTACAACTCCTTGTTTAAGATCTTATAAAGAAATGCAATACATGCCCAGTGACTTTACAATTTAACAAATGTTTACTGAATAACTATGGGCATTGTGCCAGGCATTGAGAAAACAGTAAAAGGACTAGGCTCTGTCCTCGAGGAGCTTACCATCTAGAAGTTTACACATTTTGACACAAATAAAAATATCCTCAATAGATACATTTACAAACTGGAAAGAACAATGTTGAAGGGGCAACAGAGAACACATTTAGGGAAATGAAGCTTGTATTATCTGTTATAAAACCAAAGAAGTGGTCCCTGGTTTATTTTCAGCTCTGCTCTACAATGAGAATCTCACCATTCTAATATTAGCAATCCTTGGCTATAGGTGTAAGCAAAAGGTTGAAGATGACAAAGTTGAGTATGTGGTTGGCAGTCAGAGAAATATACCTTGAACCCCAAACCTTATACAGAGTTGCACATATGGCCCTACTTTACTTGAACAAAGACCATATGTTTGAGCTCTGTCTCCTACTGCTCAATCTCAGAGCTAGCATTATGTGCCATATGGAGAAGAGAAAGGCTGCCTATCTGTGATGTGCAGTGATCCACAGACAGTCACGTAATATCAGCTTCATTTAGGTCTATCAACTTGAGGAAATGAGTTCTCACCCAAATTAGACTTGCATCAACTTTTCTGAAAACCAAATACCTCAGCATATTCTCTTTGATATGCCTACACTTACAAATAACACTCAAAGAACTCTCCAGTTCTCTGACAGGCTATTTTCTTAATAACATAACTGCAGCTACTGAAGAATGAAGAGTAAAATCTCCTCAAGTAACAATACTGAGCATGTGTAGAGTGTTCTCACCAAGGACTTTGAAGTACTTCAAAGATGGTGGTAAATGAATAGTGGTCAGGCAGAAGGACTCACTTTCATGATGAAAGGAAAGAGGAGACAAGTGATTTCCCCAGAACTAGGTCATGCTGACAGAAACAGCACTTTGGTGCTTTCTGCCGAAGTGAGTTCTGTTCCTAGTAAAGTGAAGGCCATGAAGATAAACCATGAAACTGCAACTCATGAGTTGTGGTTCCTCATGGTCCCTGTACAAATGATTGTTTTTATGCAAATACTCACCATGGACACAATATAAGCATGGACACAAATTCCTTAAAGCATTGAGGAAATATATGGGATATGTTACTTTTTATATTCTAACATTCCCACTATGTGAACTGTAAGCCAGCCAGATTTCAATTCATGGAAAAATTCTAGAACAATTTATTAAAGGGATGTTTGTTAATATTGAGAAAAGGCAGTAGTGATCACAAAGATCATTAAGGACAAGTCAGGACAGATTTACGTCATATTCTTTCATAACAAGGTTAGTAGATCAGAGAGATGCTGTCGATATATTTTATCTATGTAACCTGAAAGTCAAACCCATGGTCACATAAGCCTCTATGCATTGTTGAAGAATGATTATTTGATACTTGGTACCTTAGGAAAAGAGAGATTCTCCTTGTTTGGTATTTAGTTTCAAGAGAGAAGATGTTGAGTTCCAGGTTTTCTTTAAGGAAGAGACTACTGAGGGAGACTCTACGAAAAATTTGACACATTTATGCATATTTTATACATATACATGTCTTGACCCCCAAATTCTTATTCCCAGCTTACTACATTAAAGACTTGAGGGAATTCTTCCTTGGGTGAGATCAAGGAAGAATTATACTCAAATCAGCTCCCAAGAGCTGGTTGTTAAATTTTCAGCCTGACTATTTACATGTCAGAAAACAGCAAATGTTACAAATTAGGACTTGATTTATTGTTTTATTAATTACCTAGATGAGAAAATGATGGAGAAAATATTCATAATGTGTTGTTATTCGGTCATTTTTCTGTTGTGTCTCACTCTTCATGACCCCACTTGGGGTTTTCTTGGCAAAGATACTAGTGTGGTTTGCCATGTCCTTCTCTAGCTCATTTAACAGATGAGGAAACTGAGGCAAACAGGGTTAAGTGACTTGCCCAGGGTCACACAGCTACAAACTGTCTGAGGCCAGATTTGAATTGAGGTCTTCCTGTCACTAGGGTCTGTGCTCTATTTACTGCACCACCTAGCTGCCAAATTTTAATGTGGATTAAACTTAAAAGTACATTATACATCCATTTTTTAAAAAATGTGAACATAGGTTAAACTTAAAAGTATGTTGTACATTTTTTTTCCCTAGAGAGTTGGTTATTAAATCTTTGCCAGGATACTCCCATACTCTCAGAACAGGGACTCTGTGTGTGTGTGTGTGTGTGTGTGTGTGTGTGTGTGTGCTTCACTGAGCTATATTATTCCTAATGGGAAAGTTTATACACTCTGTGTACTATCCGATATATTCTAATTGGTATAATTTCTCTGATTTCTGTTTGCTCTTGTTTGAATAAATGACATTTTTTACTATTCATTATCTGTGATGGTCTTTGTGTAACTGGCATTCATTGGGAAGCAGATCAAGTTTTTGGATATATAACTTAGGTCACTCTGCCATTAAAGAGATAGAGCTTTTCTGGTAGAAGAGATTAAGAAGTGTGGATTAGGAAACAGTGTAGTTAAGAGGATTTGAAATTCAACATGATACTTTGAAAATTACAGTGTGCAGAAGTTGATTCAGTATTTCAATGAATGTGTGATCTCAGTGATGCAGGTATTGCTTCTAATGCTAATAGACTGATGAAACATTTATTAAACTTTTTAAAAGGACTAGAATTTAAGAATCCCTCTAAGAATCAAGTTGCATCAATTGACAATGCACTTTTTTGTCCATAAAGCAAAGAAAATAGAGATAGTAGGATGGAAATTTTATTTCAAAGAAAAATCATAATGTCTGCTTGTAATTATTTGTAAAGCTAGGAGAAATTATAGTAAAGTATATTAAAATTATTTTTTCAATTGTATCATTTGAGACACCTATTCCTTCTTGTGTTTAAGTACTTATTATGTACTGGCTATGTACTATTAAGTACTAGGGATGTATAAATACAAGAAAAAGACAGTCCTTGAATTTGAGGAGCTTATATTCTAAGTATGGCTAGTATGAGTACTTCCTCGAGTGGCAGTTCCAAGAAGAAATTCACCAAATAGAGGAGTCCATAGTGTTAAAGGTGTTTCAGTACAAGAAGGACACTGAGGTGGCAGCAGAGAGGTAGTCTCAGGAGTCAGAGCTCAAAGTAGATGTTGCATAGACATCCTAAAAACCTGTGCAAAACTGAAACTCATTATCTTTTCCCCCAAACCTTCTCTTCTTCCTGACTTCCCTATTGCTGTTGAGGACACCATCATCACCCTAGTCACTCAAGATTAAAACCTACATGTCATCCTTGACTCTTCACTCTCTCTCACCTCTCCCCGCCTCTCCAATCTTTTGCCAAGGCCTGTCAATTTTGCCTTCAGTAATATCTCACATATATCCTTTTTCTCCTCTGACATAGTCAACATTCTGGTACAGACCTTCATCATCTCATGCCTGAACTATTGCAATAGCCTACTGGTTGATTTGTCTGCCCCAAGTCTCTCCCTATTCTAGTTCACTAAGCTCTCAAAATTATTTTTCTTATCCATAACCCACATATACCTATCACACATTCAGTAAACTCTAGTGATTCCCTGTCATCTCTAGAATAAAATGTAATATTCTCTGGCATTCAAAACTCTTCATTACCCTCATAACCTTCATGCTGCCCTCCCCTTTCCAGTCATATACCCCATCACATACCCTTGTACTCCAATCATACTGACTTTGCTGTTACTCATCATCTGACTCTAGGTATTCATATGCCTGGAATTGTCTTCCTCCTCATCTACACCTTATGGTTTTTCTCAAGTCTAAGCTAAAATCTCACCTTCTCTATGAAGGCTTTCTCAATCCCCCTTAATTCTAGTGCCTTCCCTCTATTGATTCCAGTTTATCCTGTATATAACTTGTTTGTACATAGCTGTCTACATGTCGTCTCCTACATTAAACTGTGAACTCCTTGAGAGCAGAGTGGCTTTTGCCTTTCTTTATATCACCAGCAATGATGATCATGTCTTTTCAACCTATAGAATTTTCATCTATGCCTTTTTATCATCTTTACATAAAGTATATACTCAGTGCAGGAGAGGGCTTGCCCTGGTTGCTTTTCATGGGATTTTTCCTTTTTTAATATATCTAGTAGTGAAATAGCTAGAGTATCATATAAATAGCATTGAATTCAGCACCAGAAAAAAAACTAGATATAATAAACATTTGGAAATAATTCTATTCACTTT
>CM053585.1:151824093-151859641 GCA_028646515.1 Pseudochirops corinnae
GTAAATATATATATAGATATGTATGTGTGTATGTATGTATATGTATATACACATATATATGCATACACATACACATATGTATATACATACACATATGCATACATACATATGTGTATATTTGTGTGTGTATCCCTTGCAGCAAGCAGGTGTATTAACAATGGACCTACCATTAAAGTTTAATTCAACTTAATTCGTTTCAACAAATATTCATTAGTTGCTTGTTGTTTACAAGGGCTGGTGCTAGCCACTGAGGATACAAGGATACAAGGACAGAAAAAGTAACCACACATAGTTTCCCTGGCTTCTTGTAAGGCCAAATTCAAATCCTATTTTCTGCAATAAGCCTTTTTACCTTCCTCCCATCAGTTGGTACTTTCTCATGTAAGCTTACCTTCTTTCTAATCTGTGTATATCTTGTACACCATAAATTTTTTATATATGGTCTCCCATTAATGCGAATGCCTTGAAGATAGTAGTTGACTTGTTTGGATTTTTTTTCCCTTTCTTCGAATTTCTGGTGTTCAGCACAGTTGTCAGCACATAGTGAGTTTTAAGAAAGCTTGTTGAGTAACAAACTGACTCCTTTGATTTGTTCAAAAATAGCCAATGTAGCATATTCAAGGACCTCCCAGAAACTTTTTGGTTTGAGAGTCTGGAAAGCAAATATAAAATCTGATCCTCTCCATCTTCTTACCTTTTCTTTATCCCTCTGTTCTCTTTATATCTTGTTCAGCCTCCCCTCTCCTCTCCTCCTCCCCCTAAAAAGCCACAAAAGCAAAGCTGACCTAAAAGTATTAAAGAAAGCCCCAAAGAACAGCCCTTAGGGTAGAGTAGAAAAATTGCTTAGAGGTTGACAACTTTTTCTCCAAGGCCAAATTGCACCCATCCCACTCACTGTGAAATCCTTTCCTCCAGAACCCAGAAATTCATAGAATTAGATATTTAAATCTAGAAAGAACTTGGGGGTCATCTAATCCAAGTCCCTCATTTTATAAAAGAGGGAAGCTGAGGACAAAAACTTAAATGAATTGCCCAAGATAACACAGCAAAGGTGGGATTTTAACTGAAGTCCTCTTGACTCCAAGACTGTCATTCTTTTGACTTGACTAACGATGCTGCCTCAAGTTAGAGGGAGGTGTATATCTGATCTTCTCTTGGGCCTAACCAGCTCCAGCAGTTCCCTATAGCTCCAGTACCTCCCATCTAAGCTGCTACCCAGAACAAAATTTGGAGATAGTAACCATGGTTGGCCCTAAATTTTTATATCTTTGTATAGCACAAGAGCTGAGTACAAGTTGTGTGTAGGAAGGTGGAAAAGAGGGGAGAAAAAAATGTCTGCTTCAGCTTCTTCACCCTAGGCTCCTTAGAAGGCTCCTAGAAGCCTTCACTAAGGTTCCACCCTTACTCTGGCCGCTGCTGGCATGATTCTTCTACCTCGGTGTAAGCTTTAGTGTCCAAGATATGAAATCTCTGGGAATAATGATCACTGAGGGACAGAGACAGGAGGGGGTCATATAATTTGCCCTAGAAGCAACTGCCATAAACTTGGACTTCCACTGGTCTGCACAACCAAAATGACTCAAAAGGTAGAGGCACAAGATTTAGTGACCCAAGAGCAATGCATTTCCTTTTTTTAGTCTCCTGCCCCCTACACTGAATCATCAAGTACTGTAAACACCTGCTCCCACTCCCTTCTTATCTTGTTAGATGAATCTGGCTGGAAATGACTGAATGAACTGATCAAAAGAACATTCAGTAATGGCTTCATGTCAACTTTGAGGAATGTCTAGAGCAGCATCCCTGGTAAGGTATCCTCTGGGAGGTTTAACAAGGGTAACCAATGACTTATATAAAAGCATAGAAGGTATGCTTGTCAAATATATTTTTCACAAAGATAAGAGAGACAATTAATATATTCAGTGACAGCTAGGACCCTGTCAACAATCTTGACAAGTTAGAACATTGGGATGAATCAAATAAAGATGGAATTTAATAGAGATAGAAGTACAATTTTTCACTTAAATTCAAAAAACCAACTACATGAGCATAAGATAGGAGGGTCATGTTTAGATAACAGTACATCTTCAAAATTCCAGGAAGTTTACCTGTCTGAACATTCAGTTTAATTCAATTGTGTGATATATAGCCAAAATACCTAATACAATTTTAGATTGAAGTAAGAGAGGCATAGTGTCTAAGACAAAGGAGGTAACTTGCTATACTCTCTCCTAGTTGTATAATGGTTGGGAAATTTTGTTCAGATATATGTACCATATTTTAGGAAAGATATTGATAAGTTGGAAAATTATCTAGAGGAGGGTGACTAGGATAAGAAATGGCCTCAAGGATATGCTTTAAAAGGATTAGCTGAAAGACCTGTGAATATTAGCCTGGAAGAGGAGGTCTGGGTCTGGAGACAGGGGCATGGTACCTCTTTTCATGGGGAAATCAATTAAGATTTTTGAATAAAGGAATGATATGGCCAGAGCAGAGCATTAAGAAGCTGCTTTTTGACAGATATCCTAAATATGGATTGGAGAAATGAGAGTATGTCTACACAAAATCATCACTGGTTTGATCGAAATTATTTTTATTTTTTAATATATAATTTATTTTTTAGTTTTAATTTTCAACATTCATTTCTGTATCATTTTGAATTTTGAATTTTTTCCCCTACTCTATCTTCCCCCCTCCCAAGATGGCCCGCAATGTGATATAGGCTCTACTTATACATTCATATTAAACCTATTTTCACATTAGTCATGATGTAAAGAAGAATTAGAACTACTGGGATGAATGATGATGAAAGAAAAAATAAAACATAACAACAAAAGAAAAGGAGAGCAAATAGAATGTTTCTATCTACATTCAGACTCCAAAGTTCTTTCTCTGGATGTGGATAGCATTTTCCATCATAAGTCTTCTGGAGTTGTCTTAAATCCTTGCATTGCTGAGTAAAGTTAACTCAGTCATCACATAATGTGACTGTTACTGTATTCTTCTGGTTCTGTTCATCTCACTCAACATCAGTTCATACAAGCCTTTCTAGGTTTTTCCGAAGTCTGCCTACCCATCATTTCTTATAGCACAATAGTATTCCATTGCATTCATATACCACAACTTGTTCAGTCACTCCCCAACTGATGGACATCCCCTCAATTTCCAATTCTTTGCCACTATAAAAAGAGCTTTTTAAAATAGTTTTGTACATGTGGGTTCTTTTCCCCTTTTTATGATATCTTTGTGGATATAGACCTAGAAGTGGTATTGCCGAATCAAAGGGTATGCACAATTTTATAGCCCTTTGGTCATAGTTCCAAATTGTTCTCCAGAGTAGTTGGATTAGTTCACAACTACACCACCAATCCATTAATATTCCAATTTTCACACATCTTCTCCAATATTTATCATTTTTTCTGTTTTGTCATGTTAGACAATCAGATAGATGTGATGTGGTACCTTGGAGTCATATTAATTTGCATTTCTCTAATCAACAATGATTTAGAACATTTTTTCATATGACTATTGAAAGCTTTCATTTCTTCCTTGGAAAACTGCCCATTCATATCCTTAGACCATTTTATCAATTGGGGAATGACTTGTATTTTGATAAATTCAACTCAGTTCTCTATATATTGTAGAAATTAGGCCTTTATCAGAGAAATTGGTTGTAAAAATTGTTTCCCAGTTTTCTGCTTCCTTTCTAATTTTAGTTACATTGCTTTTGTTTGTACAAAAAAAAAATTTTTGTTATATGTTTGTTTATTTTTTTTATTTTTATCAATTCATCAATTTATTTTTAGTATTCAACATTCATTTCCACAAGATTATGAGTTCCAAATTTTCTCCCCATCTCACCCCTCCCCCTGCCCTGAGATGGCACACATTGTATTCACCCCTTCCACAAGTCTGCCCTAACACCCCCACACTTATTCCTTTTATCACACCCCGACACTTATTCCCTTTCCCCTTACTTTCTTGTGGAACAAAATAGATTTCTATACTCCATTGCCTATATATCTTATTGCCCAGTTGCATGCAAAAACAATTTTTAACATTTGTTTTTAAAACTTTGAGTTCCAAATTGTCTCCCTTCTTCCTTCCCCACCCACCATCATTGAGAAGGCAAGCAATTCAATATAGGTTATACACGTATACTTATGCAAAACACTTCTGTAATAGTCATGTTGTGAAAGAATAACTATATTTCCTCCATCCTATGCTGCTCCTCACTTATTCTATTTTCTTCTTTGACCCTGTCCCCTTTTTGAAAGTGTTTGCTTCTGACTACCCTTCCACTAATCTGACCTTCTTTCTATCATTTCCACTCCCCCCCCCCCCATCCCCTTCTCTCTTACTTTCCTGGAAGGTAAGATACCCAGTTGAGTATGTATGTTATTCCCTCCTTAAGCCAAATTCACTCAAACCCTCTTACCTCCCCCCTCTTCCCCTCCATTGTGAAACCTTTTTCTTGCCTCCTTTATGTGAGATAATTGACCTCATTCTATCTCTTCCTTTCTCCTTCTCCCAATATATTCCTCTCTCAGCACTTAATTTTATTTTTCAGATATCATCCATTCATATTCAATTCACCCTGTGCCATCCATCTATCTATCTATCTATCTATCTATCTATCTATCTATCTTCCCATATATTTCCTCCAACTACCCTAATACTGAGAAAAATCTTGTGAGTTACAACTATCATCTTTGAGTGTAGAAATGTAAACAGTTCAACTTTATTAAGTCCCTTATGATTTCTCTTTCCTGTTTACCTTTTCATGTTTCTCTTGAGTCTTGTATGTTTGAAAGTCATTTTCTATTCAGTTCCGGTATTGTCATCAAGAATGCTTGAATGTCCTCTATTTCATTGAATATCCATATTTTTCCCTGAAGTATTATACTCAGTTTTGCTAGGTAGGTGATTCTTGGTTTTAACCCTAGCTCCTCTGACCTCCTAGCTCCTTTGACCTCTGGAATAAGCCCTGTAGTATCTTAATGTAGAAGCTAAGGGATCTTGTGTTATCCTAATTGTATATCCACAGTACTAGAATTGTTCCTTTCTGGCTGCTTGCAACATTTTTTCCAACCTGGGAACTCTGGAATTTGGCTACAATATTTCTAGGAGTTTTCCTTTTGTAATTCCTTTCAAGATGTGATTGGTGGATTCTTTCCATTTCTATTTTACCCTCTGTTTCTGGATTATCAGGGCAGTTTTCTTTGATAATTTCTTGAAAAATGATGTCTAGGCTCTTTTTTTGATCATGGCTTTCAAGTAGCTCAATGATTTTTAAATTATCTCTCCTATATCCATTTTCCAGGTCAATGGTTTTTCCAATGAGGTATTTCACATTGTCTTCTATTTTTTCATTCTTTTGGTTCTGTTTTACAATTTCTTGATTCCTCATAAATTCATTAGCTTTGATTTGCTCCATTCTAATTTTGAAGGAATTATTTTCTTCAGTGAGCTTTTGGACCTCCTTTTCCATTTGGTCAATTCTGCTTTTTAAGGCATTCTTCTCCTCATCAGCTTTTTGGACCTCTTTTGCCATTTGAGTTAGTCTATGTTTAAGCTATTTGCTTCAGTATTTTGGGGAGGTCTCCTTTAGCAAGCTGTTGACTTGTTTTTCATTATTTTCTTGCATCACTCTCATTTCTCTTTCCAGTTTTTCCTTGACTTCTCTATTCCACTTTCAAAATCTTTTTTGAGCTCTTTCATGGGCTGAGACCAATTCATATTTTTCTTGGAAGCTTTGGATATAAAAAAAGGCTTTGACTTTGGTGTCTTCTGGTTGGATGTTTTGATCTTCTTTGTCACCAAAGTAAGATTCTATAGTCTGAGTTTGTTTATGCTGCTTGCTCATTCCCAGCCAAATGCTTGACTTTCTAACTCTTTGTCAAGATAGAACTCTGCTTCCAGTGGGGATGGGGGTGGGAGTGGGTGTACTGTCCCAGACTTCTGGGGTTTTGTATCAGTCACTGGATCCCCCACTGTCTGTGGACCCAGAGTTCTGGAAGCAGCCATCACCACCACCACCACTGCTGGTGCTGCCATTGCCACCACCTCCTGTGCCCTGGGGTTGAGTTTGGACCCCAGCCAAACCACATTCTTCTTTCACCAGGACCCACAGACTTTTCCCACTGACCTTCTATGCTGTCTTTGGCATTTGTGGGTAGAAAAGTCTGGAAACCACCACCACAGTTGCCAGTGATTCAGTCCCCTGAGGCCTGTTCTAGTCCTGTCTCTGCTGATGCAGCTTACACCAGCCTACACCAGCCCCACCCAGTTTGTTACAAAAGACCCTTCCTGTCAGCTTTTGAAGCTGTCTTGGACTGGAAGTGTGTTTCACTCTATCATTTTGTGGGTCCTGTAGCTCTAGAATTTTTCTAGAGTCATTGTCATTTTTTACAGGTATTTGGAGGGGTTTGGGGGAGAGCTCAAGCAAATCTCTGCTTTTCCTCTACCATCTTGGCTCTGCCCGCCTTTTCCCTCCTCCCTTTGAGCATGATGTGCAAAAACTTTTAAATGTAATGTCAGGATTGCTAACCCTGCCTTTTTTTTTTTTTTACTTCAGCTGAAGCACAACACATTCTGCTCCAGTTACTTACCTTTACTCCATGTGTATTCTTCTGCTTCAAATGCATTTCTTGTAAACAACATAGTATAAGATTATGGTTCTTAATCCACTCTGCGATTTGCTTCTGTTTTATGGGAAAGTTCATCCCATTCACATTCACAGTTGTGATTAATATCTGTGTCTTTCTCTCCATCCTATTCCCCCCAACTCCCATTTATGTTTCTCTCTCCTTTCTCCCTTTCCTTTCTCACCAGAGTTTTGCTTTTGACCACAGCCCACCCCTTTTCTTTCCCCTTTCCCCTCCTACTTCCTATAGGATTAGATTTCTATACCTAACTGATTATGTTATTCTTTGAGCCAAACTGATGAGAGTAAGATAAAAAAATGCTCATAATAGGTTTTTGTGCCTTTTCATGTGATGTAATTTACTCTTATCTGCCTCCTCCTTTCCTCTTCTCTCAGGACAATTCCTTTTCACAACACTTAATTAAATTTTTTATGACCACTTCAAAGTCGACTTATACCTATGCCCTCTGTCTATGTATACCTCTTTTAAATGGCATAATAAAAATACAGTTCTCAAGAGTTACAAGTGTCATCTTCTCTGGTAAGGATGCAAACAGTTTTCCCTCATTAATGACATATTGTTGTTGTTGTTGTTCTTTCTTTCCTGTTTACCTTTTAATGTTTCCCTTGAATCTTGTATTTGAAGATCAAATTTTCTGTTGATCTCTGTTCTTTTCATCAGGAAGGTTTGGAAATTCCCTATTTCATTGAATATCCTTCTCCTTGAGGTAAGATTATGGTCAGTTTTGCTGGGTTCCTTGATCCCTGTTTGTAATCCAAGCTCCTTTGCTTCATGGAATATTTGTTTTCCATGCCCTCTGATCTTTCAATGTAGAAGCTGCAAGGTTCTTGCATAATCCTGACTGTGGTTCCATGATATTTAAATTGTTTCATTCTGGTCACTGTTAGTATTTTCTATTTAAGCTGGTAATTCTGAAATTTGGCTAAAAATATTCCTGGGCATCTTTTAATTTGGGATCTCTTCTATTTTACCCGCTGGTTCTAGGACCACAGGGCAGTTTTCCTTGATGATTTCCTGAAAGATGCTGTCCAGGACCTTTTATTCAGCATGTTTTTCAGGCAGACTAAGAATTTTTAAATTGTTTCTCCTGGATTTATTTTCCAGGTCAGCTGCTTTGCCAATGAGGTATTTTAAGTTTTCTTCTATTTTTTTCATTCTTTTGTTTTTGTCTGATTCTTGATTTCTCATAGAATCATTAGCTTTCACTTGCCCAATTTTAATTTTTAACAAATTGTTTTCTTCTTTTAGATTTTGTACCTCCTTTTCCATTTGGCCCATTTTACTTTTTAAGGAGTTCTTCTCTTCAGTGACTTTTTGTGCCTCCTTTTCCATTTGGCCAATTCAACTTTTCAACAACTTGTTTTCTACAGTCAATTTTTGTCCTTCCTTTTCCAAGCTATTGACTCTCTCTTGCATACCTTCCATTTCTTTCCCCAGTTTTTCTTATATCTCTCTTATTTGACTTTTAAAATGCTCCTTGAGTTCTTCTAAGAAGGTTTTTTTGGGGGCTTGAGGCCAGTTCATATTCCCCCTTGATGTTTTAGATGTGGGTATATTGATAGTTTCCCTCTTCTGAATTTGTGCCTTGATCTTCTCTGTCCCCATAAGAATCTATGGTCATTGTCTGTTTCTGCTTTTTGCTCATGCTGTTTGCCTAATTCCTGACATTAAAAGTTGAACTCTCCTGCTGGAGCACAGGGGGCACTGACCCAAGCTTCTTATGCTAGGAGCACACAACCTGGTCTCACTGGCTTTGTGTGCTGGGGCCTCAGGTGCTGGCAGCGGGACACTGTAAGGGTCTGGCAGCATACTTGGTGCCAAACTGGAGTCAGGAACACTGGAGCTCTCAGGATGGGAGTGGGGAGTCTGGCCCCTGGGGGACATCTGCTCATCTAGGTCTTGCATTTGAATGTTTGGCTCCTGTTCACCCAGGCTTTGCACTTGAATGTTTGGCTGCTGGAGGATGTCCGCCATCCTGGAGCTATGCCTCCCAGAGTTGTACTTCCTAGAGGTGTGCTGAAATATGGGGAGACTTGAGTACTGAAGAACACTGGCCCATGTAATGGTTTTCCAAGCAGATGTCTACTGCCTGTGGTGAGATATTCAGGGGTCCTGGGGTTGGCACTTGCCTGCTTCACCACCCTGTGGCTCAGGATCTCCCCCTGCTTTGCTGAGATAGGTCTTGTCACTGGCTTGCTGGGATACCTCCCATCCTGTACTGTTCCCCTTCCCCCAGAGCATGAGGGGCCTTTCCTGTTAATCCCCCATGCATCCTGGCTATAAGACTGCTGCATCCCATCTTTCTACTGGCTCAGCTGTTCTAAGGTTTTTCCTGGGGTGATATTTTCTGCACTTTCAGAGGTCAATAAAGGAGGGTGAGAGCTACTTACTTCTTATTTCACCATCTCGTCTCCTGAAAGTGGCTTTATCAGGTTTTTTTTTTTAGCATCACATAAATCCAGACCATGAATTCCTTTATTATCCCAAAACAAGGAACTAATAGGTTCGTGGTATATTAGAATCACAGTAATGTTAGAGTGGGGATGGATCTTAGGGATCATTTGGTCTAACCCCGTAATTTACAGAGGAAGAAACTGAGAACTAGAGAATAGAAATGACTTGACTTTATTATCTTGGGAAAGTAATCTCCCAAAATGCTTCTAGCTCACCAGTTCCAAAAAAGATAGAACTTTCTTTGTCTGACACTGTCCTCAAAATGTGAGTTGCCTAGAGACCTGAATTAGGAAAATTATTTGTTATATTTGTATCTCAACAAATTAATCTTTTTTTTGTTTATTATTACTACTGTCTCTACCATAAGAATGAAATGGATGTAAAATTTCCAAGAGAATAGCTCAAAGAAAGGGGACATGCATTCTATTTTAGGTGTAAGACCCTTAAAATGAGTTTGTTCTAAAACAGATGTGTAAGTCAGTATAAACAAATAAAGAAAGAAGAAAATATGAATTATAGGATGAGCATGACATTTCCTTAGGCTACCAGTACTAAATTAAACTAGATGAATGATCTTTTTTTTTAAATATCATGATTGCAATTGTGATTATAAGTGAAACTGGGAACTAGCAGCTTAGTGAAAGGATGACTCACTACATTTCCTGGGTGAGGCAAATAGGAATCAGGCAGAGTTAGTTTCAGCATCTGCTGTAAAGAACTACTGTTGGAGTCCCAATGTACTCCATCTGACAGAAAAATAGCATCTTAACCAGACCAAATAAACAACAAAGAAACCCATGGTAGAGAAAACTTGATTTCAAACACATGAAGGTATTTATTTTTAAGAGGTCTAAAAGAAAAGAGAACATGATTAAATAAAATAATAGTACTATTACCCAAAAAATTTCAATCAAGATGACATCATTAATGACTTTATACTTGCTTTCTTATCTCTATAAAATCATGAGGAGATTTTTAAATAGAATTAGATAAAATAATAGCATAATTAATTTGAAAGTCTAGAATTTCAAGGCACATAATGACAAAAATAGGAATGAAAGGAAATAAAAGTAAATTAGACAAACAGATGAAATAAGCAATACTCAGAAGGAATCAAACACAATGGCTTGGTTTTTAACATGTCTGACGTATAAAAGGCCCAGCCCATGGAGAGCTGTTGTCACTGTTTTTACTGGAGTTCCTTTCCTCACCTGCCATAACTGATTGCCACTCATAGCAAGTTGGGGTGGGGATGTAATAGTAATGAAATTTGAAGATCCCTTTGTATTGCTAAGCTAAGAGATACTTAGCACCTAGTTTCAAATTAAGCCTATGTTAAAGAAACAGAAGGTATGAACCCCTTGCTGACATAACAGGAAGGGACTGAACAGGGAACCCTTCTTGCCAATATAACAGTAAAGGGCTGAACAGGGAGGAGCAATATTGTATATAGGGAAAAACCTCAGCTGGGATAGTCAGAACTTCTTGAAGAACTTCTTGGACGAGCACCTGAAGGCTGGGCTGCTGCTACTGTACTACACTGTGGAGAAGGTGATTTTGATTTTGAGAATGGGAGAAAGTAATTTTGATTGTGAGAACAAAGCTGCTGAAGACTTTTGAGGGTCAGCTGGATCTGCAGAAGACTGAGGAAGCATGACTGTGATGTAAGTACTTTGTATGAAAGTATTTGTGGCTTTTTTAAATGTTGACTTCTCAGGAACAGAGACTATGAAAGATTTAAGGTGGACTGTGAGCTTCAGCATGGAACAGGAACTGCACGGAGTGCTGGACAAGGAACTGGGAGCTGTCTGCCTTTGAACCCAGGTCACTCTTTGGTGAATCCAGGTAGGAGCTAAGACCCTGGAAGGGGATCCAGGGAAGCTGAAACCCTGCCCCAAGTCAAGATGAAAAAAAACCTCTCTGTGGATACTGAGTAGTGACTGATAAAATTGTAACTTATTTGTGACTTAGGGGTGGATGGCCTGTGTATTTTCCACTACCCCTTAAGAGAGTACTGAGCAGTAACTGAAATTGTAACTTAATCGTACCCCATGGGTGGAGAACTTTGTGTCCCTTAAGGAGGCCTTGCCTCCTTAAAAATGAGTGAGTTGAGAATTAAGGAGGCTCTCTTCCTTAAGACTGATTGAATTAAGGATGATTGAATGATTGAGTTACTAAATGATCGTACTTTGTTCAAAACTATGTGACCACTTTGGTGAAAACTAGGTGGCCATGTTAGTGATAAGTTGTTGAGTTGTGACATGGTAAATGCTTATTTTGATTTTCTGTTATAAGTTGTAACATTGTGAATGCTATATCTTGATTTTCTGTGAATGTTTTGCTTTGTTTTGTTATTGAATAAAAGGAGAGTTCACTATACTATGTAATCAGAACCTTGAAAGCAGTCCTCTGGAAAGCTGCTTGTGTGTGGCTTTACGGGGGGGGGAGGACCCTTGAAGGGAATAGTGTTTTATTGGAGTCAGTATCCTATTTTAACTGTAGAAAGTATATTCTTTTACTCCTCTCTTTTCAGTAAAATTGTTTTAAGGGTCCACAGTAACTCATTGCTTTCTAATTCCCAAACCTGAATTGCTATGTTGGTCTAAATTAGGTTTGGTCAAGAATAGTTTTTGGTTTAATATTCTCTTACCTTGCTCCTATCATTATAGATCTTAAAGCTGGAAGGGATATAAAGACATATCTGGTCTTTCCTTCTGCCTTCACTGAAGTAAAGTATTAATAGAATCCTAATAAAGCTGCCCCTGGCCCTAATATTCTAACTTCCTTATGGACCTCACTGAAGAACAGGCATGTCCTGATTTAACCACACAATCTGGCTCCCACACAACTGTCTCTCCCCCCCAGACTCAATCATAGGTAGGTCTCACTGAACAACAGGCTATCTGCTCCTAGCTAACCACAGCCCCCAGACTCAATACAGTCACTGTCCCTACATACACACTGCCCCTCCATACCCCAGCTCAATATTCTAACTTCCTCATATATGCCTCACTGCCTCACTAGAACAATAGGTGAGTCCATGTAATGTAATCCTAGCCACTGACTCTAGCTAGCCATTGCCCCTAGACCCACTCCTCACAGAAACAACAGGTGTGTCCAGGCACTCAACCACAACCATATCTATCAATTTCAGACAAGACCACAGTAGTCAGCCAATCAGAAAGCAGTACCATCAGGATTCCTGAGCAGAATGTGAACCCCAAAACAATAGAAGGGGCTTTCCCTAAAAAGGCACCTGCACTATAATAGCAAAAACTGTCCATTAGGTGAACTTATGACTTAGAGAGGCTTATTATAACATTATTATCATACATACGTGCTTCCCCCCCACACCAGTGGGTTTTTTCTGTATGCATTGTGGGTAATCACGTATGCAATTCTACTGAGGCTGGGACCTTTCTCTATTGCCTGATCCCTTGACAAATGCCCTCTGCCTTTTTAATATTCATAACTTCTTTTGTGTAATCGGCATCATTACACTATAAAATTTCCTGTCTTGTCTTAATGAAGTTGCCAGGTCCTTCTTGGAATTCAGCCTGCTTCTGAGAGTTGTCACTCTCAATAAATGCTTTAGCTTGTATGGGAGATAGTCTGAGTCAGTGAATTCATTCAAGACAACCCCCACAACACACCATGAAACCTCAAAAATATTATTTTTCCCGTTTTATAAAAACAGTAGCTGATGCCCAGAAAGGATAAATAATGAACTCAAGGTCACACAGCTAGTCAGTAGCAGAGGAGAAACTCCTGCTTCTCAGTCTACAATTTGATTGATTATAGTAGATAAAGAACCACATTCCCCTCTCTGCCACATATTGGCTGAGTAACCCTAGGCAAATCAGTTTCTCCAGAGTAAAATGTCCCTAAGTAAAATTATAATATAGGATACAGAGTAAAGAGCTATCTTGATTAGTAGGGGGAGTTTCCATACTCATAGTTCCCTATGGCAATAAAATTACAGGCCAGGGCAAAATGATGCAAATAAATGATTTTTTAAATTTATGTAAAAAGATAGAGATATTTTACAACAAAAGTTCATTTAGCTGTAAGTTAACAGTTGTTGAAAACAAAGTTGTAAAGCCATGAATGCTCAAGTGGAAAAGATTAAATACTATTACAATTCCTTGCTAGAAAAACAAAAGTCATGGTGTTTTGCAAAGATCAGAATAAGTGAAATAAACAGAATATTTTAATTATTTCATGACTATTTTTCTGAATCTTTTTACTACATCTTTTCTCTTTTCTACTAAGGCAGTAACATAAAAATATCGTCAAAATATTATATCTTAGAATGAAGTGACAATGAGTAGATAGATATTATAAGAGGTCAAAGAAATGAAATAAAAAGGAAACAGAAGATGCATTAGGAGTACTTTAGAAATTTCTAAGTCTCATCTTTATTTAATCTTTTTATACCTAAAACTCAACTTCCAGAGGAAGATGGGTAGGTAGGTTGAACAGGTGAACTGACCTCATATTCTGCAGATAAGTCTTGTACCCAATCAAGTTTTCTGGATGAAATGAGAATACTAATCAACAGCCTCCAAAATTGACATAAACACATTTCTGTGATAAATGCCCTATAAAATGAATATTCACACTGTTTAAATTTAATAATAGTATAGTGAAGATAGGAAGTTAATCAGCACATCACTACTCAATTGCTTTCCCTTACCTTACCTATTTGATTAATCACAGAAAGTAAGGGGCAGGTATCAGACAGTGAGGCATTAAGATTTCAAACAAAGTGTGAAGAAAGGTTTATACTTTGTTACCCATTTATGAATGCTGAAGTTTCTCAGAGCAAATTTTATGACAAGAGAGAACAGCTTATCATTAGTTAGGATTAGATTATGAAAATTCATAGGCTCTTCAAAAGATAAAGTTGACATTTATACAGGGGGGTCCCAAAAGTCTTCACTTAACCCAGCCCAAAGACTTGAGGGTCACCTTTTATGGTGATTTAAAGTTTGCAAAGGGTTTTATAAACATTATCTCATTCTAGTCACACTATAACTTTGTGTGGTAGGTAGGTATGTAATACAGTTATTATTATGCCAATTTTCTACACTAGAAAATAGACATTTGAGAAGGACAACTGACTTGCCCAAGGTCACACAATGAGTAGAGCTGGAGATAGCTTTTGAACCAGGTCTTCCTGACATGAAATTCATCACTCCACCAACCTGCCTCTCAATGAAGCCTCAACTGACAGCTCAATTGCCTATCAGATTTCTATCACTAGAGAAAGACTATATAGAAGGCTTTGCCAATACTTAGAAGTAGCTGAGAATATGTAATTCAATAGAAATTTAAAAGGTATCTTTCTGGCTGATAGTTTGCTCATCCATAAATTGAGTGCTGTTGTGACATTATGAATAACAATAATACGCAGATCATCTGGCATTCTCATCTGAGCTGATAAAAACCCTGGGAGGTAGATAGTGTAGGTAGAGGAGGTAACTGAGGCACAGAGAGGTTAAATAGTGTTCCCCTGGTCGTGCAGCTAGAGTAAGAGCTGGAATTTGAATATAGCCCTTTCTGGGATTCCAAAATTGGAACACTATGCCATGCAAACTTGAGAGTGCTAGATAATTTCCAGCTATAAGGCTTGAACATAATCCAAGACTAGCATTTCAAACTCATATATTTCCTCTCTGCATCTAGTTAGCCCTGCAGAGAATGCTATTTTCAGAGTAATGACTATGTGATCTATGTTCTCTATAAAAATACAGACTCTTATCCTGGCTTTTTTTTTCTTCTTAGGATTTAGTTTATTCTACTGAAGCTACAGACCATGGCAGACAGAGTTCAGGGGAAATGCCTCATCAAGTAATGAATGTTATTCTTAAGAAACAAATTAACTTTCCTAGTTTCTGACCATCTCAGACTATCTACGTAAGACATTACCTTGAGGGCCTCTTCTATTCAGAGCAATTTTTAGTGTCCATCTTGATCTGTGTATACTGTCTCCAGAGTGTTTGCTAATGCCTCAGAGTGGGTGACACCATTTTGCTAAAGCAAAGTATAACCTCACTCAATGCTGAGTGCACTGAGGCAGGTCATTGGAATCCATTATTCATGGCATGTTTTGAAAAAGGAATATCCATAGCTATTTCAATCCAAAGAATGTTTCTTCCCAGCCAGGGGAATTGAAAGAAGGCTTTGTGATAGCAAACCAGATTGCAAGTCATGAAGTCGTCTGAGTAGAAAATCATTCATTCACAGTTTCATAATTGTGGATGTTTGGAAGAGGTCCCGTAGATATCATGTGCTCCTCAAAGCAATAGTGTGATAGTTTAAAATAATAAGGACCCTCTGCTAAATTTGAAGATTCTAAATAAAAATGAAGAATTAAGACTGGAATTAATCAAAGAAAATGCTTAGGTGAATAGAAAGAATATCATTCTTGAAATTGATTCCTTAATTTGAGTTCTGGCCCCAGCACTTACCATCCATTGTGCCCCAGGCAAGTCATAACCCTTTCCTGATCATCAGTTTCAGGTATGTAAAATGGAGGCAATAATGCATCTTTCTCACAAGATTGCTGCAATTTAGAGCCATTATTGTTTTCCTTTTTTAGTGCTTTCCACTGGGGGTAATCACACTTTGGTTTGGTTCGCCTTTTAAGAAACTTTTGTCATCAGCAAATGAGTCAACATTCATTTAAGTAACTGCTATGTTCCAGATCAGGGGTAGGGAACATGTAGCCACAAGGCCACATGAGGGCCTCTAGGTCCTCAAGCAGGGCCCTTACACTGAATCCAAACTTCACAGAACAAATCCCCTTAATAAAAGAATTTGTTCTGCAAACTCAAACTCAGGCAAAAGGCCGCACCCAAGGACCTAGAAGGCCACATGTGGACTTGGGGCTGCAGGTTCCCCACCCCTATTCCAGGCACTATAACAAGTGCCAGGGAATAAACAAAGGCAAAACAATCCCTGTCCTAGAGGTACTCACCATCTAATGGTGGAGACATCATTCAAACAACTATGTATACTGTATACAGGATAAATAGGTATTAATCAAGGGAAATCTGACAGAAATGGTATGCTTCATTCCTGCTTCCTCTTTTTTTCCTCATTCTCCTAAAACCCTAAGTAGTGGCCAAGAAGGGAGAAAAGGACAAGATTTACAGTAGGAATATGGTCTAGGTTATGGAGGGAGGTCAAGGAAGAAAGGGATTTTTCAGTTGTTTCTATTTCCCAAATTCAAATCTGTTTAGCTTTCAATTTTAATCAATCATTTAAATAAATGAGAATTTTTGCCATCTTCATCATTATTATTGCTGCTGTTGTTGCTTTACAATCAATTGATATATTTCAAGGGATTCGAATTTCATTTAGAGCTGTCAAATCTTAGGTGATTTCAAGTCATTTGCTCCTTGATCGTGTGACTTAAGCAAAGTTTGTGGTTTTATAGTGTTATCCAAATGTTTGCTGCTCATTGTATATATAAGCATATATAACGTGTTGAATATAGACCATCCAGATATCTCTGTTCTGACTGGGCACTCCCTACCTAATCTTCCTGTCCTATCCCTCAACCAAACATACACTCATTGCTCCAAAATGCCAGGACTTGCCTCACTCTCCAGTCAGGGTTTTTTACCATGCAATTGTCTTCTAGATCCCTTTGGCCATCCACTAGATTCTACCTGGGGCCTAGATCTGCCCCCTCCCCACTAAAACATACACATAAATGCAAAGCAAAGACATTTTTTGTTCTCCAGACATTTTCAGTAGTATCTGACTCTTCGTGACCTCATCTGGGGTTTTCCTGGCAAAGATAGTGGAGTAGTTTGCCATTTCTTCTCCAGCTCATTTTATAGATGAGAAGCTAAGACAAACAGGGTTAAATTACTTACCCAGAGTCACACATATAGCAAGTGTATGAGGGCAGCTTTGATCTCTGGAAGAAGAGTATTCCCAACTCTAGGCCTTTATTCTATCCCCTGAGCCACCTAGCTGCCCCTAGAAAGTAAAGATGATTAAGGCACAAAAGTCCTGCGAAGTGACTGTTAATTTAACAGAGAGAATACCTCTGCTAAGCAATCAATATTGGGTGAGTAGAAAGGGCTCAAATATTTCTCTTTTGGCTTATTCATATGTAGTCTCCTTTTATTTCCACAAACAATTAAGATTTGTTTGCTTCAATAAAAAATTGTCTTGCTGATTGCTGACATCTACTCAGGATTCTGCTTCCTTTCCAGGAAGACTGAAGTAAGGAGAGGCTAATGCACAGAAAGCACATGAGTGTCTAAATTCTCTCCTAGCAGTGACCCAGAAGCTGTCTGTCTGACTGATCACTGTCTCTGTCTTTCTGTTTCCTCTGACATGAACACACATTTGTGTACAAACTCTAACAAAAATGTAGAGCTACTATATTAAATCATGAGCTTTTCAGAAACATGTCAAAACTAACATGAATATGAAATCGCAAAATCTCATGACTTAGTAGTCATGCCTTGTCACTTTTCTTAAACACAAGTCAACATCTGTTGAGGACCAGTTTCTGACCCAGTCCATACATGGAAAGAGTTTGGTGCAGGATTTCTCTCAAGCCAGCTCCCTGTGAAGGCTATATTATGTCTTAAGATTGGCTCACCATCTCTTCTTGACTTGCATGAGTTTAGGACATGATAACCTAGCAGTGACCCAGACATAAATGCATGCAAGGGAACAAGGACATTAAAACATACAGATGTATGCAAATGAACAAGGACATGAAACATTCTCTCACGGGAACCTAAGAGATAATTGCTTTACATTCATTATATAAACCCTGCTCTCTGATCAATAAATTGGAACTACTATGACAGAACCTGCCTGGCTCATGTCGCATCATTCCACCCTTTTCGATTTGGTCTGTGCCCATTTTGATGCAGGCATTAAACACCCAGGCCACTTTCTGTGCTACAAATCCTATTCATCTTGTATGTGCACCTATGTATGAGTCTATCTGCATACACCACAATTTTAAGGCCTAAGATATTAATATTATGACACTTTCAAAATGACTATATTCAATATCCAGTTCAATCATTATTAGGAAAAAATAACATAATGAAGTAGTATCCAAAAGCGTAACAAGTTGCTTTGAGACATAGTGGATTCTCTTATGATAGAGGGCTTCAGAGCCAAGACTGACTTGATAGTAGAAATAACTGTTATAGGACTGGTCAAACTGAGGCAGCTAGATGGCTCAGTGGATAGCACACTGGACCTGGAATCAGGCAGACCCGAGTTCAAATAAGACCTCAGATACTTACTAGCTGTGTGATCTTGGGCAAATCACTTTACTCTGTGTGCCTTAATTCACTGGAGAAGGAAATGGCAGAACAATCCAGTGTCTTTACCAAGAAAACCCTATTGTCAGTATTGGCCTGACACAACTGAACAAGTCAGACTCAGTAGTTGTTTTCTGAAATCAGTTTTGACTGAGATTGTCACTCTCTCATTGTTCAGATGAATATTTATTTGACTACCTGATAAGCTTGTTATTCCACATTTGAAAAATATTCCTACCCAACTATTTTTATAAATGAGACTATTGGAGGAGGGGGGCAGCAAGGAGGGGAAAGGTGAGAGAAACAAACCTGTGCTCTAAACAGCTTCTACTGAATACTTTAATCTTGTTTGTGATTTCCTTTCAAATGCGCCTTTGGCAAAGAACCCCCCTTCAGGTTCTCTGAAGAATGTAAGTGAGAATGTGATTCCCTTCATCTTTTAGGGAAACTGATGCATGGTAAGTGTGAATTTATTCAGAATTTGCATCATTAGGAAGTATCTATACCTTACTTGAATGGAATGTGACTGCTTCATGTCTTGACAAGTCAAGTATTGATAACAGGATATGAATAAGGTGTCTTTTAAATGTTTCTTTTGCCTTGAGCCACATTTGAAGCTATGCATATATATTTTCTCCCTGGTCTGGAGGCTGGGGTGACACCTTAGGCATTTTTACACCTCTTATACCTCTTTATGCCTTGAGATAGTGTGCTGGATTTGGAGTCAGGAAGATCTGAGTCAAATTCAGCCTGTAACACATTCTAGCCATGTGACTCGGGAGAGGTCACTTGACCTATCAGTACCCCCAAACAACTCCCTACGGCTTGCCCTCTAAATCATGGGTGCATTGCCCTCAGTATTAGTAGAGGGAATTGCTTATGCTGGGGAAATTACAGATCCTGCATTTATTCCAATGGGCCAGATTAGGGGTGAAAAGTACTTACTACTATCACAAAATGTTAAAGGTTGTAGTGGAGCCCAGCATAATAACCTGTACACACAAGCATTGTGAATCCCTGGAGATGTTGGGTCAGAGTGGGGGGTGTCTATACTCAGTTGTAAGAAGTAAGCAGTGATTTGGAATCAAATGACCTCAGCTTAAATCCTGCCTCTTTCATTTATTACTCTTGTGACAAACTCTTCAGGCTTCAGATTCCTCCTGTATTAAAAGAGTGTATGAAAGTATATGACATCTAAAGTCAGCTCTCTATCTTTTATTAGGCTACTTCTCAATAGCTCAAGAGGATCATAGATAAGTTATCCTTTAAGGCAGATGTGTGTCATTATCTTCCCAGGATTTCTGGTGCATGCTCTGAAACTCTTCTTTGCAGTCCAAAATAGTCCTACACTCTGGAAAGAAGGAATTTTTTTTTTTCTTTTGGCTATATCATACCATCATAGTGACTGTTGAGTGGAGTTAGAGTTATATTCTGGAAGCTTAATATTCTCAAGCTTTGTGAGATGTGCCTCTTTTAAGTCACAGCCTGAAAAAAGGAAGAAAGAAGCAAGAACAGGAGGAAGAACAGGCAAGGACAGGGGACAGGAATGCCCCTAGAGCAGACTGACAAGATGGGCTGACACAGGGGCAGGTGGCAGGAGCAGGACAAAGGTCTTCTCTATCTGTCAGAGGTCTCAAGCCCAGTCCACATCAGCTGAGCAGGCTGCTCTCTCTCTCTCTCTAAGCATCAATTCTTCTGCTATCACTTGGAGGGCTTGGGTTTGTTGTTGTTGTTTTTATTTTTATTGGGTCTGGGTTTTTTTTTGGTGGGAGAGTGGGTGTGTCAAGTTAAAGGGCAGGGAAAGAGAACAATACCATGCAAAAGAAGTTTACGTAGGTATCTTTTGGGAATGCAGGTTTCTTTCAGAATAAGTAAAGTCAAAATTGCATAATGTGAATTTGTATAAAACAGCAATTGTATAGTGCTTACAACATACAAGGCTCTGTGTTAAGTGCTCTACAATTATCTCATTTCATCCTCATAATAAGTCTGGTAGTGTATCACCAAGGCAATATTCACTGCATCAATGGAAACTATGAATATACTGGCATAGTTCTGAGTTGCAAAACATAATAGAATCTCCATATAGAAGACAGAAGCAAAACATTTATTCAGACAGAAAACCAAATCCATCATAGCAACAATGAAATCTATACAGAATAACAATGCAGAGGTCAACACCATCCCAAAGGCTCCCACCTGCTCAGGACTTCCCACAAAGAAACACTCACAATCCTAGCTGTCTGCTTACCTACTTCATCTCTCTCTCCACTCTAACTCCTCTGACTCATTTCCTGCTCAACCCTTTCCTACTCCACCCATTCAGCAAACTTCTCTCACCACAAGCTCCATGTGATTGCATTTAGCCCATTAAAGGGCAGGGAAGATCTTCAAATTACCATTACCTGTAGGTATTATTATTCCCATTTTACAGATGAGGAAACTGAGGTAGACAGAGGTTACATCTATTACATGTCTGAGGTTCTATGTAAACTCAGGTCTTCCTGACTCTGGGCCCAGTACTCTCTCCATTGCATCACTTAGCTGCCCAGTTTGATTGTGAAAAGAGTCAGAAAAGAAGTTTTGTGCCTAAAAAAACTTAAGATCCATGTGTAAAGAAAAAAAAAATCTGATTAAAATGTAAACTCCAGGCTGATAGGAGGACTGAGTAAGGAGTTGAGAGGACCCTGTGTGAGGACAGAGAAAGGATTGAGACTGCAGGGCATTGTGGTACTTGAGCTCATTTTTCGTAACTTTTTAGAGCTTGAGGAGCTAAAACTCACACTGTGACAAATGAAATAACTGTTGGAGGCTATAGGATAATTAAAGACTGTTGGTTTCATAATTAACAGAAAGGCGGGTTCTGAGTTTTACCTATAAAGAGAAAGGTGAGTCATTGAGCACCAGGAGACCCTGATTTAAGCCATGCTTGAGGACTCTAAAGGACTCAGCATGAGCGGGAGCTATACAGAATGCAGGAGGAGCTGAGTGAAAAGAGACTAATAGGAACCCATAACTCATAGGGAGGCTTTATGGAAACCCAAGAGTTACTGATTGGCTGGTCAAAGATTGAACCTCATTGGAAAGTAGCTGAATTCTGACTGTTGCCCTTCAACTCCATCTAGAGTTTGAGAGATGTAAAACATCTCCAAAGTGCCTGGCTGCTCTTTGCTGCCCCTACTCTGCTTTAAGAGGGAAAAGCAAATGAAAAATAGGTTGGGGCCAGGTTTTCCAGGACATTAAATACTAAGAGGAGTTTATATTTGATCCTAGAAACAATAGAGAACCATTGGATTTGATTAAGTATGGGAATGACATGATCAGAACTATGTTGAAGGAAAATCCCTATTGCTTTGATAGCTGTGTGAAAGATGGATTAGAAAGGGGTTGTTGTGGTTTGTCCTTCATTCTCAAAGAAGAATGTGACATCGGGGAGAGGATGACATGACTTGCAATTGACTTTGATTTGAGTGAGGGAGGGCTCTGCAAAACCACCAGCCTCACTTTCTCTTTCAGAGCCATCTGGGTCCAGTGGCCAGATATAGGTCAGGACTACTGGGGATGACCCAGGAGGCTTTATAAATAGGAGACTTTTTAAGCTAAGGTCATTTCAGGTGCTCACTTTGAGTGAGGCAACTCTCATTCAGTGAATAGGCCTCTTTAAGAAGGGAGTCAAGGGATGATCCCTTTAATTTAAAAAAGAAAAATCAAACTGGAAGGGGAAGACCCTCAGGGTTTTTGGCCAAACGAAAAACAGTTACTATTTACATTTACTCTGAGCCAGAAAGGCTTGAAAAATAACCACTAGATGGTGCTTGGCTAGGGACCTATCGTTATTCAATCCATGAGATCCAGAGTGAATTGATTTTAAGGCATGGTCTTTGAGAAATAAATCTAGCCTGTAAACTCCAAACTAACTAGGCAGCTTTTGGTCTTCAAAATTTCCCTTCCTTTGGGCAGAACACCCTCAGGTAAGGAGAGAGGAGAGTGGGGAAAGGAGAAGAGAAGAAAGGAGAGGAAAGGATGGGCTGAGTTGTCCAACTGGAACTGGTCAGCTGAGACTCCATTCAGAAAGCCTGGACTACTCACAGGTTGTGGTTTGTCCTTCCTTCTCTAAGAAGACCATGACATCGGGGAGTTGATATGACTTGCAATTTACTTTGATTTGAGGGAGGGAAGGCTATGCAAAGTGACCAGCCTCACTTTCTTCTTCAGAGCCCTCTGGGTTCAGTGGCCAGATATCAATTGGAATGACTAGAGATGGCCCAGGATGCAGTGGAAGCCCACTGAAATAGTTTATGTGCAACCAGACTTGGGATATGAACTAAGGTGGTGTTTGTGTAAGGAATTTGTGAATGTTTGTAATGTAAAAACAAACTATATTAATAAAACATTCAAAGCTCAGAAGAACCTGGTTGAAACTGACCTTTTCAGCTACTCCTCACCCCCTTATCCTTTTCAATATGAACCAGAGTAGGGGCATCAGAAAGCAATGAAGTGCTTCTTAGAGATTTCACAATTCTCAAACAGCAGATTTCACTAAAGAGTAATAGTAAATCATCTGACTTCAGTGATAACAGCCTTTCATCAGTCAAATCAGAGGTTTCAAAAAACTAGAAACTCAGAGGAAAGGATGAATAATTTGTGGCTTATTACTGTGATGGAATACTATTGTGCTGTAAGAAATAAGGAAAGAGATTCCAAAAAGACTTTGAAAGGCATATGATATATAAAGGGAGGTAAGCAGAACCAAAAGAACAGTTTAGACTATAACATCAATCTTATAAAAGAGAACAGTTTTGAAGAAATTTATAACTGGTGAAGAATGAAAAGGAGAGAAGGGGTGGGATGGAAGAGACATTGTGGAGGCACAAATGTAAAGATTTGGCAACTGGTTGGATTGTAGGGTGAAGAAGAATGAGAAGTTGAACATAACATCAAAGTCACAAACCTCAGATAACAGAAGAATGTTGGTGTTTCCAAAGAAATAGGCCTTGTGAAGAAGGCTGGATTTGGAGAGGAAAGATAATGAGGTCAGTTTTGGATATGCTGAGTTTGTGATGGTTCTGGGTCACCCAGATTGAAATGTCCAATATGTGGAAGGTGGTAGACAACTGAAGAGACAGTTGAGAGAGAGAGAAAGAGGGAGAGAGAGAAAGAGAGAAAAAGAGAAAGAGAGAGAGAGAGAGAGAGGTGATGATGGTGATGATGATGATGATGATGATGATGATGATGATGATGATGCCTGGAAAATTGCTAAGATTGAATTCTAGATGAGATGCTTAGTCAGTTCAATTTACCAAGTATCTATTAAGTGCTCACTATGTTCTAGATGCTGTACTAAGTGTGGAGGACAAAAAGATAAATGTGAAACAATCCTTGTTTTCAAAGTGCTTCCATTCTACTGTGAAAAAGCAAGAGACAGAGACACAGAGACAGAGACAGAAACACAGGGAGAGACAGAGACAGAGATCCAGAATAAATTTTGGACTAGACCTATGATTTCACTAGTATAGGCAATTCCCTATGAGGTGTTCTCTCACCTGTTATTTAAAATCTTACAAAATTTCCTGGGGCCATTGAGGGCTCAAGTGACTTGCCCAGGGTAACACAGCCAACATACATCATAAGCAGGGTTTGAACCCAAGTCTTCCTGACTCCAAGGCCAGATCTTTATCCTCAATAACAAACTACCTTTATATATAAAATGTGTGCAAAGTAAATACAAAATGACTTTAGGATGTGGAAAAGAGTTAGAAGATCTACAAAGGCTTCTTATAAATTACAACTGAATTTTACTTTGAAGGAAAGAAGAATTCTGAGAGACAGAGGTGAGGAAGGAGTGTGTTCCAGACATGGATAAACTTACAAAGGCAGAGAGATGAGTGATTATATAAGGGAGGCAGAAAGGAGGCCAGTTTGATTGAAATAGAGTATGGGAAGGGAATCAGCCAGAGTTCACTCTGGAAAGAAAGGCTGGAGTCAGAATATAAAGGCATCTCTAGTGTTTGAGTTTTCATTTTATCTTAAAGATTTAAGTAGAAAAAGTTTCTATACGAGCAGAAGATTCCACATCGGGACTTCCCCCCTGAGTAAATTCACAGAACTGGAACAAAAAGAGATTTTTAAATGAGCACTTTCTTTCTGACCTCAGGGCCTATGCTCACTTGAGCTATAGCTTGTTCAAAGGACAAGAACAATTTAGGGATATTCTCACATAATTGCAAATTGTTTTGCAAAACAGTTGGGCCTATTCACAACTCCATTGATAGTGTATTAGCATGCCAATCTTCCCATAGTCCTTCCAACATTGACTATTTCTTATTAGCTTTGCCCATTTGAAGGTCATGAAGTGACACCTTCGGTTTGTTTGGGTTTTTTCATTTGCATTTCTCTTATTATCAATGACTAAAATTTTGGGTTGTTTTTTTTTTCCTTTTACTCGTTGGTCCTTTGCAATTCTTTTGAAAAAAGTCATCACTTATTTTTTGGTGAAAAGACCATCCAGTCATCCAGCATATATGTTAGCCAAGGTACTATGCTGGGCAGGGAAAAGGACACAAAGGAGAATAGTCCCTGACCCTATGAAACTTATGGTCTAGGGAATAACAGCATATAATCTAGACATCTAAATTATATCAGAATGACCTTTAAAAAAGTGAAATTGAATTTATTCCAAATATAACCGTTATGGTTCAATCTCTGCCTCCATACCCCTTAACTGACTGAAAGGGATCAGAGGGTTTGTTCCTCCAAGTGGCTAGTTTGTCTAAATTTGATGCTTTTATAACAAATTGATTTAACAATAAGCTCTCTTTCAGGACAACAACACTATGCCATCCTCCGTTATTCTTGGTTAAGCTATACATTTGCAAATTAGATGTTTCAGAGTATTCTTTGTCACCTCTCACCTACGAGAGGGAGCTCTCACTTATGAATTATTTGTGTATCTAAATGACATAACTCAAACCCCTCTTTTTACAAAGGAAGACACTGAGGAAAAGAGAGATTGAGGGAGTTACCCAAGATCATAAAGAACTAAGTTTCAAACGAAGATTCTTTGATTCCAAATTCAGTATTCTTTCAATTATGCCATGCTTACTATCATAATTATACACACAAATGTATAAGGATGAACAAATGTATATAAATGTATGAAGTTTTTTTTTGGTTGGTTTTTTGTGAGGCAAACAGGGCTAAGTGACTTGCCCAGGGTCACACAGCTCACACGTGTTAATTGCACCACCTAGTTGCCCTGTTATGTTTTTGTTTTTGTTTTTGTTTTAATGCGGATACTTTACAAATGTACAGAGTGAATTACCAAATCAAATTCTGTAACAATTGAGAATTTCCAAACTGTGTTTTGGGAGATTTAAAAAAAAAATTCAAGAACTTTACTTTTGTACAGTACGTAATGAGGTGGTATACTAGATAAAGCATTGAACCTAAAGTTAAGAAGATCCAAATTCAAATTCTGCTCCTGATACTTATTGACTATGGCTCTAGGCAAATCACAGCCTTCCTTAGCCTCAGTTCCCTCATTTATAAATGGGGATAACAATAGCATTTCTCTCACAAGAATCAAATTAATTAACATAAGTAAAATGTTTTACAAACCTTAAAGCATTATATAAATGCTATCATTATCAATAGTTTTTTTTGTAAAAAAAAAAAAGCGAATTTTTTCTTGTGGTTTTTCCTTGTGTCTATTTTCATTCCCTAATTTCAGACTTGTACACACACACACATATACATAAATGTACATATATAAACATATTTAGGCACAGACATGTATACATGTACATATTGTGTGTGTGTGTGTGTGTGTGTACTTACAGGGTATCCCACAAGTGTCAGTGCAGTTTTAAGCTATTAAAGTTAGTTAATAAAAACAGGAGAGCTAGATGTCACAGTGGATAGAATGTCAAGCCTGGAGTCGGGAAGACTCATCCTCCCCTGAGTTCAAAACTGACCTAAGACACTTACTAGCTGTGTGACCCTGGTGAAGTCACTTAACCCTGTTTGCTTCAATTTCTACATCTGTAAAATGAGCTGGAGAAGGAAATGGCAAACCACTCCAATATCTTTGCCAAGAAAATCCCAAATTGAGTCACAGAGAATCAGGCATGGAATCATAGAATTAAAAGAAGTAAGTCAAGAACATTGGATTCAAAGAGAAGGGACTTAAGTTTGAATCACAGTTCTGCTATTTAGCACGGGCAACACTCACAATCAATTATGTCTTCTTAGAGTCTCAGTTTCTTAATTTGTAAAATGAGATATAAATGATTTTTAAAGTACTCTATAGCTCTAAACAATATGATAATAATATCTCAGCATCTGCTTTAAGGTTCACAAAGTGCCTTTCTCACAACATCCCTACGAGACAGGAAATGTAAGTACTATTGTCCTGTAGCGTCAGTGCAGTATTTACAGCGCCCATGATCATGATAGAGACCATGACTATAACTATTGCATGATGTTCAATCACAAAATATCACAAACTCTTCAGATAGAGGACAAAGTCGAAGGATTTATTTAGACACCAGAAAACCAAATCCCAAAACCAGTAAGTCAAAGTACCAAAGATATTTAGAAGCCATAATAATGCTGAGCCACAGCATCCTTTAGCCTTCCCACAAACCAATACAAGATCAATATTTACTCACAAAACCCTCTATTTCCTTGCCTAAGCTCCTCTGTCTCCAACTGTCTCCAACTGCCTCCAACTATCTCCAACTGTCAGACTCGCTCTCTACCAGCTTTTTTGTGAGCTCAGTTTCTCCTCTACCAGCTTTTTTGTGAGCTCAGTTTCTCCTCAGAAAACTCCTCATACCACAGGCTCCATGTGACTACAGTCAGCCTATCAGGGGGCAGAGATTATCTACACAGCAGGGAAGAACTTCGGACTCCCCCCTAGGTCTATTAAGGGCTAGGGAAGATCTTCAAATTCCCATTCCCATTACATGTCCCCATTTTACATATAGAGAAACTGAGGCTCAGAGAAAGTGGCATTTCCAAAGTTAACAGTGATGGGAGTAGAACCACATCCTTCTCTCCCCTTTGCCATGAAACCACTTCCTTCTACTCTTGAAGACCAGTTCAAAAGCTTCTGGTGAGGTCTGGCGTAACCTTGTCCACAGTCCAGTCAAAGTCATGTTATGTCCCATCTTCCCAGGTTAGAAAAGGTGAGTTTTTAGTGAAGGTTTAAATAACTGCCTCCTCCCAAGAGAGAATTCTTCTGAACCAAAGATCCCTTTACTTGAATAGGTGACAAAGTCAAGACTAAAAACCACATATCCTGATGCCAAATACAATTCTTTTTCTATTTTACCCAACTTCCTCATTCATCTAAGAGAAGAGAAACCTCTCAAGCTGAGGTCTCCATGCTGCCTTGGGCTGTTTTTATATGTGTGTCAGAGCTATTCTTATGAAATGGGTCACTAACATTCTCACTATTCAGCACTCTAAACTGCAGGGCTCCCAGCTGAGTAAGCATTACCATCCCAATAGTTCTGTCATGGTTCTATTGCTACATACATATCAAGAATCTAAAAGTTCTCCCAGTATGAGCCATGATTGTGTAAACTGAACATACTCCCCTTTGTTTCATCTTGCTTTGGCTTATTTGTCCTCCTAACATTTGCCTTCACTGCTTGACACAAAATGAAATAAAAGGCTTTATACTGACCTAAGGAAAAATTTTAAGATCATTAGAACATAGATGTAGAATTGGAAGGGACCTCAGAAGCCATATAGTTTGATCTCTCCACTTTACAGATGAGTAAATCAAGGCCCAAAAGAGTTTAAATTATTTGTCTAAAGTCACACAGGAAAAGCAGCAGAAGAGATGGGATCTGGCTGAATGCTACCTGCATGGTTCCCACACTGGGAGGGAGGTTCACCAAAATTACTTCTAAGAGTCTGTCACTAAGATTTAATGATGAATTGATTAATGAAAAATCTACAATTGTTGGCAGTGTGGAGAGGAAAAAAAATGGTTCAGTTGCAAAAAACTGGTCTGGTTTATTTCCTCATAGAGTAGTGTCATAGAAGCAAAGGTTTTAAAGCTAAAATGGACCTCAGAGAAGATGAATAGTCACTCATGTTAAACATAAGGAAACTGAGGCTCAGAGAACTTAAGTTGACATATCCTGACTTACACACAATTCCTGGCTAGATGTGACTTAGATCAATTCCCTGGTAGCTTAGTGTTGATACTGGAACAAAAGGAGATACTCATAGGTCATTCAACAGTTAACAAAAGTAGATTTACTTAACCATAGAAACAGAAGAATACTCAAAAAGGCTTGGCATTGAAAACACCATGAGCTGAGTGAAACTCTTACCTGAGCTACTTATTAAGATCTACCAGATAAGCATCAGAGAGGGTAGCTGGAACTCTTTGTCACTATTTTGTACTTGGGGAGCCAGGAAGAGATGTCAACAGTCTTAACCTTTAGTCACCTCAATAAACAAATCTTGAGGAAGATCTCAATCCTTGTTAAGGAGGGGATAAAAGAGAAAAAAAAAACTAGCTTACATTGGGGCAGGAGTTAGCATATTGCTTCTCCCATATATACCTAGTAAGGAGTTCAAGCCCAGCTTCTCCAATGTTAACTAGTGTTCTTTCCACCACTCTGCCTCTCCTCATGTTAAAAAAAAAAAAAGTTTACTATATCATCCCTCCGTCTCACCTCCAGAAAGAAGGAAGCTAGGAATTATGGATGTTCTGGGTGTTCATATTTTAAAATTTGGAATGCCATCACTGTAGGGTTAATAATAAAATCATTCAATAAAACTGAGTATTTCCAATTTGATGCATTTGCACAGTATGTAAATGATTTTGTTTAATAGAATCATTTGGTTTCTAAGCACCCAGAACTCTATGACACCTAGACGGGAAATATATGTGTCATAGACCACTTAGAAGTCAATTGTCTACTTAACAAAGAGTACAGGAACAATAGTTAATCTATTCTTTCCATAAAGAACCAGAGAAGAGAGCAACCTTTTTTTTTTTTTTTGAGAAATCCAGTATATACAGTACCTGACAATGATATCTTTGTCTTTTCTCAGTTCCTTATGTTCAATAAGTAGCACTAGAAATAATTACTTTGTTCAGAATAGAATGTGAATAACGGAGCTGTTAGAGCTGGAAGGGACCACAGAGATCATCATCAAGACCAACCCCCTGTTGCTACAGATGTGAGAACTAGAAAAGGCAGAATTGCTGCCAACTGTTTGGTGCTATTGATATTTTTGGCCCACGTTAACATCATCATTGATACACTTTCACTGATTCCAAGTCCACAATATTGCTCACATTGGTCTTCTGTTAATTTGCACCACATTTACCCTCGTTCAGTTCTTAATAATGATCTCTCACTTGGACCCTTACAATCACCTGCTAATCAATCATTCAACAAGCATTTTTTTAAGCACCTATTATGTGCCAGATCTTATGCTATATACAACGGATACAAAAAGCAAGGTGAAATAATTTCTGACCTCAAGGATGTTACATTCTGTCATGGAATACAACATGTAGGTAAGCCTATGCTTATGTTCTCTCTCTCATATATACATACATATATATATATATATATATATATATATACACACACACACACACATACACACATATATGTATACATATACATAGATACATATCTATATATACATATACACACATATATGTATCGATATATAAGTGCATATATGTACATATGCAATATATACATATACACATACATTTATATAAATAAATAAAAGGTAGTGGGGGGATAGGGTACTAGCAGGACAAGTGATAACTTCCCTTTGCCTCTCTAATCCTTCTTTCATATACCTGCCAAATTCATATTCCCCAAAAGAGAGATCTGAACATGTCACTCCCCTGCTCAAGAGGATTCTATGCCTCCCAATTAACTTTTGGATAAAATGCAAACTCTTTTGTATGGTATTTAATCTGGTTCTAGTCAACCAGACTGATGGTATCATCAGTCCCTTTTGTGACATCTGTGCTCCAGCCAAAATGGTTTACTATCATTTCTAGGTACACAACATTTCATCTCCTAGCTACGTACTTTTGCACATCCTCATACCTAAAATACTCTCTACTCATCTTTACCTCTTAGAACCTCTGACCCTATTCAAGATTCAAGTCATAGGCTACCTTCTAGAAGAATCCTTTCCTCAGTCTTCCAGTCATAACCTAGCTAGCCCATACCCTCCCTTAAATCATTGTGTATTTATTTTGCATATATTTTGTATTTACTTACCTGTGAACATATTGTATCTCTCCCCTATAATAAGTTTCCTGAAGGCAGAAAATGCCTCTCTTTTGCATTTGTATCTCCAGCACTTAGGTATGTAGTGGGTGCTCAATAAATTCTAGTTGATTGACTGATCAGTTGATTAATTTCTTAGGGTATTTTAGAAGTTAAAAATGTTTTGTTCTCACTTTTTCCTGATCTTTTCTGTTGACTAGGAAATATAAGTAACCTGAATTATTTCTCAAGTACTAGCATTTTAATTTTCTACTTTAAGTGAAAGTACACAGTCATTAAGGACCACCCTCTTAAATGTATAGGGACCATAAACTTTAAAAAAATACTGGTTTCATTTTAATTATAAGGTAAACGCATAATTTCACCTGATTTCATGAGAAAAATTATCCTGCTTCAAGGTTGTCAATGTATTCCTATTTCAGCAACAGCATTCTCTTTCACAATATAACTTCACAATATAATTTACAATATATTGCTGGGGCTGATAGTCTGTGCAGTTTATGTTTCTTTGTGGATGATGAAATAGATAGCATTCAGTAACATTTATTTTAAAAAGACCTATTTGATAATTTCTCCTTTTCAAATAATCATTAAGCCTGTACAAATTGCAAAAGATAAAGACATTTTAAGTCAAGTAATGTAGTTCTTTGCTCAGTTTCTGAGTATATGAACATTGTAAAGTATAAAATGTAGACATAAATTTATGCAAATCATTATTATCTTAATTTTTAAAGGACCACTATAATATTCCTTAGTATTTTTAAAAGTAGTACTGGTTTAGTACAAAGATTAAAACATAAAAAATAATCTAAATTCACCCAAAAAAGTTTGAGAATATGTGATATCCAAATATGTCACATTCCAAATGTGATATATTCTCAGTAGGGTACCTTCCTTCTTCAAACATGTTTAGGAGGACCAATTAAACTGAACTTTAAAAAATTTCTGAGGTGAAAGTGAAAGGCATCGTATTGTTTCTACTTTATGAAAAATAGAATTTGTGCTGGGAGGCAACTTGGAGATCAAAGATTTAGAGCTGGAAAAGAATACAAAGGCCCTATTTCAACCCTTTCATTTTCTATATGAAGAAACTTGGGCCCAAAGGAGACAAGTGCTAAGCAATAAGTGGAAGAGCCAGAATTCCAACCTAGATCCTCAAATTCCAAATCAAGTACAGTTTTCGTGGTACAAATATCATCTGCTACAATTCCTGCATTTTACAGTGAGACACAATTCCTTTCCTCAGGCCATATGTTTTAAGTAGTAGAGATAGAATTCAAACCTAGG
Source organism: Pseudochirops corinnae (assembly GCA_028646515.1). Classification (NCBI taxonomy): domain Eukaryota; kingdom Metazoa; phylum Chordata; class Mammalia; order Diprotodontia; family Pseudocheiridae; genus Pseudochirops; species Pseudochirops corinnae. The sequence goes on from CM053585.1 coordinate 151,856,101, forward strand.
TCTAATGACTCAAGATGCCATATTCTTGACACTATACAATGGCTTGAGGTTTTGGTTTTGGTTTTGCTTTCTTCGATAGTGACCTAATGATAATGCCTGGTTAACTACTCATTTCTTAATCCAAAAAAGAAAGAGCTAGCTAAGACTTGATTAGCAGAATCATGTTCTGGAACATGCTAAAAGACTAGTTTTGATCAAGTGATTCTTCAGACCCATCTGAGCATGCTAAGTGGGTACACTGCTTGAGCAGTTTGACGTCAAAAGGTAAAAAGCTGATCTTGTGCTGCCATTTTAAGTACTACTTGACCACACATATCCAATATGCTGGTGGTTACTGCAAGTAGCTACTTTATGGATTATATTAACCCATGAAATAGTGAAAAATAAAATGACTTTCCAGTTTGTGTAGCACCTCTGGCTTCTGCATAGACTGGCAGAGTGTGAAAGAATCATATAGTTTTTTAGTCTGTCAACTGACTCTCGTTGGTGTTGGACCTCTAAACTTAAAATATTTGTCAATGACTAATAAATGAATATATTACTGGAAGACCTGAATTAGACCAGTCTTGACATTCTTGATATAAACAAATATGACAAGAGCAAGAGATAGGTCATTAGTTGGAATGTTCCGCTGGTATCCTTTCATTGAGAAAAAAAAATTGAGGGCATCTCCCAGCATGTTGGGGATTCTCCTGTGGTGGCATTTTGGAAGAAGATGGATGAAAGTCACACAGTTTGGGGGCCATTTCGTTAGAATTAGGCTGATTATTTTAGTCAATTCAGTTAATAGTTGTAGGAATGAAATTTTCTATACTGACCTATTTTATTAAATGGGAGATCAACTTGTCTGTTGTATGGGTGAATTTAGTAATGTATGAACTTCCTTGAGTTTTATGATTTTTCCTTTAATGTTAATACTTATTTTCTAAGTACAATTGATTTTTCTCTGTGCACATCTTCCAGGAATCTTATTACTCTATTAAGGTCATATTTTTCATTATTTCCAAAGGACATAGAGACACATCTGAACAGATGTTCAAAGAACTCTACCTCTGCCCTGACTCACCTTTGTTTTATCAGCCTCAATGGTATGAATTTGAAACCATTTTTATCCACAAACAAAACTAGCCAGTCTCCTTGAATCAACCTTTTTATTGGCAGGAGAGGTATATATGAAGTTTATCATTTATTCCTTATAGAATTCAAAAAGTCAGAACAGAAATTTTCTTGATTTCTTGACACCACCAGTACCACCACCAACCCCCCTCCCCCCAATACATACACATACACGCTGAGCTTTCAAAGTCCAAACAATCCCAAAACATTTCGTTAAAAAAATTGGGTATAGCTTGCAACCTCCTGACCTGGGTCTTAGCAGATAGAGGTTAGAGTTAGTGGAAATGCCCTCGACCTTTTACTTAACTAATGAGTTAATGAGTAGCAACTCTGAACAAAGTTTTTAGACAAAGATTTTTTGAACAAAGGTTTTGGAAAAGGCTTTAGTTATTTCATATATATATATATATATATATATATACACACATATATATATATAAAATCTCTTAATATTTTCATTTTGATTAAAAGTTTTTTTTCTAAAAGTGCTTCCATATTTGTAAACACTAAAGCACTGTATCTTAGGATTATGGCATTATAAATCAAGAGCTAGAAAGGACATTAGAGGCCATCAGGTCCAACTCTCTTGTTTTACAGCTAAGGAAACTGAGACTGAGAGAAGTTGAATTGACTTGCCCCAGGTCATCCAAATAGTAAGGGGAAGAGCTTGCACTACTTCCACAGTGTTACTATATTGCTTAATGTGAGATATTATTCTAGCACTTTGGGGGGGGGGAGGGTTTAGATCTATGATTTTACTGGTGCAGAGAACCCCCAGTAAGGAAACTCCCCTTACCAGTTCAGATGGGTAATTCTTTTGTGACTTATAGGCTTAGAGAGTTAGACATTTATTATTACATGGGATCAATTTGTATGTTGTAATCCATGGTGAAAGAAGGGGTCTTAGCTTTCCATTTAAAGATTTGAAGCAAACTTTAAGCAAGGAAAAATTTGGGCAATCAATCAGATTAATTCCCCAATCAATCAGAGAAAGATGCATTAGGGCTGTGTCTCTACAAGGTTTTGATTTTAGAAGGGTATTAGGTGTGGTTTTTTAGTGCCTGTTCTGTCGAAATATGAAAACCCTGGTCAAGTCATTCATTCTTTCTCATTAAGTAAGGAGCCTAAACTAGCTGATCCCTAAAGTCCATTTCTATTCTAAATTTAGGGATCGCAGGCTCATAGATGCAGAATTGAAAAGGGATTTCAGAGTCACTTGCAGCTCTTCATTTTATAGATAAGAAAAATAAGACACAGGGAGTTGAAGTGACTTGTCCAAGGTCAAAACCTAATAAGCATTTGATGCAGAATTTGAACTCAGGTACCTTGACTTTAGCGTCAATGTTCTTGCCACTATACCAGTTTGTCAAGAAAACTACCATGGTCCCTCCAAACTCTATGGTTCTGTGATTAGAAATATCATGAATTAATTTGATCTGTGATTTATATTATGGTCCTCCACTAAGATTCTCCTCTAATGGATTATGGTAGCATGGAGATGTCCCTGGGTGCCTGAAGGCTGTGCTAAATGTGCATAAAATCTGATAGGCCCTACAGAGCTAGAAAACCTTCACAGGTGGCCTCAGTAACAGAGATCTGTGTGCCAAATATCTAAGTGCTGGCCTAACTACATCCAGTAAGGTTCATAAGCTTAAAAGCTGGCCACTGAGTGATGAATTGTTTTGGCTGCGGTAACTCATGAAACCATCTGTTTAGTGTAAAGGGGTTGTGATCACCTTTGGCGGAGGGAGTGCCTACATGAAGGAAATCACAGCTCTCCTGAAGTAATGAAGCATCTATTCTGATGTTCCTTTGTGTCTTCCCACAAATTGCTTCTCCTTTTGTTCCCATTAGTGATTATTCCCAACAATCTGCGTTACCAAAGCACTTTAATGTTATACTCTGTGCACTTGAACAAAGGAGAAGGTATTCTCATTATGATGCTTTGCATGTTTTAGAGGTTTCTGTTGGTTTATACAAAATCATTTTAACCTCCAAACATAGGCAGGCTGTAATATTATAAAATTAAGATGAATGCTTCTAAATTATTCTTCTAGTTATGTATGTACACAAAAAGTAAAGTAAAAGTTTTTGTAAAAGCTTTTTAAATCTCAAAAAAAAAAATATCATGGCCTAGGAAGTATATGGTGTAATCTAAGGAAAGGCTTTTGCAGAGCAAGGTCTATGTCCTTGCAACCTCTCTATCCCCAACACCTTAACTCAGTCCCTTGCAGAGAGTATTTTTTTAAATTATAATTGAAATGAATTGATCAATCAATGAACATTTATTAAATGTCTATACAAAGTTTCAAGCATGATGCAAGGTGTTAGAAATGCAAAGACAGCACTGAAAGAGCTTCTTCCCAAAGAAGTTTATATTGTATCTCGAGCAATAGACTATACAGAGCAAAAAGGTACATAGGTA
>CM053585.1:151860141-151877396 GCA_028646515.1 Pseudochirops corinnae
CTTATCACTAGATATCCTTTACAATCCAGAAATCTTCAAATTAACACAAAAACATACAGTATATGAGGATTTTACAATTTAGACATCATAACATTAACTGTATTTCCAAATCATCACATTCCAGGGTTTACTCAGTACTTAGACCCTTCTCCCTCCCCACTCTTTTTTTTTTTTCCCTCGGGTGGGAGAGGGTAACAAATTCTCTTCCCTTTTGTGAACTTACTTTATGATTCCAGGGTGGCCAGCCCTAGGATTATAAAGAGCAAGTCAATTGCCAATCTGTTTCCCCAGAAATATCTTTACACATGTACATGTGATCTCTATTTAACTGAAATCCTCCCTTGCTCCATTTCTGCCTCTGCAGTCCCAAAGTGAGGGAAAAAGAAAGAGAAATTTTCAATTGCCTCAACTCCTTCTGGACGGGGTATGCAATTCCTGCCCCCCCCCCATTTCAGAGGAAGAGGTGCTCCTCCCCCTCCCCCTCAGTATTTCCTGAGGAATTCCTTTTGTCTCCCATACCTCCAGCTAGCCCTGCCTTCGAGCCAGGCCCACTGCCTTCCCACCCTCAACTCCTTCTGGAAGGAGAGGGTATGGAAGTCCTGCCCCCCCCCCCCCAAAGAGGAGAAAATAAACTTTTCCTCCCCTCTGGGAACTGTCAGAAGGTCCCCCCACAAAGAGGAGAAAATAAACCTTTCCTCCCCTCTGAGAACTGTCTGACTGAGCTCCCCAATCTAAGATTCAAATGGGTTGGGATAAACCTCCCCACTCTTCTGGAAACTGGCTGACCGAGTCTCCCCGAATCTAAGATTCAAATGGGTTGGGATAAACCTCCCCCCCCCTTCTGGAAACTGGCTGACTGAGTCTCCCCAAATCTAAGATTCAAATGGGTTGGGATAAACCTCCCTACCCCTCTGGGAGCCTTTGCCTAACTCCCCAAGTCTGAGGCTCAGTAGAGGAGGAAAAAAAACCTTCCCTCCCCTCAGTCACCCTAGGAGCTTATCAGATGGCATCCTTACCCCAGGACCCATGAGATTTGCTTACTTTTAGGGCTATATGAGTATAGTTTTCATACTGTCTTCATCACCCCAGCCGGCTGGACTTTTGCCTCACTTTAACTCCTGTCTTCCTTCCTGTGCCTGTTCTTATCTAAGGAATGCATCTCCCTTCGGGATCTTCCCAACCCAGAAGCCAGGGCTCCCCACCAAGTCCAGAGACCACCAGAGAAAGCTCCGGGGGCACCTGCCTCAAGACTGGCATGGGGAACAGCTGCTTTCAGGGGAGGGCACATCCTGGACGAGCCCCCATTTATTTGGGATGAAAAATATCCTTCATCCTTAATTTAGTGAAAAGAAATAAACACAGAGATCTCTTAGGATAAGAACAGGACTTTATTCTCTTCCCCAGGAGAAGAGGGCGGTCTTCCCCATGATTCATCATGGAGAAGAGGCCAGTTACAAAAGATAGTGCTGGAATTTATAACCTAACTTAGTCAAGACCCCTTCCCGACTGTTTCCCCTCTCATTGGTGGAGAGGCAAACTTCACCAAATACTTCCCCAACTGAGAAGTTTTCATTCATCCCATACAAAAGGAAGCTGAAAAGGGCTGCAGATGTTGAGAGGAAACAAGAGGGGGAAATACCAGGGGATGCCAGGGTCAGGGACATGAGTTTCCATAGAGTTGAAGCCAAACATAGAAGAGTAGCTGATGGAAAGAAATTTGGACTTACTTGGAAAATTCTGAGCCCCCTATAAAGGGAGGCTTTGGGAATTTATTGCTCCTCCCTCCAGCCCTCCAGTCAGAAGGGAGAAGCAACTGAGGAAGTTGGGGTGATGAGTATCAAAAGCTATGATCTTTATTTTCTCATTCATAATAAATGTAAAATGCTTAGCATAGTGCCTGGCACACAATAAATACTATATAAATATTATTATTGTTATTTCATAAGAGAAAATTAGGATAATTTTGCAGAACTAATTCTTGGCAAAACTCCATTGGGTCTTACCCACAAGAATTTTTACAAGTCTAGTTACAAGTTGATTTTGTCATGATTTATGACTTCCCTTCCCTCTTTCTCTCCCCTCCTCCCCTGAAATGGAAGTAAAGCAAAAGCTAGATCATTTAATTCCAAGCCATTCCTCTTATCTTTTTTCATCTCCAATAATCTGTCCCTTCTATTAAAGTTCACTTCCAGTGCCGCATCATGCATGACTTGGTGGAGATGTTGTTCTCTCAAAAGTTGTACCGACAGAACACAAGTGCCAGCAGATGGAACCAAGCTCCAAAACTGAGTGGATTAACTTCCCCAGGGACTGGAACCTGGATTGTGAAAATCCAGGGTATGGAGGTTTAGGTCTGGTGTGCAGGGTGCTGGTCCAGGTGGGAAGAAGCAGGATAGCAGCTAGAAGCAGGCAGATGGTAAAATGGCCTCAACAGATAGCTGGGTGATTGGATGGACTTGTGAAGATGAAACATGATTGTTGATTGACTGATTAATTGATTGATAGGGAATAGTAGACCAAAAAAAGCCGTGTGCAAAGAGTAGCAAATAAAATAGTTTGACTAAAATGTAGAGTGAGTTACAATGAACAATCAGTCTAGAAAGACATGTTGGAGCCAGATTGTGAGAGGCTTTATTAAAAGCTACTACAATTAGAATTTTTAAAAATATATATTACTGCACTCTCTTTACCCCTCTTCTTTTCCGAATAGGTAAAATAAGGTTCCAAGTTAAACAGTTTGTCAGAAATGTCAGAGTCAATGATTAGGAAAGGGAACCTAAGCCTCTACACCCTTGCAATTTCAAAGTTAAACACTCAGGGACACTGGAAGCATTCAAGACACTTCTTAAATTATAAGGTGAATATACTGATATTCTCATATGTTTTCCCATTTATGTCAGCATTCAAATTGATATATTATTTTATCTGATTCCAGCTAAATATAGAAGGAGTGGGGAAACTCAGTAGAAAAGGTTGTTTCTTCTCTTTTCCTTCCCAACCTCCAGAATATGATTTAAGGATTGATTTCAATGTTGAGCTTATTAAATTAACTTTAAAAAAATTAGAACATCTAACAACTCTTTCTAGTAATAAATATGGGTATGTACTCTGAAACTTATGAAGTTTCCAAGGACAATCAATTTTATAACTTAGTTACAGATACACATAAATTATATTTATTTTTTAAAAAGACAATATGACATGGTGAATAGAGAGCTGGCCTTGGAGTAGGTAAGATCTAGGTTCAAGTTCCATCTCTGATATAGATAAGCTATGTGATCCTGGGCAAGTCCTCTCAGTGCCCGCAAGACTCTCACATAACCTCGTAAAATGCATTGACAAATTATCAAACAAAATTACTTTTCAAATAAGTAAGTATGCATGCATGATGTTCCATTTGATGCAGATAAGATAGGAGACATACCTCTGCAACAGAGTTCAAGATTAAAACATATGTCACAAGAACTACTCAATATTAACTATAACACAGACCCATAGAATAGCAGAATTTAGCCACAGAATAACAATTGGAAGGAATCTCAGTGGCCATCTAGTCCACACCATATATCTAGACTCTTAATATGCCAATAGAGACTTTATAGTTCCTTTGTCCTTTTTTTTAAAAAATAAAACCGTAATACCTCATATCTAGTTATTTAATGCGTACATACACACAATAAATACACATATATTTGTGTATGGCAATTGTGGAATCCAGAATTAACCCCATTTTTGTTTGGTTCTTTCCATTTTGGGAAGATCTTCCATTTTTTGAGTTAGATTTTGCTTTGATTATGGAAAAATTAACATGTTGATATAATTCTGGGAAGTTGGGGTAGTAAGTGCTTGACTACAAGATGTTCCATATATCTCATGGTATGTTTTTGTAATTACCACAGAATGTATCAGGATGTTCTTGAAATAATCACAAGATTTGTAAAACTATAGCCAATCAGAAAGAGAGAATTCCCGTGTTACCCAAGATTGCTTAAGTTGATTAGTCCCTCATTATTAAATGTAAGGACAGTTTATTAATTGACAAATCATGTCCTTGTGCCTACTTGAGGGTCTTGGATGTTGTGTGAATGCTTGTCTCCCTAATAATAATCAGCGTGCTCAGATTACACTTTCTCAGTCTTTATCAGTTTCATTCACTGCAAATGAGAATACTTCTGGATTTGGAGTCAGAAGGGTGGGGCTCCAGTTCTAGTTCTATCATATCATACTCATGTGACTTTAAGCAAGTCACTTAATCAATCCTTCAATGCCTCAGGTGCATCATCTGCAAAATAAAGAGGGTTAGACCTAGGTGACTTCTAAAGTCCCTTCCACTTCTAAATTTATTATCTTGTTTTCTAAAAAGAGTATAAACCATAGTAGGCATGGCATAGTAGATTAAAAGGCAACCCAGGAGTCAAAAAACCAGGATTCAAGTGCCACCTCAGTAACACTGACTGTGTGACCTTGGGTAAGTCACTTACCCTTTTACCTCAGACAGCTAAAGACTATAAATAGCTAACCAGGACTTTCTAGTTCCTTAGTTATTTCTTTGGGTGAAACTTCTTATAGACAGATCTAAATACAGACATATACATATATGTGTAGTGTGTATATATATATATATACACTACATATATACATATGTATACATGCATATATGTATTATATGTATGTGCATACATATATACATACATATATATGTCTATAAAACCATTATATCTAAAGTTTTGTGCATTCCAGATCAGAAGACTTCTAGGTTTGGAATTAGAGGGCCTGAGTTCCACTCACAGTTCTACCGTGTAGTAGATTTGTGACCTTCAGCAAGACACCGAATCTTTTATGATCTCAATTTGCTCATCTGTAAAATAAGGGCTTAGATCTGGGTGCTCTCTAAGGATATATTCATCTCTAAATATGACCCTGTAATCCAAGAGTCATCCTAGTGCAGTACAGAAAGTTAGCCAAAGAGTAAGGAACAACTGGGTTCAAGTACCACCTCTGAGACACTAGCTGTGTGACCCTGGGGAGGTCATCTAGGCTCTTAGTATGCCACACTGTTCTCTAAGACCAAAAACTACGGAAAAGATGCTAATCTCTGTTAATAAAGAAAGCTCCTCACCAGAAGGTCTCGATACCCATGAACTCATAAGTCTGATCCAAAAAAAAAATATCTAAGAATCTCAGCTGTGAAGCACTGTATTCATTGTCAGAAACCTAGGTCCCAGGACAGTTGACTCCACCTCTCAGACCTCAGTTTCCTCATTTGTAAAAGAAGAAGTTGGACTAGATGTCATTAAGGTCCCTTTCAGTTCTAAGCCCTTTAGCCAGGAACTTTAATGGGACACAAGTATTTATAACATAGTCCAGCCCTCAACAGGACCTCTGCTACTTAAAATTCTATATACTATGCTGTAGATAGAGTAAGGTTGAAGCGCTTCTGAACAGCAAAAAAGAACTGCATAGATTTGCTATCCAGATGAACAGGCTGGACAGAGTTCTTGCATAGCCTAGAGAGGTTTTCATAGCTTAAAAGAGTTTTGTTTCTATTTACTTCTTTTTAAAACAATGCAAAGAATTTATTCTTCACTTTAAAAAAAACAGTCATCATGAAATGGAGATTTGGCTTGATATAGGATCCTATTTTTAGGTTCCGTGTTTTGATGTAGAATTCATTAGGAAATCAGCATCAGCATCATCAGTCTGTTTGGGAGCTATCCTATGTTGTTTTTGTTTTGTTTCTTTTCTTTTTTCCTCTCCAGGTCTAGCTTTCCAACCTCTACTAAATCTGTTATTCTCTAAACTCTCCACAGCCCCTTTAAATTGTGAAGCTTCAAACTGAAATGGTTTATTAATTGAAGCCTGATCAGTACAGCGTATGCTGAGAGAACTAAACTTATTTTATTTTGTTCATACCTCCCAGCAAAGACAGTAGTTAGGGAACACTTCAAGCTCCCTCTTGTTCCCCTGCCTCAGGAGGAAGAAGGGTTCATCTGCTGGTTTCTGATCTACCTGGCTATGTATCATTATAATGTAGACCCACCAGAAGCCACAGCCCCTGCCACAGTAACCTCCCTCCATACTGCCTCCAAGGTCCATTCTTGCAAACTCTCTCTTGGTTTCTGAGCCTTGGATATTGTCTTCCTCAGCACATGATTTGTTCTGCTGGTCCCTGACTTTATGCCATAGAATAGTCAAGAAAATCATTTCTCTGAACTAGCCCTGTCCCATGGTCCCTAGGGGCAGCCAGGAGAAACAAATGCATGGACTGAGAAGAATTGTAGAGGAGGACCTGCTGGCTTTTTTTTTTTTAAGTCTGAGGAGCCATTAATAAAGTTAAAAACGACAACCACTTTAGATCCCCAGAACTGAAGATCATAGTAGAAGGTGCATTGGTTCTGGAGTCATTAATCTAGGTTCAAATTATGCCTCTGGCACTTAGTACCCGTGTGACCTTGAGCAAGTTATTTTACCTCTGTGCCTAAGTTTTCTCATCTGTAAAATGGAGGAGGGTTGGATTAATTGACCCTCTGAGATACCTGCTAAGTCTAGATCTATGACCTTATATAACAGAAGTAATGTTAGTATCCATTACTTGATAAAATACTTAATGACCAAAAAAAAACCTGCTCTGGATACAGTGATGCTTTTAAATGAATTCACATCTTATTCATGTCAATTTCCACAAAATTGTTTTCCTGAGCAGCATTTGCATAAAAAGATCTATATGAAGATCGTAGCAGAGAAAGAGAAGCTAGAGGCAAGAATTAAGAATCTCCATATTGTGTCAACATGTCCTTTGTATTGCATGTGCATACAAATAGTATCTGAGTTATTAGGAGGCCCTCCAAATTATGTCAATACATACACAAGAGGAGGGGTGGTACACCTGCTAGAATACAAAAGAGAAGGCTAAAAGATCAGAGGAAAGTATGGTGAAGAAATGCTCCAGGAGAATTGAAAGAAAGAGGGAGAATTTTTTTTATTTGGGAGGATCAGGGTAACATATATATAGAATCCTGTTTGGATGAGTTAATTGATGCATCTGAAGGGCAATGTTCTATCTGAGTTTACCTAGAATGGAAAAGAGATGGCTGATAAAAGAATGAAAAAAACAAACAAACTAACAAGACACAGAACTAGAAAAGCATGGGAATATGAGAGCATTTAGTGTAAGAAGAGATAATCCATTTAGATTCTAATAAGATGGTATTGTATATCCAAAGTTGGAAGGGACTTCAGGCTATCTAGTCTAATGCTGTCATTTTACAGATGAGAAAAGTGAGGCCCAGGGAGTTGCCCAAGGTTACTCTGGTAGTAATAGAATTGGAATTTGTAACCCACTGGTCATCGGAGTCCAGGGCCAATGCTTTTTCCACTGTACCATTAAATGCAGGCTAGCCTGATTGCAAAGGCTTGGAGATCATCAAAGTCTTTCACCGTTACCAGTAAGCTGTTAGGGCTCATTATATAAACATAGATCTGAGTAAGAAATTGCACATGGAGGATTTCACAGACACTAAACCTAATGAATAGCTCTTGTTGCCCTATAACTTTGTGTTTTGATGGATATCCTAGTACCTGTTATTAATAGGCTATTTATGTTCTTGTTGCCTACAGTCTGTCAGGATGCCCACGAGCCACATCAGCCATGAAGAAAGCAAAGTTGTCAGGAGAACAAATGCTAACGATAAAGCAGCGGGCCAGTAATGGTAAATGCTCAGTAGTTACATTTTTAATTGCATCTATCAGTCAGGGGAGGAGGGTGGAGTGGGAGAAACAAAACCTGGATAGTTATAGGGAATGGGTTTGGGTTGGTGGGGAGAGAATAAGCATTTATGTAGCACCTACTGCATGCCAGACATGGTTCTAAGCACCTTATAAATAATCTCTTTTGATCCTCACAATAACTTGGTAGGTAGGTGCCATAATTATCCCCATTTTACAGATGAGGAAACTGAGGCAAACAGAAGTTAAATAACTGGCCTGAGGGAACAGTTAAGTGTATGAGCCCACATTTAAAATCAGGACTTTAGTCCTGGTTTTCCTTTTTTCTTTGAAATAATATGATACCATTAAGGATCCTTTTCAGCACCAAAAAAGCCAGAAGTACAAAGAACTTTGTCCATCCATAAACCTGATATTGTTGAAGGGAGAAAACAATAAATATTGGTAGTGAGAACACGGTGTGATGTGGTACAATGGAAAATGTGTTGAATTTGGAGCTATAGGGTCTGGACTAAAATTTCAGCTCTTCTATTTACTGAGTGATCCTGGACAAGTCTTTTCATTTTTTTGAGTCTCAGTCTCTTCATCCATAAAATGAGGGGGCCAGACTAAATTATCTCAAGTTATTTCAAATAATCTCAAATTATTTCAACTCTAAATCTATAATGCTAGATTATAGTATGTGTATAGAATTACATAAATTATATGTATGCACATCAGTTAATATTTATTGTTCAGTCTGGGCAAGATTCTCATGTCATAGGTAAGGAGAAAAATACAACTTTTCTATGTAGAGATAAGGGAAGGATTCTTGAGGGAGATGTCACTTGGGCTGAGACCTTAAAGGAAAAGAAGGTTCTTAATAAGTGGAAGTGAAGGGAAAGAACACATTCTAAGCAATACTTTCATGAGCTGAGTTTTTAAAGACTCCCCTTAATTTCCAGACATCTCCTCTACAAGGGCCTTGCTAAGTGCCTAGCCACTGGCACCAAGGACCACACCTGGGAACCCACTCTCTTGATTGGTGATTGCTTCTCTAGGTAACAGCTAGGTGGCACAGTGGATAGAACTCTGGACCTGAAGTCAAGAGGTCCTGAGTTCAAATCTAGACTCAGAAACTTACTAGCTCTGTGACCTTAGGCAATTTACTTACCCTCTATTTGCTTCAGTTTCCTTATCTATAAAATTAATCAATCAATAAATATTTATTAAGTGCCTATTATGTGCCAGGCACTGAACATACAAAATGAGGCACAAGGAAGTCCCTGCCCTGAAGGAGTTTATGATCTAATGAAGGAGACAACATGTAAACAAATATATACAAACAAGCTACCTACAAGATAAATAGGAAATAATTAACAGAGGAAAGGCACTATAATTAAGAAGGGTTGGGGAAGACTCTGAGCTAAAGATGGAATTTTAATTGGAATTTAAAGGAAGCTCAGGGAGTCAGAAGAAGGAGTTTAGGAGGGAGAAATTCCAGGGACAGCCAAAGAAAGTGCCCCAGAGTAAAGAGTTGAGAGTGTCATGTTCCTGGAACTGCCAACAGGCTAGTGTTACTGCATCGAAGAGTACTGGGCAGGGAGGAGTCCAGGTATGAGAAGATTGGAAAGGTACAAGGGGACTAGGGAGGGGAATAACAACAAGTTACCTTTCAAAGTGGTTGTGAGACTAAAATGAAATAATATGTTTGGTAAACTTTAAAGTGCTATCTATATAAACATTAGCTATCTCTATTTCACAAAAGTTCCAGTTATTCTTTACTTCACTTACTTCTTTTCCATCACCTCTTATGCAGACTCCTTGCCAATCATCTGTCTTCACTGAATCTTTTCCTCCCTTCTTGCCTCCAGTTCTGGAACTATGGTTCATTTTTCACATCAATTTTGTTATTTGTTCCTGAATGGAATATATCATTTTACTCCCTTATGGTCAAATTCACCATCCTTGTAACTTTGTGGACCAAAGTATCTCTCCCTGCCCACAACTCTCCAGTACAAGTTGCTTCTACCATTAGATTGTAAGCTTCTTGAGGGTAGGGATTGTCTTTGCTTTTGTATCAGTATCCCCAGTGTTTAACATAGAGCTAAATCTGCACTCAAACTCTTCTCCCTCCATCATTTTTATATCCCACCTAAGAGAGAATTGTGGGATCATAGTCTTTTTACCTGTAGACTCACATACTCACTTGTAGGTGAGATATCTATGTCCATCATTTTGTATTCAGATTCTTACAAAGAAAATCACAGTTGCCATGAAGTACAGAGCTGGAAAGAGCAAAATTATCTGAAATTCCATTTTTCCTTCTTGCTTCTTCTCTTCTATGAACCTGATTCTTAACTCATCCACAGGCTTGTAGCTGCTGCACAGAAATTGTCCCCACTTTTCCCCCTTGTCGTTGGAAGCTCTCTGTACAGCTATGACAGTGATTACCACTCTCCAGTCTCACATAGGTCCTATGGCAATAGCTGGATTCTAATTCCAGTGATCAGGGAGAACTTCACTAAGTATTCAATGGAGTAGAGTTATCAAGAAGTCAACCTTCTGTTGACCGATGAAACAAAGTCCAGAAATCAGCCCATCTCAGAGCTCTGATTGGGTTCTAGGGCCTCTGGTCATGGGAGATTTTTTTAGTTTTTCATTTTGTTTTAAACCACAGAATCTTAGAGTTCATAAAATTAGCCATTGTGCCAGATACTTTCTGGATACTGGACTACAGATAAAAATATAAGCATCTTTTAACCCTCTAAAAACTTAAATCTACTATGGGATACACCATGTATGCAAGTATAATACGAAGTAGAATGGAGTAGTGACAAGGGAGATTCAGACAAAATTATTAGGGAAAATTTGAGCATGTAGAGAGCAACTTCAGCTGAGGGGAGGGGAAAGTGGGCTCGCAAAGGCTATATTTAGGAAGTTGTGCCTGAGTTAGGCATTAAAGAAAGAAGAGGATCAAAGGAGAGTATATCATAAAGAGAGGAGGCAGGAGAATTGGCAGAGTCTGAGAATCGTCTAATTCACTCTGACCCAGTGCTGGAACCCTTCCTGCAGTATCCTCCCATGGCCAGCCCTCCAGCTTCTCCCTAGGCAGCTGATGAAATGGAACCCACTTCTGATCACCTCAGACAGCCAGTCCATCATTGGACAGTTCTACTGGTTAAAAAGCTTTTGTTTATACTGATGTGAAAATCTGCCTCTGTGTTAACTTTTATCCATTTGTCTTAGTTGTACCCTTGATCCAAGATCTAAATCTCAACATCATCATCATCACCATCACCAGTAGCTAATAAACTACCTTAGAGTTTGCAAGACGCTTTCCATAAATGATTTTTATTTGTTCATTAACCTTGCTAAAACAAAACAAAAAACACAAAACCTTGACAAACATGTCATTGGAGAAATGATTGAGAACTTAGGCTTTTAGTCTGGAGAGAAGACCAAGGTTCAAGGAAGAAGCATGAACCCTGTGTTGGGATAGGTGAAGGGCAGTACTATATAAATATTGTAGACTAGGTTTGTTCATTTAACATTCCACAGATACCAGTAAAGCATTCATATGTCCATTTTTCATCCCTCCAGTTCACTACATGTCTCAGGCTCCCTTGTTTTCACATTTTACATTTCCTTTGTGATGCCTTTTATCCCCCATCTTGTGCAGAGGTCATCAATATTAATATTCTCTACTCTTGTTATGCCTACCATACAGCTCTGCATTGTTTTTTGGGTCACCCATGATTTTGAGTCTTTAGAGATTCCATGATTTGAAGCTATATTGCATCACTGAAAGAATATTTGTGTTAGGGAGGCTAAGTCAGTGCAGTGAATAGAGCACTGGCTCTGGAGTCAGGAGGACCTGAGTTCAAATATAGCCTCAGACACCTAACACTCAGTAGCCATATGACCGTGGGCAAGTTACTTAACCCCAAATGCCCTGCTTTCCCTCCTCCAAAAAAAAAAAAAAAGCAAAAAAAAAAAGAGAGAGAGAATATTTGTGTTACACAGATGAGTCTTTGTTTCAGGAAACAAGGAGATGAAGAAAAATGTCCACCTTGATTTGAAAGCTTCAAAAGAGTAATTGGTAATTGCTAATTTAAATAAAATAATTGTTTTGTGTTATTAAAAAAAAAGGCCTAAAATCACTGATGCTTATTACCTTAATTTCCTCACTTCATACTTCTTAACCTCTTTCAATCTAAATTTCTACCCCAACACTCACTGAAACTACTCTCTCCAAGGTTAGCATCAATTTATTATTATTAGCTGCCAAATCCATTGGCTTTTTCTCAGTTCTCAACTCTACTTGATTTTTCTGCATTTTGTAAGACTGTCAACCACCTTATCCTTCTAGATGCACTCCCTTTTCTTTTGGTTTCTTTGCGATTATTCTCTCTTGGTCCCTTTCCTAACTGTCAGATCATTCTGTCTCAGGTTCCTTTGCTGGATCATCATCCTTCCCCCACTCGCAGAGAATGGTTGTACTTAGGGGTTCTGTTCTTGGCCCTCTGCTCTCGTCTCTCTACTCTCCCTCTGTTGGTGGTATTATCTCATTGGTTCAATGATTATCTCTATACAGATGACTCCTAAGTCTACCTAGTTAACTCTGATGTCTCTACTGAATGCATCTCCATTTGCCAGCTGCCTACTAGACAAACCCATCTGGGTGTTCCATAGGAGTTTCAAACTCAACACATCAGGAAAGAAATTCATTAAATTTTCCTCTCTCCTCCAAACATCCCTATTTCTGTTGAGAGCATCATTATCTTTCCTGTGTCCCAGATTTGCAATCTCGAAGTCATCCCTGACTCTTTCTGTCTTTCTCACTTTCCATATCCAGTCTATTTGTCAAATCCTGTCAATTCTACATGCATACCATCTCTTGCATCTAACCCTTTGTCCCTGATTACATAACACTACTTTTTTTCAGTCTCTTAGCACCTATTACCTGGACTACAGTAATAACTCTCTAATTGGGTTCCCTGATTCCAGTCTCTCTTCTAATATATCTGCCACATAGCTACCAAAATTTATTCTTGAGAAACACACACACACACGGACTCACACATGTACACACACACACACGTACTCACACATGCAAACACACACACAGATCATAGATTGAGAGCTGGAAGGGACCATAGAGGCCATCAGTTCTAGCTTGGGCTTGACTTAGTACAATCCCCTGGTAGTTTAGATTCAATAAAGGAATAAAATGAGATGCTCATGGAGCATTCAAAAGTTAACAAAAAGAGATTTTATTCTTATTCATAACAAGAATATTTAACAAGGTTAGACACTGAGCTGATTCAGGTGAGCAGTGCTTCTTACACTAAATCACCCATCCTGATCCACCAGCCAGGCATCACAGTACCCCTCTAGCTTCTTGTAACTGCTTTGTACTCAGGCAATGAGGAAGTGACTTCAAGAGTCCCATGAGCTCAAGTCTCAAGGAAGGTCTCAGTACCTTGTAAGGAGAAAAAAAAAATAGCCCAACTTTCATGAGGAGAAGGGTTAGGACCTTGTTCAAACTATACTTTCCATCCCAAGCCCCTCCTTTTTGCAGATGAGGGAACTGAGGCCCAAGAAAGGTTAGGAATTGCTCAAAGTTACAGAGGTCAGATTTCACCACAGGTCCTCTAACTCCAAAGCGTTGATCTTCCCTTTCCCAGGAGTAGATTACATCATCTCACCTTGTCTTCCCCTATCAATTTTCAGTGGCTCATGACTGCCTCTGGGTTGCTGAATATTTAAAGCTCTCTACCATCTCCCTTCTATATATCTTTTCTGTCTTGTTTTTTTCCTCCCTTTCCTTCATGTGTTCTCCATTCCAGTAGTACTGGCCTACAAGTGCTTCTTTGCATACCACATGCCATCCCCTGCCATTGCACAGTCTTCCTCACCTCTGCCTCTTATGTTGTCTCATTTCATTCCAGGCCTAACTGAAATGCCACCTCCTACCACATAAGGTTTTTTAGATCCCTCTGGGTATTCTTCCCCCTGAAATCACTTTACATGTATTTTGTATATAACTTTGTGATATGGTGTACATGGTACACATATACATGGTACACACACACACACACACACACACACGCACACACACATACCCCAAATGCAATCTATGCTCCTCGAAGACAGGAAACATTTCATTTTAATGCCAACAACGAATTAAGTGCCTTACACTTAGCAAGTACTTAATACATATTTGTCACATTGAATTGAATGGAGCATCACATTTTGGATGACACTAAGAAATAGATTTATGTATAAAGGAGAGCAACCTGGAAAGTAATAGACTTGAAATTGTATCATGGGAATGGCTAAAGGAATTGGAATGTGCAGATTTGTCACATAGAAATGAAATTAAATTAGTAACACTGCAGAAAGTAGAATTGGAACCATACGTAGAGGTTTCCATCATCATCTACTGCTACAGATTTTTTTAAGTTCAGCATAAGGAAAAACTTTCTAACAATTCAAATTTTCCAAACAGTTAAATGGGCCTTTTTTCATACAACAGTGAGCTTCTCTTCATTTGAAACAGAGACTAGATGGCTTCTTTGGAGGAATGCTGTAGAGGGGATTCATGAAGGGAATACAGTTAAGTGGGCCTGAGAGAGAGAGGGGAACAAAGCAACCAGGAAGTCTGTGAACCACAGAGAGGGTGA
Source organism: Pseudochirops corinnae (assembly GCA_028646515.1). NCBI lineage: Eukaryota > Metazoa > Chordata > Mammalia > Diprotodontia > Pseudocheiridae > Pseudochirops > Pseudochirops corinnae. The sequence goes on from CM053585.1 coordinate 151,874,535, forward strand.
TCTTGGTGATGTTCATCAACCACTCCCAGACATAGGCTACACATGCATACAGTCAAACACTTTGGTCTAGCCACCAGACCCTAACTCTAATAGGGAGCCGCAGGGCAGGTCCAGGTGCCTTTGGCAGATATTTAGATGGGGGAGGGGGCAGAAGGGGACAGAAGGGGATGGGAGAAAAGTCAAAGAGATTCCAAAATTTTAAGACTTGATTATTGGAAGAAAGGTTCACATGGACAGAAATTGTAAGCTAAAAAGGGGGACATCTGAGAGAATAAGATGATGAGCAGAGCATCTGGAGTGAGTTAACCAAGGCTTTGCCCCAGAAGACAAAAATTTGGGGCATGCAAAATTTAACACATGCTCTTTTTCAGCAACATTGAAAAATCTAATTAATAACTAAAAGCTTAGCCCTAATTAGCAAGAATAACTAGATAAAATAGGAAGCTAAGAGATCTTGTTAATAATAGCCATCTGTGAGCCATTATCCCTGTTATTTTCATACTGATGGGTTTCATGCTACTTGCTTTGTGCGTATGTTGTGCTATTTGTTCAAGGCACCTGAATAGCTAGCTTTGTCTTGCATGATGATTTAATTTTTGATTTGTTGAGTTTCAGGTGCCAAGGGGGGAACCTGCTTTAGACAGTTAGATTGCTCACATCTCTTCAATACTTCAAGTTTTAAAAAAAGTTTTCCTTACAACAAACCTGTAATTTAGGTAGTATAATCATTATTATTATTCATATTTTATAGATGAAAAAACTCAGGTATAAAGAATAAATGACATGATCAGGGTCACAAAACTATTAAGTCTGAGCTCACGTATTCTGACTCCAAGACCAATGTTCTTTCCACTACTCCATGTCTCCTCTGTTATTGACAAACACAAAATAAAGGACTTTAGGTATGTGAGGGGTATAATCATCTAGCTGGAGAATCATAGAATTTCAGATTAGGATGGGGCATTAGAAGACATCAGGTGGCACAGTGAATGGAGCACCAGCCCTGGTGTCAGAAGGACCTGAATTCAAATCCTCAGACACTTAATACTTGCTAGCTGTATGACTTTGGGCAAGTCACTTAACCCCAATTGCCCTGCTTTCCCTCCTCCAGAAAGACCAAAAAAAAAAAAAGACATCTATGCCAACCCAAATATCATGGAGAATCCACTCCATAGTATGACTAATAAGTGGTCTTCCAGCCTTTATTTGAAGATCTCCAGTAAATGGAAACCTGCTGTCTCCAATAGTACCTCAATCTAATTTTGGATAGCTATAATTATTAGGCTTCACTTCATTCTGTTATTGTTTAGTCATTTTCAGTTATGTCCAACTCTGTGTGACCCCTTTTGGGGTTTTCATGGCCAGATTCTCAAGTGGTTTGCCATTTCCTTCTCCAGTTCATTTTGCAGATAAGGAAACTGAGGCAAACAGAGTTAAGTGACACACCCAAGTTCACACAGCTAGTAAGAGTCTGAGGCTAGATTTGAATTCATTATATCCTGACTCCAGGCCCCGTGCACTATTCATTGTACCACCTAGCTGCCCCAATACTTCCTTACTTAGATCGATCCTAAATTGTATTCTCTGCATTTTTACCCATTGCTCCTATGAAGCAGAACAAGACTGATCCATCTTCTATGTTAGAAGCTTTCAGATACTTGACAACAGCCATCAAGGGACTCCCATGATTTCTCTGCTTCAGGCTAAATATCCCAAAGTCTTTCAAATGATCCTCATATGGCATAATCTCAAGGTCTTTCCCTATCTTGGTTGCCTTTCTTTGTATGCTCTCCAGTTTATCAATGTTCTTCCTATAATGTGGCACCAAGAGCTTAGCACAATACTCTAAACATTGACTGAGCAGATCACAGTACAGTGGGACTCACATCTCCCCCATGCTGGACGTTATGCCTCTCTTAGATGCCCCATTACACTTTTGAATCATAATGAAATTTTAATACAGCAAAACCCCAGATTTTTCCAAATAAAATGCTGTTGAACTATGCCTCCCCCATCTGGTATTGTTGAAGTCTATTACAATTAGAACCCAAATGTATGACTTTATAGCTATGCTTGTTAAACATCACCTTATTTGATTCAGATCAATTTTCTTTTTTTTTAATTTAATTTTATTTATTTTAGTTTACATCATTCATTTCCACGAGATTTTGAGTTACAAATTTTCTCCCCATCTTTCCCCTACCCCCCTCTCGAAACAGCCATCCCCTTGTATAACCCTTCCCCCAATCTATTCTCTCCTATGTCCTCCCCCATCACCCCTCTAACTTTCTGATAGGGCAGGATGGATCTCCCTTACACCGTGCCTGTGTATCTTAAGTTCCAGTTGGATATAATTAATAATAATAATTGTGTATATATATATATGTATATATACATATATGTTTTTAACATTTGATTATAGAACTTTAAATTCTAGATTCTTTCTCTTCCTCCCTTGTCAGCCGCCCCCACTGGAAGAACAAGCAATCAAATACAGGCTGTACATGTGTAATTACATAGAACCTCTCCACAGTGGGCTCATTGTGAGAGACTGTTTACATGTCCCTCCTTCCTATCCCACCCCCATTCCACTCTCTATCCTGTCCCTGTCCCTCTACAGAGGTGTGCACTTCCATCAGCCCTACCCCCACCCTGCCCTCCCCTCCATCATCCCACCTCTCATCCCCCTTCCCCCTACTCTCCTGTGTGGCAAGATGCCCAGTTTAGAGTTTATGTCATTCCTTCCCTAAGCCAAATTCCCTGAGAGTAAGGTTGACTCTTTCCCTTTTGCCTTCCTGTTCTCCCCCTCCATTGAAACAATTATCCTTTGTCTCTTCCATGAGATGCTCAACCCCATTCTGA
>CM053585.1:151877896-151911391 GCA_028646515.1 Pseudochirops corinnae
GTTGACTCTTTCCCTTTTGCCTTCCTGTTCTCCCCCTCCATTGAAACAATTATCCTTTGTCTCTTCCATGAGATGCTCAACCCCATTCTGACTCTCCCTGTTTCCTCTCAATCTAATCCTCTCTCACCTCAGTATTTCACCTTTTATAATATTCAGATCAATTTTCTAACACATCAAGAACTTTTTGGATCATTATTAGCCAACATTTTAGATGAGCCCTCCCCCTTGCTTTGTGTCACCTTCAGATTTGATAAACATGCCATCTCTACCTTTATGAAAATCATTGATAAGAGGAGGGAAGGGAATAGGCATTTATACAGTGCCTATGTGCCAAGCACTGTGCTAAATAATATTTTAAAATATCTCATTTGATCCCTACAACAACCCTGTAATATAGGTGCTATTATTATCCCCATTTTATGTGGAGGAGACTCAGGCAGACACAGGTTAAGTGACTTGCCCAGGGTCACATAGCTAGTATCTGATACTGAATTTGTGTTCAGGTCTTCCTGACTCCAGGCCCAGTGTTCTATTCACCGCACCAGTTAGCTGCCTTCTGACAAATATATTAAATGGCACAAACCAAGAACCTGTCCCTGGAGGACTACACTAGAACTGCCTTCCTAGTAGACATCAAAATATTCATTACTATTTGAGGGGTTTATCTCTTCAACCATTTTTAACTCCATATAATTATACAATTATCCAGGTTATATCTTTCCATCTTTTCTAAAACAATAACATGAGAAATTTGTCTAATGCTTAGTTAAAATGAAGGTAACTTTACCTATAGTATTCCCCTGATCTGCCAATCTAGGAATCTTGTTGAAAAAACAAATGAGATTAGCATCACCATTCTTGATGAAGCCACACTGGCTCTTGGTGATCACTGCTACCCACTACCCAGTCCCTTCCCAGTACATATAAGGATATTGCCAAGAATCAAAGTCAAACTCCCTAGCTTACTTACTGATTACTTACTTACTTACTTACTTAGCTTACTGCTTCAAGATTTCATTCTCTTCTTTTAAAAAATGAGCATATTTACCCTTCTCCAATCCTATGATACTTCTCCCATTCTCCGAGATCTTTCAGCAGTAACAGATAGTGACTGAGTAAACCTATATTTTTTTCCACAGAATCGCTGGATCATTGATCTAGAGTTATAAAAGACCCTAGAGGCTGTAGTGAGAAACAGAGGTCCAGAGAGAGTATGTGGCTTGTCTAAGGTCACTTAGGTGTTAAATGGAAGAGGTGGAATATACTATCTGAGTCAGTCAGTCAAAAGTTAATAAGTATTAAGCACCTCCCATGTGCCAAGCCCTGTTTTAACCATTGAGGACGTAATGTACTTGGGCCTGGTGAAGTTGGAAGTAAGGTAAAGTTATCCAAGTACCAACTCAGTAGCAACTAGATTCTTTCTTATGATCTCCCCAGCTTGGGTATTCACTCCTCAGCCGTTTTTGCTGTCTTTTACGATCTGAGGAAGTGGAAAGTTTTGATTTGAGCAGATCTGCTTTCTCTGTCATCCATTATGACTGGTACTGTCTCTTCCTTGGTTCTTTTCTTTTCCTAAGAATGATAAATTCTTTAAAGCATCTTTTTTGTTTTTCTTAGCTTTCCCTGAGCCTCCGCTCAAACTTTGAGACACTGTGCACTGTCACAGAACATTCCATGCCTTTGTATCCATACTCTGTCATTTTCCCTTGCTCCAAGATTATTTGAATGTCCTTTAAAAAAACCAAACAACTAAGCCAGTCGAGTTCTCATATATCCACATAGCCTATTTCCATCCTTTCTCCTTCATTGTAATTATTTCTCTTCAAGTCTTAGAATTTACTTTCTAAAAAATTCTCCTGTGGAACTTAAAGCAATCATTTTCCTAAAAAAGGGGGGAAGCTTAAAACTATCCCTGAAACCATTAAAATCAATCTTCCCCCAGTCTAAAGGCATGTCAGATAATGATGATAGCTAGTATCTATATACCCAGATTTCTTTTCCTCCTCTATCACAAGTTCTAAATAGAACTGTCACTTCCCACCAGGGTTCTGATCATTTCCATCTAGGCATCTACCTCTTTGCTGGTAAGAGTCTGACTAAAATTTCCCCTTGCTGGTTCCTCCATTTCTTACTAGGTGAAATAATGATTAAGGTGAGTCAGAAAAATATTATCTGCTCAATTTGGGCCAGGGGAGGGGGACAGGCAGACAGAGGGAGAGAGGAAGGAAAGAGGGAAAGAGGGGAGGGGAAAAGCAAGAAGCAGAGAGGGAGAGGAAGCAAGAGAGTCAGAGAGAGACAGAGTATGAGGAGAGACAGACAATTGACTTCTCCACCAGTGCTATTTAATGACTTGATGCCATACTTATGATCTATTTCCAAGCCTCTTAATCTATTTCTCATTCTGTCAGACAAACCATAGTTTATATATTTATTTCTGCTTCTGTTGATCTTCACCTAAATTCGCTGTACCATATTTCCTTCCTCCTCTGGTTCATGGATTATTAGACATAAAGGGTGATACCATAAGCAAATTAGGAGAACATAGGATAGTTTACCTGTTAGATCTATGGATAGGGGAAGAATTTAGGATCAAACAAAATATAGAGATCATTACAAAATTTAAAATGGATAATCTTGATTGGTTTTGTGTAAACAAAACCAATACAACCAAAACCAGAAGGAAAGCAGAAAACGGGCGGAGGGGGAGGCATTTATAGCAAGTGTCTCTGATTAAGGCCTTATTTCTCAGATACAGAGAAAACTGACTCAAATTTCTAAGAATAGAAGTCATTCCCTAACTCATAAATGGTCAAAGGATATGAACAGACAGTTTTCAGAAGAAGAAATCAAAGCTATCTATAGTCGGATAAAAAATGCTCTAAATCACTATTGATTAGAGAAACACAAATTGAAACAACTTTGAGGTACCACCTCACATCTATAAGATTGGATAATATGACAGAAAAGGAAAATGATCAATGTTTGTGGGAAGACTGGGACACTAATGCATTGTTGGCAGAGCTGCGAACTAATCCAACCATTTTGGACAACAATTTGGAACCAGGCCCAAAGGGCTATCCCCCTTTTTACCCAGTAATACCATTATTAGATCTGTATCCCAAAGAGCTTTTAAAAAGGGAAAAGAACCAATTTGCACAAAAATATTCGTAGCATTTTTTTTATAGTGATACAGAATTGGAAATTGAAGGGATGCCGATCAGCTGGGAAGCGGTTGGACAAGTTGTGGTACATGATTGTAGTAGAATATTATTGTGCTGTAAGAAATAACAAGCAGGGGCTGATTTAAGGAAAACCTGGAAAGATTTATAAGAACTGATTCAAAGTGTAATGAGCAAAATAGGAGAACGCTGTACACAGCAAGAGCAGTATTATAAGATGAACAACTATAAATGACTTAGCTATTTTCAGCAATACAAAGATCCAAGACAATCAAAGGACTCATGATGAAAAATGCCATCCACCTCCAGAGAAAGAACTGATGTCTGAATACAGCATCAGATTTTTCACTTTCTTTCTTTTTGTTTTTGTTCAAGTTTTCTTGTACAAAATGACTAATATAGAAATATTTTGCATGATTGCACATGCTTATTGTTTCTTAATCTACCTTGACATTTCTCCTTTTGATTATCCTATTCCATTCAAATAAGTTATACTCTCCAAAAATATATTACATGTATGAGTCATCCCAAGTCTCAGACCCCTCATTTCACAGTTGATAGGGCTAATACTCAGAAAATGAAATGATTTATCTAAGCTCACAAAGCTGATAGCATTGGTAGAACAGGGCATAAATCCCCTCTGGTTTGCTCAGTTCCAGATATTTCCTTACGCATTTTTATTCCCTAATATCTGTTGTTTTGGATAGTTAATCCTATCGGATGCAATACCCACATTAACATAATGATTTTTTAAAAATAAGACTTGAGGGAGGGTGGGTGGCATAGTGAGTGAATAGAGCACTGGCCCTGGAGTCAGAAGGACCTGAGTTCAAGTCTGGCCTCAGAAACTTAACATTTACTAGCAGTATAACCTTGAGCAAGTCACTTAACCCCAATTGCCCTGCCCTCTCCTCTCCAAAAAAAAAAAGCAAAAAAAAAAAAAAAAAAGACTTGTTGGAAGTTATTTGGTGAAAGTTTGAAGGTTAAACTCTCTAAGTACCTTGATAGGTCTTTGAGGCTTTGCTCACACTTGAGAAATATAGTCTCATCCCATGTAATTTTGTAAATTGTCCTAAAGACTTGGAACCATTCACATAAAATGTGAGTTGAATCAAATATACAATTATAGACATAACTTTTAATATTTCATCATACTTCAGGACATGCATGACTGTGATCTCATTGAAATGAACACATCTTCTGGCCACTCGTTCTCTGATTAATGTCCATGACTTTCCATAAATGTTCAGTAAGTTACCTACCAAAAGCACTGGAGTCTTGGCACTTTTATCTCAATACAGTCAAAAATAATTAATTTTAATCTGTGGATATATGTCATATGAGGAACTTGGGATGTTTAGCCTAAAGAAGAAGAGACTTATAAGGGCCATGATGGTTGTCCTCATATATTTAAAGGGTTATAATATGAAGGAGAGGTTAGACTAAGACTTAGGCCCAGAAGGCAAAATGATGAGCAATGAGTAGAAGCTGCAAAGAGAGAAATTTAGGCTTAATATAAAAAAACAAAACCTTCCTAAGAATTAAAACTATCCCAAAATGGAAAATAATGCCGTTGGGGTGGTGATTTTTCCTTTCCTTGGAAATCTTCAGATAAAGGATGTATGATCATTTGTGTATTATGAAGTACAGATAATAAGAAAGTTGAAGGACGCCACGTAGAAGACTTTCAAGAAGGTGAAAAATGAAATTACAGAATAATAACTTGAGGAGGTAGCAGGGTTAAGGAAAGAGGTGTATGTGTGTGTCTGTGTCTGTGTGTGTCTGTGTCTGTGTGTATGTGTTTAAGATGTGGGAAACCTATTTTAGGGAGCTAGATAGTACAGTAGAGTGCTAGACCTGGAGTTAGGAAGACATGAATTTGAATCTTGCCTCAGACCCTTACTAACTATGTGATTCTGGGCTTAACTTCTCTAAGCCCCAAATTCTATAAATAGGGATTAGTAACAGCATTTGGCTCACAGGGTTTTTATGAAGTTCTCATAAGGTAATATACTAAACTGTGTTGCAGACCTTAAAGTGTTATACAGAAATCATCATCATCAATTATCACCTGAGTTGTCTCTGAGTAGAAGGAAAAGCACCAGTGGAGAAGGAGAGAGTAACGATTCAAGAAAAAGAAAGGGTTGTTTAATAAAATAGGGCCCCAGAGAAGGCAGGAGTGCCTGGAGTCAAGGCCAGAGGTAGAGTTAAGTGCCTTCTCATTATGCATGAAGAGCAAGAGAATAAGCCTCCAAATGAACTCAAAGGATAGACTATGCTTTGTAAATACAGTAGGTTGGAAAAATGTCCCAAGTCCATCTAGTCAGAGGAACACTGATTCTCACACACACACACACACACACACACACACACACACACACCTGCTACTTACATATACTTACATGTATAAATTCATATGGTTCACCCACTCACAGTCAGCTTCCCCTAACACAATCAGATGTAAGTAATGGTGCAAGTATAAACACAGATCTTCATATCTCCCCCAGATCTTCCTATCTCCCCCCATCTTTAGATCTATGACCTCTGGATCCTATGATCTAAGACTATTCAACAAGTTTGAATTAGAGTGAATGCTATTTTGAATAATTTTGTGTTACTTTGATAACTTTACCTTATTTATTTAGAAGTCTTATAACTTCATTTGTGTAGGAAACTCTCAGAGAGCAACCTTCTATTAATGCAGATCAGCAGCTGTTTTACAACTTATGGGCTTAGAGAATTGCTGGAGTCACTAAAGGTTTAGATCATTTGCCCAGGATCATACAGATAGTATATTAAAGGTGGGGTTTCAACCTAGGTCAACCTGGCTCTTAAGCCAGCTGTCTGTTTACTGTGCCATGCTATTTCTCTACCACAGTCAATGAATAAATATTTATTATGTGCTTACTAATGTGGAGGCCCTCTGTGAAGGCTCCAGAGATACAAAGAAAGGCTTAGGACAGACCCTGCTTTTAGGGAGTTCACGGTCTAGTGTGGAAGGCAACAGAAAAATGACTGTGTATAAGCAAGATAATTCCAGGACACATTAGAGATAATCAACAGAAAAAAGTCAATAGGATTAAGGGGGATCAAGAAAGGCTTCATGAAGAAAGTAGATTTTTAGCTGGGATCAAATCAAATAATGTTTGTACAACACTTAACACAGTGCCTAGTGTATGTGAGGCACGAAATATATGCTTATTCCTTTCCCCTTTCACAATGTGTGTGATTTCTAAATCAAAGGAAAGTCAAGTTTAGGGCTTGCCATGATTTTGTTTTCACCCGTAACAATGTCAAAAATAGAGAGTCACTGATTTTTAACAATCTAACATTGCCTAATTTTGAACTGAGAATAGCACCAATTGGTCTAATATGATTTATCTAGGAGGAATTTAAAATCTTCTTTAAGTATCATCCAAACATTGGTGCTGTAAGAACTCAGGAGGCACACAGGTAGCCAGACTCATTAATGGTTCATATTTATATAGCACTTTAAAGTTCACAAAATTCTTTACATGCAAAGTACATGGTACACTTTGTGAACTACATTTCCATAAGCAATCATTATGTTCATGGTGTAGAGATTAATGTAGCGGGTGTGGCGCTGGGCTCAGAGTCAGGAATATCTAGGTTCGGATCCCTTCCCAGATGCTAAATGTAACTGTGGGACCCTGAAACAAGTCATTTCACCTCTGTGCTTCAGTTTCTTTGTCTGTAGTGTGGTTTTTGGTTTTTAAATGAAGGGGTTGGACTCAATGGCTTCTAAGCTCCCTTCAAGCTTCATATCTATGGTTTTATGAACTAGAGATCCTTAGGACAACCCTGTAATGTAGGTGCTGTTTTATATTTTGCATATCAAAGATGAGGAGACTATGTCTCAAATAGATTAAGTGACCCAGAGCCACAAAGCTATTTGGTGGTAGAGCCAAGAAAAGAACCCAAGTCTCTTAACTCCTAATCCAATGAATCCACTTTCCACTCTATCATGTAGTCAATGAACTACTCGAGAATAAGGACCAAAATTTACAAGTATCAAAGCACTAAGAAAACACACACACACACACACACACACATACACACACACACACACACAAACGATGTGGGAATATAGGACTGATCTTGAGAAAATATTTTGTATTATTTTATTATTATTATGAAAAACAATATGAATTTTTTAAGAAGAATGCTGAATCCTTAAAGACAATTAGATTATTGAAGGATTAAGTAAGGAATATGAGTTAGAACTGGGACAAGGTATTTATGTACACCAGCACAGCAGGCAAGATTTGAAAATTAAAACTACTACATAGAACTTGAGAGACCTGTGGTAATAGAGGAGCAGCCCTTGCAGCCGGGAAGGCCTAGGTTTAAGTCCTTTCTCGGATATATAATGTACAACCTTGGACAAGTCACTTAACCCTTTAATTCCAAGACAATTCTCTTAAAGCCATAAGTTGTGCACAAGATTTGTAGATCTTCACATCTCTCTTGGTGGAAGGAATTTCCACATTGGGAGTTCCTGACACCAGTGAACTCATAGGTCCAAACAAAAATAAAACAAATCAAAACCCTAAAAGTCGAGCCCAGTAGAACTATGATCTATGATTCTGTGAACCAAAACTTCCTGGCTTCACTGATTGTGGAAGAAGTCCCACTTCACCATGAAAAGTGACATTTTTAACATTAAAAATGTGTTATTATAAAAGGACATATTCAAAAGTTAAGTCCCTTATGACACAGAACTGCCCACTTCATATGGCCCTTGAGGCAGCTGATGCAGCTGGCTTACCTACTCCTAGTCCTAACTCTGAAACCATCAGCATTGAATTCATAGTGAAAACACTTTAAATGTTGGTGTGCTAAAGTAAAAAGTAGTCTGCTATGACTGTACAGTCAGATTTTGAGTTTAAAAAACAAACAAAGAATTCAAACAAACAAAGAACAAAAAACTATACTGATTGGTTCTCCTAAGATTCCCCAAACACCCTTATTTGTGCTCAATGTCCTCTGGTTTTGTTGGCTCCTTTCTTCTTCCATTCCTCTACCATAGATCATAGGATCATAAATTTCAGTGTAGAAGGGACCTTAAATATTATCTTCATTTTACAGGAGAGGAAACTGATGCCCTAGGCAGAGCTTTCTCGCTCTTTAGAAGTAGCAAGAATCTTGCTGTTAAAGCAGAATTACTATACTAAATTTTGTTCTCCAAAATATGAGTATATTGCATTGGTTAATGTTGGTATTCATAGTAGAGTATTATGGATTAAGAGCTATAAATAACCAAAGAGAACATCAGATCTAGAACCTCCATTTTACAGATGTGGGATAATCAAAGTAGAATACCAGGTAACAGGTGAATTCTGCTCCTCTGGAAGAACAAGAACCTTAAGTCTTTGATTCATTTTTCTATTCAAAGATCTCATCTTTTCCTGCCTTACATTTCATAATCCTCCCCATCTTAATTCCTTTTTGTACTTGAAAAAGTTTTAATGAGAAAAAATAAAAGTAGTAAAGCAGAAGGTCAAGAATCTGCAATTGCTTTCTGTCAGAATTTTATGTAGAACTCAAGGAATTACATTTCAATCAAAAAAGGAAAAAAAAATCTAATGTTTTTAATTGCTGTAATCTGGATAATGGGATGATAAAATATTTGTTGCTCTTCTTTGTTTTTGTTTTTTAATCACAACAGGTATAGAAAATGATGAAGAAATCAAACAGTTAGATGAAGAAATCAAGGAGCTAAATGAATCCAATTCCCAGATGGAAGCTGACATGATTAAGCTCAGAACTCAGGTAACAGTTTTTCGAAGCCCTAAATTTCAGTCGCATCTCTCCATTCTCATGCCCAAGATATACAAGAATCACTAAGTTGTGGAAAGATAAATGTTTATTGCTTAAAAAAAAATTCCTCATTTTTAAAATTTACTTTAACACAGACCTGCACAACGTGAAGCTCATGGGTCTCTTGTGGCAGGACAAAGGATTTCCTCTACATACAAAAGATATTTTCCTATACATCTTTCAAGGGCTGCCGGAAATCCTTTGGCCTGCCCCAAGTGGGTGAGGCAGCCTTCAGGCTGTAGGTTGCACAGGCCTGCTATAACATTTTTTTTTGCTGAGAGTGAGCTTACTTTGAAATTTTTTGTAATGAAGTTTGATCCAACCCAATAGTCATCATTTTGTTTTTGTTTTTTTCCAAAGAAAATTCATTTGTGAAGTCATTTCTGGAAGATCCCCAGATTTTTTCTTTTCCTTTCCTCCTGCTTTAGGCCATTGTTATATACTAAACCCTAATTAGAATATCCACCATTATCATCTCAGGGTAACAAGCTTGTTGTGACCTACTTGCTCATCAAAGTTTGACCAGTATGGAAGTACTTTAGGTTGTAATCACACTCTCAAGGTGACATATGATTGCCCAGAATTCCTCATAGAAAGATGCACTATGATGTGGCACTGAAAGAGGGTACTGATGAGTTCTGGGGTTGGATGTGATCTAAAGGATAGTCTAAGATAAAATATAATTATTGGCAAAGAAGCCCACTTCATTTTTGTAAATCAGGTAAGGCACACATATATACTACCAGTTTTCCCTCAAATCCCAGCTTGGGACCCACCAGTCTCACCGAAAGAGCACATACATTCCAATAATAGATGTCATTGTAGAATATTCTTGACTAATGGTTCACCTGGATGGAAATGGCTCCAGAGAACTGTTAATGTACTCCAAAGAGTAGGCCAAAAGACTCTTGCTCTTCCGTGCACATTGGGCACAGTTGTTCTACTGACTGACATTTCCTAGGGGCTTCCTGGAGTGAACAATAAGTGAAGAAAAATCTGTTGCACAAAACTCTGAGGTTGTGGGTACAGATTCAGGGCCATAAATTGAGTCCAGCTACTGCATCTGCCTGTCCAGGAGCTATTCTTGGGATAACCCTGCTACAACCACTCTTTAAGTACTGGTCTGTGAGCTCCAAACTCCTGCCCAGATAAAAGGAAGCTCTGAAATGAGTTGGGGATTTTCTTAACAATTCCTTAGCACTTTGGGTATTATTTCTGAGACCCTTCTGTTTGGCCAGTAATCAGACTTATTGAGGTAGTTATGTCTGTAACTCCCTGAAAAAAAAACAGACTAAGTTCTATGAGCTGTAGCAACCCAGCAAGTTCCCCAACCATTTAAAAGTATTTATGACCAAATGAGATCTGGTTGGATTAAATAGGTCTCCCAACCCCTCTTTGTAGTACCTTTGTAATTTTCCGCAACACCCTATTAGAAAACCAGTGTTCATTTTGATGCGATTTTAAGGGGTCTAGGGAGCCCTCAAAGACTGAGGTAAAGGACAGGATCATCTGGAAAGAATTCATAGACTCAAGCAATGTTTAAGTCAAGTTGGCAAAAGCTTATTGTAACACTCTTCAGCAGGCAAGAATTCTTAAGGAACCTACACTTTTGGTATCTACTGTGGAGACTTTTTCCCAGAGTTTACCAGGAAAAGCCCATGGGAGGTGGGGGTGGGGTGGGGGGAGAGGGTCACAGAGAAGTGAGGTTTATTAGGTTTGCTATGTCACTAATGGTCAGGGCCATCCAGTCTGTTAGCAGTCAATGTCCTGTTTGACAAGATAGATTTAGGGAGTGTGCCTATGTTGTGAGTCTAGGATGCATATAAAGATGTAAGGAATAGGTATGCAATAGTCTGGTCGGTACTGGGTACCCTTATGAGTCAGTAAAAAGCCAGTATAAACCAATAATTCTTACAGGGTCAGCTTGTTACTGTACTAGGGAGAGAGATAAGTGTTTCACTGGAGCCCACTCATGAGTAATTACTACAGAGAGTGTCCTTGGGCTGGGAAGAAACTGCCCGATACAGTGTTTCTTGAGGCTAGGGAGAAATGCGGTCTTGGAATTGGGGTCTGAGCACAAGCACTCCATCAGTTTCACTCTGTTTTATGCTGTTTCATAGAATCACATAATATTAAAATTAGAAAGGACTTCGGAGGTGACCTAGACTGACCAAGAATATAGTCTGGTCAAGAATCCAACCAGGCACCACGTCACCTCGGCTTGCAGACTCCCCAGTGCGATGAAAGCCAATCCCTCCCGGGGCCCCCCATCTCACTATAACTGTTAGCTTGGCTGCGTGTTTACATCTTTGCAGCTCTCACACACGGCCCTTAGCTTTGGCCTCTAAAGCCAGAATGGACAAATTCAGTCCCTCTTGCACATGATAATCCTTCGGGTGCTTGAGGACAGTTGCTACTAAACACGCTCTTCCCCTCCCACGCTCACCCTTAAATGTTCTGTTAGTAGTTTGACCTCAGCAAAAGTGAATGTTCAGCCTAACATCACAAGGAATTTGTTATTTCATGAGATTATGTGGATTGCTAAAACAATACAAGAGCTGCTCATACATGATAAATTTCCTTTGCATGTCCTATTATTAGAACTTAGAAATCAAGTCTTTCTTCAGTGTTTATCCTCCACCAGCTCATTTTGTATTTTTTGGCATCTGAGGGAAATAGTTGCTTGGGATGAGCACCCATTTTCATCTGATATCAAAAATTAGTTTTAAGGGTTAATGTTTATTCACAGCTACTGATTTTCTCTTGTGAATTATCTGATCCAAATAAGGCTCTTCAAATGACCCTGGAATGGGGTTTTGTCTCATACATCCTTCATTTGTCTTTGGGAAGAAAGTGAGACTATAACACTAAGCTGGGATCCATTGTAAGACATTATACACAACCCAGCCCAGTCACAAATAAGCCTTTGCAAAACACCAGGGAAGAATACACAAGGGTTTATACAACCATCATTAAAAAGAAAGGCAGTTTTTAAATTAATTCATCATCTCAGGCGTAGTGGTTCAAGGTCAGGCTGCATCACACACATGGACAAGAGATATCCAGGTTGCCTCTATTTCAGTGGATGTTCTCATAAGGGCACAGACTGTCTTTTGCTGTTCTTTGTCATCTCATCTTAGCAGAGTTCCAGGCACACAGTAGGCACTTAATAAATGCTAGTCGAGTAACTGTGGTCAGACATCTTGGACCTGTGTTCAAACCTCATCAATCAGAAAATATCCTAGGCTGTTGTTTTTGGACATCCACACCCACCCCCCAAGAATCACGTTCCTTTTTCTTAAATATTTGTTTTGTAAGGTTGCCCAGTCAGTGGTTAAAATACAGCAAATGATGCTTTACATTTTTCATCTTACCTTCCAAGTTTATAGATTCATACAGTTTATTCTGCTTCTTTCCCTTATTTCTCTGTTTATTCTCTGACATTGGACACTAGTACTAGAAGGGACCTTAGCGATGGATGTGTAGTCAGGGACTTCAGCCCAAGCTCAACTCTGCTACTTTCCCTTTTGAAGGGATTTCATATTCCTTATCTTATAAAATTACTAAATGATTTCAAAGGTTCCTCTCCAACTTAAAATCTATTATACCTTAAGGTGCTCTTCTTAAAGGGTTTTATTAATTATAGCTCAAAACCAACTGTTATAAAAGTACAGATTGGTTTTGTTCACTAACCATTTCTAAGAATTTGTGTTTATGTGGTAGAGGTAAGAGGTTGAGGTCTTAGTATTATGGTTTGAAGGAAGCCAAAGATCCAGGGTTGGGTTCCAGCTAGGTGTATTACAGAAACCACTGTAGATTCTGATTTTTCAAACATCTGTTCTGGAAATCATCATGTGCTTCATGGGCCATTTTGCCATAGAAGAATGGGATATTTCTAAACCATGAAAAGCAAAATTCTTGTCACTTACACACTCTTCCAACACAGCCAGGAGACTGGAGCTCCCAGTGTATTTTTGTTCTAGCTACACATTTCTGTTCCACTAGTGGAGTCAACAGAGGGAACCATGAGAACTCCTGTGGCATTTTGAGAGTTATAGCTAATAATAACAGATAGCCTTCATATAGCACTTTAGGGTTTATAAATCACTTCACATGTGTTAGCTCATCTGATCTTTACACTGTATGAAGTAGGTGCTGTTTTTAGCCCAGTTTTGCAGATGAGGAAACTGAGGCAGACAAAGGTTAAATGACTGTCCCAGGGTCACCCAGATAGTGCATGATTGAAACAGAATTTTAATTCAGCTCTTCCTAACTCCAAGTTCTGTGGTCTACCCACTGCATTACCTAGATGTTCCTGAACTGTAGCCTCAAAAAATCTGTATGCAGCAACAAACTGTAATAGGAAGGCAGATATGAGGAAAAGTATAAGTAAACTTCTTGGGGTTGTTTGTTATACCATTGAAATAATCATCGATTATGTCTTTTTTTAATTGATGCTGTTTACAGTTAATTGATTTTGCCCTGTAACTGCCTAAGTCATGATTCTTTGTCTCTGAATTTAGTTCAGAAATGCAGCTGGCCTATAATGAGTTAAATTTACTAATACAGTTCTCCTATTAATCACTGTTCTGTTGTTGTGTCAAGGAAATCTGTTACCCTTATAGGATTCAGGTGAACACCAGGGAGTCTGGTCTAGTATCTTTATTCCACCAAGTTATCTTTCAAGGATGTCTGGTTTGTAATATAAATAAGTCTGGTGTGCTATCTCTGTCCTTGCAGATGCAGCTGGACTCAAACAATGAACATTTCTTAGTCACAGGAGGAAAGGAGGGGGTTGTTACTAGCCCTTATTCCTAATTTCCATCCAATCATATTTTCTTCCATCTATGATGCTAGCCTTCCTATTTTCGGTTCTTTCCAAAACTAAAAAGGAAGCTTCCCCCTTCATTATTGGTCTTAGCTTTGCTAGGGAGAATGAAATCCTATTTATTAGTAAATTTGTACTTTACTAATAGATTGATCATGCTCAGAACTTTGTGCCTTAGTCTACCTTCATTTTAACTGTTACACCACTGAAAAAGATGTGGGGGATTTCTGCAAGAATAGAATCCTCAAACAGATTTCTTCAAAATAGAATTAAGGTAAAAGATAAAACTAGTTTTATTTTCTGGATTTTTTAAATAGAGAAGCATTATAGTTGAAGAAGAAAAAAAAAACAACCAAGCTTTTAACTATTGGTGAGGTCCTCTCAATAACCTGTCCTTCATAACTTCTGCTCCACTCTAATGCTGGAGAGGCAGTGTGGTCAAGGAAATCAGGTGCTGGACTGGGCATCAGGAAGCCTGGGTTATAATGCTGGTTAGATTCTGCTTACTAGTTGTGGGACTGAGTAAGTCACTTAACCTCTCTAGGAGCATCAGTTTCCTCATCTGTCAAATAGAAATGATAATAGTACCTATCTCAAAATGGTAGTTCTAAGGATCAAATGAGTTAATATGTATTAAGTGCTACAAATCTCAGCTATTTTTCTTATGCTGCCTAGTGGCAACCAATCCATAAGCACTTGTCAACCTGAGCAAGTGCTGAATTTGTGTACCGAATTCAGTATTCTATTACCAGCACTGTCCTAGGCATCTGTGGGTACACAAAAGAAGTGCAAAATACAGTCCATATAACAGAAGGGGTAGTAGTTTAAGGGCCAGGCGTGGCGTCAAGAAGACCTGAGTTCAAGACCTGACTTTTATACTAAGCATTTAGCATAGAGCCTGGCACATCATAGATACTGTATAAATGTTCCACTTCTCTTCCCCCTATGTGACTGTGGGCAGGTTACTTAACTTCTTAGGGCTCCCAAACAATTATCTGAGACTATAAGATACATGTAAGGTGATGTTCTGCATTGGTGATGAGAGTTTCCACAGTAGTATTTTCCTACATTAATGAAAGTTTCAGGTCCAAACCAAATAAGATCAGTAACAACATATGTATCCACTGCTTTGAGGTTTTAAAAGATTCTCCCAGAACAACTCAGTGGATGATAAGCATAATCATGACCCCTGTTTTCAAGATAAGAAAACAGATATTCAGGAACTTAGATGAACTGCCAAAGCCCACCCAACTAGTTAATGTTGAACCTGGAATAGGAGTACAGGTCTTCTGATTCCAGGCCTAGTGTTCTTTTTGATGAAGCATAGGACAGTATGAGATCAAAAGTGGGTGTTTGGGACTACATTAGTAAGAGATCAGGACAAGAAGAAATCCAGTCAAGGTTGACTTTGGGAAGGAAAAGGGACCCAAGAAGTGCCTGGAAGGACTGATAGGATTTGAATATGTGGAAAGAATATTGTAACCATAAATAATTCACGTTTGGATGTCTGAATTAGACTTTCACCATCTAATTGGTACTGATGGTACCAATTTATGCAAACATGATTGACTTTTTTTTGAAGATCTCCATTCTACAAATTAATTGAATAGTTTCTAAACTTAATGGCATAAAGAACAGAGTGAGGTCAGCTGTTTGGGGAGGGTTTGGATTTGGTAGATTGGAAGATATCTTTGTACTTTATGAAGTCCCTGAAACAAATATTCAAAATGAAGATGGCAGTGGTCTTTAGCAGATAACTGGTGATATTCAGGACTAAATCACAAATGGATAGCATACTGTTATTGATTATTTCCAAGTGAGGCTGACTTTAATATGCAACATATTGAATCTAGGAAACACAGATTTTGAAGAATAAGGATAGAATACAATTTGTGGTTTCTAAAGACTAGTGGCTTTGAATGAGATTTTGTTTGTAAATGCCAGAGAAGCTGTAAAAATGGAATGAGACGAAAGAAAAACCTAAGAGATAAGAAAATGGAAGCTCCAGTAGAGTGGTGAAAGAAGCCAGAAAAAATTTTTTAAAAGGAGAAAGAAAAGAGGATAGAGGAACATGTGGAGGGCTCAACAGGAAGAATAGGGAAATAAGAGCAGGAAAGGAGTCATATATAGAAAGGACAAACGGGAAGTAGCAAAGGTACTCTATAATGACCAAAAGTTGGCACACCATACATTTTGGAGACTACAGAACATAAATTATAAATCTTATATAAGACCTAGAAGGAGTCATAGGAATCATAAAGACTAAGAGATATAGAAACTAAGGCTTAGAAATGTTAAGTAGTTTTTCCAGGATCACACAGGAAATTAGTGAAAGATTCATCTTTCAAAACAAGATCTTCTGGCTCAAAATCTAGCGACCTTTTCTCTATATTATTCTTTTTTCCACTCTGTTATTATTTTATCTGCTATTCTCCTAGCAGATGGGGTCTAATAGAAAGAGCAATGAGTTTGGCATCAAAGGTTCTGGCTTCATGTCCTGAGTCTTATATTTATTATCTGTTTGATCTTGAAAAAATGAAGAGGTTGTACTAGATGTGGTCGAAGGTCCCTTCCAGAATTAAATCGGTTTTTTCTAAGAGCCTAGGAAAATAAGGTTCACGTCCAGGGTATTGATAGTATGCCTCAGAGTACTGAGATCATAGTGCTTGATAGGAGAACCAATGTGCAATAACTGGGATTTCAAAGAGCATTGCATAACATTTATAGAGAGTTGGGCCAATCCACAGCCAAGATGGAAGTGTTAATTTCATGAGGATTGAAGTATCTGATTATAGACTGAGGTCATGTAGGAGCTAGGCACAAACAGAGATCTGGTGTTAGAGTTATCACAATTTAAAGGTCTTTATTTCACTCCGTATTAACTTTCTGTAAGATTGTTGAGCATAAAAAGAATGTTGGTAAACCATGAAAGGCTCTTTCTGGAAACGTTTGTTAGCTTAAAAAAGTGAAAAAAAAACCAAAACCCTAATATCTCTCTAGCATTTTTCTAAGAACACAGGAAAACCAACAGAATTAAATTGGCAGTTTTAGTATTTCATTTTAAATTTAAATTCAAGACTCAGAGGTGTAAATGTAATAGCAGCTAGCCAGTTAAACATGTAGAGCTGCTGACTGATTTTGTTAAAACTATGCCTGGGATATAACATACTAAAACAAAACCAAAAAATCAAAGTCTGCCAAAATAAAAGGTAAATATCAAAACCACTGTTTATCTACAGTAATACAAATTTGATCAACTTCCCCAATTTACTTTACGAAGTGACTCTTCCATTAAAGACAAACAAAATCAAGTCAATTGACAGAACTCGGTTTTCTAATTGCTGCAAACAAACCCTTAAAATGATATGTCTTTGCTCCCAACTTTGTGATTTAAAGCAAGAAAGTTACTTTTTTTTTCTTTTCTCCCCTCCCTCCATCCAATATTATTGTTTTCACCCGCTTCAAAGAGTGCGTGCGTCCTTTCAGCTTGCCTTATATTACATGTTACACAAATTTGTGCATTTTAGATTACCACAATGGAGAGCAACTTGAAGACGATAGAAGAGGAGAACAAAGTAATTGAACAGCAAAATGAGTCTCTTCTTCATGAACTGGCTAATTTAAGCCAGTCTTTAATTCATAGTCTAGCTAATATCCAGCTGCCACATATGGTAAGTGATTGAGAGCAAAAGTTAAGGAATTTGGCGGTCGTCCTCAGTTCACACCATACAGTAGATGTCTCTTTTTTTGTGTTTATGGTTCCTCAACCCGTTGGATGGTGGTGGTTACAACCTTGAAACCATAAAAATAAATGTAATCACAAAAAAACAAAAAGACATGGTGGGCCTGTACCAATGTATCCTGTAAAATTAAGTATGCTCTAAGTAGGCATTTTAAATATTATAAAATGGTGGCGATAAGCTATTATAGTATTTTATGCTTATATGAATATACTGTTAAGAATATAAAAGTTGTATATGAACTGCTATTTAATATCTCGTAGGATCCAATCAATGAACAAAATTTTGATGCTTACGTGACTACTTTGACGGACATGTATACAAATCAAGATCGTTATCAGAGTCCAGAAAATAAAGCCCTACTGGAAAATATAAAGCAGGCTGTGAGAGGAATTCAGGTCTGAACAGCTGCTGTAGTGATGAAAATCTTGCTTAAAAAAAAAAAGGATGCCTCTTGTTTTTTGCTGCTGTAACTTACCAGAAAGTGTTATATATTTATTTCTGTTGGAAACAGTGTTATGCTTACAAGACTTCATAATGATTTTATGTCTTGCTTTAAAGATAGTAACTGCAGAGTAGTTTTTTGAATACATTCACATTTTGTACGTTTTCATATAAGCTGACATAGTGTGATATGCCATGTAATGTTTATAGCTGCTAACGTATGCACATTTTTGGGGTATATATATTTCTGAAGAGGTAAGCTGATCAAAATAAATAGAGTGTAAATTCTTTTTAATGCTTTAGTGATTAAATGTTTTAGTATTTTGAACTGAAATGGACGAAAACAGCTTTGAATGACAATGTTGCGGCCCTGCAGCCACTTTTTAAACACTATCATTTTTCCTCATGTTGGAGAATTTTATGGGATTTAAGAAATACATTTTTTGTGTGTATTGTTTCATAGCAAGAATTGGTTGCAAAATGCTTTATTTTTGAACAATGCTTGAAAATATTATGTGGTCTTTGTTTTCAGAGGATGGTGTGTGGTGGGGGCAATAAAATGAGGTTTTTTTGGATTCCAAGGAAATGGCATGGATTAGATGTAAGATACAAGAAATGGGTGGTTTATTGTAAGACAACATCAAGCCATGGAAACTTGACAGAAGATTCAAAGCAGCTTAAACAGCACTTTTAAATTAACTTCTAAGCATTACATGGTATGAATATGGAAACTTCCATTAAGACAGGAACTTTTCAGAGGGGGACAACCTGAAGATTTCTTTTCTTTGCAAAAAAACAAAAACAAAAAATAAACTTCTGGAGCCACACTCTCTTAACTCCCCTGCAGCAGCTTTCAGTACCCCTCTGAACTGTCGGTAATTTACTATGTTGTTCATCTTTCAAAATTTGCGTGTTATCAATTTGAGCTACAAGATGATAATTTTAAAATTGATCTCTTTTTTCCTTTTTTTTTGCCTCTTTTCTTTTCTAAATAAACAAATTCTTAGTGACAACTCTAATTACTGGACTGACTTCTCAACCAATTTGTGTAGGAATGCAGTTCAGTAAGAATTTTGGGGTGGTTGTTTTATTCCCTTCTTCCCCCTTTGGCTTTGAATAAGCACTTACTATCCCATTCATAAGACTTTTTGAAATGATGCTTCATGTTCTACCTTTTGTTGGTGAACAATCGTTCCTACAGCATTCGCACATGCTTTGTTTGTTCTATTATTATTCTAACCTAAGAAGGAATGCAATCAGATTTTTAATGTAATTAAATATACTTGGGCACTTTTTTTTTGCTTTCCACTGGATCATTGTAAGACTTATTTGTACCTTCCAGATTTTATTCTTTCCTTCCCAATGACTGCACTATATGTATGCATAAGACCACTTTTTCTTATATTTGGCGGGTTATTTTTTTTTTTCATTTTTCCTTTTAGAGGAGTAATTTTAATGATGTGTTGTGTTTTCAGATGTTGGACTAATTTATGTTTCCTAGCATATCTTTTCCTTCCATGTCTTGATGTTATGCAGAAAGTACAAAAGTACTTTAAAAATTTTGTTATTGAAAAAAAAAGATGGGTTTTGTAAAAAAAAAATATTTTTAGCAGAACAGGACTTACAGGGTCATTGTCCCCACAATGTGCCAGTTGACTATTTGCACTTACCTTGTCCTATATATCCATACGGAGGTGTGCAATTTCTCGTGTCATTAGCCTTGTGACACTGGATCTGAACAAATTATAGTGGAGGCCATGGTGGCCCATCCAGTAATATTGCTAAGGGAGGCTACAGGGATCTCACAACAAATATTCTGATACAATACTCAACCTCGGTATATATATATGTATAAATATATGTATATCCCAGCGGCACTTTATACTGTTCACTGTACAAAAGCTTACAGTTTTCCACGAGGACTTTAATAACTAGCTGGGAAAAGATTATGTAATTACTTTGGGGCTCTGCAGTCTCTTCTCTCTACAGCGCCCTCTTTCTGTCGTGCTTCTTAGTTGTAGCTGCCATGCTCAGAATTGCCTTTTTGAGAGCTGAAGCAAGGTGCTTGTCGTTCACCTTATGCCATATATATTGTACTTTGG
Source organism: Pseudochirops corinnae (assembly GCA_028646515.1). NCBI lineage: Eukaryota > Metazoa > Chordata > Mammalia > Diprotodontia > Pseudocheiridae > Pseudochirops > Pseudochirops corinnae. The sequence continues at coordinate 151,898,031 of CM053585.1, forward strand.
CCCTAGCCTCTCTTTTAGGGCTTTCATTGTTCATAATGGCATATGCATTTCTCCACTGCATTGTGTCTGCCGCTTCTTTGCCAATATAGTAATGCTTTCAGTAGAGTAATAGATAGTATCAGTTTTGGATTCTTATTGTTATCACCTATGTACAATGGAAAGGGATTTTAAGCACAAATCTGCTGCTCATCTGATGTTGGTACATAATATCAAATCAAAAGTTATCTGTGACTATTATATAGGGATCACAAAAAAGTGTCACATATTAGAATGCTGACCTTTCATATGGAATTATTGTGAGTCATCAGAGTTTATTTATTATAACTTATTGTTCATATTCATTTCTAAGTTAATTTAAGTAATCATTTATTAAGACAGAATTTTGTATAAACTATTTATTGTGCTCTCTGTGGAACTGAAGTTTGATTTATTTTTGTACTACACGGCATGGATTTGTTGACATTTTAATTTTGCTATAAATGTGTGGAATCACAAGTTGCTGTGATACTTCATTTTTAAATTGTGAACTTTGTACAAATTTTGTCATGCTGGATGTTAACACATCTTACTCTAAATAAAAAAATGAAACAAAAAAAAACCGTGTTGCCACCTCTGTGCCATGGTGGCTCTGTCACTGACATCTTCCCTTTTCTGTCAGCCTAGAAATTATGGGGAAAGGAATGCATACTCAGCTGTAGGCAGAGTCCTGGGATTCCCACTCCCCATCCATCTCTGATACTTCATCTTGGAGAGAAAAGAGAAATTGAAGAGAAGGAGGGAATCAGTCCTACAGTATGTGCTCAGGCAGGTGCTTACCAAGCTGGAAAGGCTTCAAATACAAGCTGGTGATGGTATGAATGTCTGTTATGTGAAGCCCATCCTAGTAGAGTCAGGAGCTCATTCCCATAAGAAGTAGTGATAAACGTGTGTGTGTGTGTGTGTGTGTGTGTGTGTGTGGCCTGGGAAGAAGTAGCTTGCAAGGAGAGAGACAATCTCTCAACTGCTCAAAGGAGAATGGAAAAAAGGTGAGGAATTTATACATTTTTTATGACTGAGTGCGGGGAAGTGGAGCTTAGCCACTAGTACCTCAAAGCCAAGAAAATTAATGCCAAATTAATGTGTTTAAATGCAAAATGAACACAATAGATCAGGAATCTAAGAGGGGGTCCAGGCAGAAGAGCATCTGCAAACACGAAATGAGAAAGCAGGATGTTTGGTGATTTTTTAGATAAGTTAGGGTCCAATATGTCTGCTGCTCCCTCTGAGCTGGGCTGCTTTCAACAGTTTCAGGTGCCTCCAAATTCAGTTAATGTTTACTCTCAAAGGGTCCCTGGTGTGTAAAGCAACCCTGGGCTTCAGAAGTCCTCCTGACTGGCTAGCTTTGCTGTGCCCTTGTTTGCTCCCCAGTGAAAAAAGGAAACTAGCATATTTAGGCAACTAGTTGAGGCTCTCTAGAGCTCATGTCTACACCAGGAGGCATATACTTTCCTAGTAGGAACCATACCGCTAATAACGAGGTACAGGCTCTGGGAACCCCCTTGAGCTCTCCTTGAATCTTCCTATTTGATAAGGCATTTACCTGTGGCCCAAACCTTTGTTACTAACCTAGCCCTCCTGGGTATAGCAACTTCCCACCCTAGATCCTCTCAATATAGAACTATACCCAAATCTGTTACACCGTTGTACCCAGTATGAGTACGTTGAGCCCAGTATGGTTGGTAGGCTCCAGGTAGCCTCCAGCAATTTCCTACCCTGAATCACTCATTACTGGAGTCTGACCTCATTGACTCCTCCTGAAGACCCTCAAACCATAAAAATGATGAGGGTCAGGGTTAGGGATGCTCGAGACCCCAAAATACCAACACACCTGGTCCTGCTGAATGAATTTGACTCAAGTCTTCTCTCAGCCAGAGAAAAGCAAAGTTTATTAAAAGTTCACCATAATGGGTAGTGTCTTAAGGAGCCTCCGTATCTGAGACGCTTGCATTGGGCAAACTGGCCAGAATCACCTGACACAAGGTGAGTCAGTGCTAGGTTATTCTCCAGCCTTCCCCTTTTATGGAGGCAAGTTAGGGTCTGATATACAGAAAGGTTGTAGGAGGAATCTAGGGGTGGTCTAGAGGAGTTTGGGGAAGGTCTTCAGGAGGAGTCAATGAGGTCAGACTCCAGTAATGAGTGATTATGGGTGGGAAGTTGCTGGAGGCTACCTGGAAATGACAGACAATGGTGGGCTAGGCCAGTTCTAGGGCATAACAGATTTGGGTATATTTATTTTGGGAGGATCAAGGGTGGGAAGTTGCTGGACAAAAAGGAGGGCTAGGCTAGTAACAAAGGTTTGGGCAGAGGCACAAAGAAAGGCTTAAGGCCTCAGGTAAATGCCTCATCAAATGGGAAGATTCAAGGAGAGCTCCAGGGGATTCCCAGAGCTTATAGCACATCACTAGTATCTCAAAGTCAAGAAAATTAATGTAGCTCTACCACAACACATCATGAAATCACAACAGATTTTGGGTGGGCAAAGCCCCCACCTCAACAATTTTTGGTGTTCCTCGTTTTAAATTGCAACAAGAGCGGATTGCAAATAGTATATGCTTAATAAATTGTTAATTTGAATTGAATGAAAAATATAGGGGCTCATCTGGAAATGTTTGGAATAAAAAATTCTGCAGTAATATTTAGATTACTGCTTGCTGTGGTAGAAGAGCAACATGATTTTTATTGGATTAGAAACACTGTTTTAAGTTTGTTGATTTTACATTAATTTTCTCACCCTCCCACCTCAACCCCCCCCCCCACCCCATCCCCTGCCAAAAAGGAAAAAAAGGCAAAGGCAAACAGTCTCTACCCTCAAAATTTTCATTCTATTGAGAGAATAGATGATGTACATATAGATAAGTAAATTCAATGACTATACAAAGTTAAACAGTTATTACAAAAGTAAAAAAGCCCTGTGAACATAAATTGTGAAATAAAAACACGTCCCATGGAGTCGTCTCTGGACGACTGGATATAAGCAATAGGTCACCAGGAAAAAACCCTTGCAAACTTAGAGCATTTAATTAAATTTTCTTTTGTGACTGCATTGTTTCCTGCGATGTGGGTTAAACGGATCCTTGTCACAGTTAAGAGCCACCAGGCACCTTATATAATAATCTTGGCTAGCGTTTTCACATTCTGTTTACTTTGGCTACACTTTTTGGAATAGTGAACATGCCTCAACTCAGTTCCTCGTTAAGAGTCTCTCATGCATGCCAATGTTCCAAGGACAAAGATTCCGCACAAACTAAAGCGAAGTCTCACTGAAATGGTCTCCGGTGAGTATAATCCCCTAAAAAAGTTTGGGCTGATCACCCTGGCTTTGAGTGCTTCTAGAATCATTTGCAATTCTAGCATCACAAAGTGGATTATAAATAGGGCACTTCAGGTATCCCTTGTAGATTCCCAGGAAATGGGCTAGGGAAGAGAGGAAAATACAGGGGAACTCATTGACAAGAGTCCAGGGAATTATGGGCGCTGGTGTCTTCATAGATTAATGTGGGCCACCTAGGGATGCGGGGAGGAGATGCCCCAAGAAAGCACAAGGGTCAAGTACCCTGCTAGCTGAGATGAAATTGTCAGCCCCTGGCAAAGAGGTGAAGATATGTAAAAAGACCTAGGTCTAGAATGAGATATGTGGGCTACCATCTAATAAAAGTGGTGAAAGAGAGGGGAAACGCCCTTCTACCTTAGTAAATCGTTGTTTTGCAGGGGCCAGAAGGCGCTTAAAGATGAGGTGCAGGCCTTCGGAGCCCCCTTGAGCTCTCCTGGAATCTTCCTAGATAAGGCATTTGCCTGAGGGCATGGTCTTACGTGGGAAGATTCCAGGAGAGCTCAAGGGGGCTCCCAGACCTGCATCTCATCACCTAATACCAAAAGTGAAGGTCTGGGACCCGGAAGGAAATGTAGCATCAGAGCCAGAAGCAAAGATGACAGATGCAGACCCTCAGCAATAAGAACAATTCAGTTCAGTTTTAGAGAGCCTGATTAAGCCGAGGCGTTGAGAAAATGACCTATTTGCTTGGATGTTATCTCCCAGGTGAGAATTGTGAACTCTTGAGGTCAAGGATTATTTCAATTTTGCCATTGTATTCCCACCGATTAGCACAGTATCTGGAATAGAATAGGTGCTAAATTGTTAAGCTGGAAGCAATCTTAAAGATGTTTGAGTTAATACGTTTTAATAATTTGACACCAATGGAAGCATAATTGATAGTCACGTGGTAACTTAAGGTTTGCAAAACACTTTACCTACATTCTCTATTGAACTTGAACCTCAAAAAACTGTAAGAAGTGTTACAGGCATTGTTATCTCCATTTTATAAGGGGGGAAACTGAGGCTAAGAGAGATCAAGTGATTTGCCCAGGGTTACCCACCTAGATTTTCCTGGCTTCAGATCCAGTGTTCTATCTTGCAACAGATATGACGCATGGAGAACACTACACTGGAATTTAAAGAATTCAGGAGTCCTCTCCATATCATAATGAGGTGCCACATTAGGTTTTTATGGACAGGGGCTTTTTTTGGGGGGGGGAGACATTCATTTTACCCAGGGTACACTATGAGAACCCCACAGTTGGGGGGAGGAACAACTATGGGATGTGTTTTTAGGTCTGCAAGGTCAGTGAGTCCATGGACAGTCGTGGTTACCATGTCTGTTACCAGTTAGTGTCTTGATTTGACAAAATAGATTGGGAAGTGGACATATATCTTGACTTCTGGAATGTATACGGTGACTAAGGGAGTCAGTAGGAGATAGTTCTGTTTATACAAGGGAAATTCTACAGAGGTCATCTTGCTCTGGTAATAGAGACAGAAGGTTTGCTTCACTGGGGCCCACTCATAAGTTATTGCCAGAGATATGGTCTTTGGGCTAGGGTCCAACCACCCCATTAGGTTCATATGTATTGAGAATATAGACAGCCTATGTGCTCCAGGGGCATGCACCTACATTAATGTCAAGAAACCTGGAGGAAAATACCTCAGACCATTGGGTGATCACCACATAGAAGATGAAGGTGAGAGCAAAGAGGAAGGTCCCCTGTACATGGGTATGCAGGGGTTGTACAGGATGAGAAGGTATAGATGAGATCACAGATCCATCATATCTGAAGTACGGCAGATAGCATTATCTTTGCTGAGCTTTGCAAGGGGAAGACGCTTGTCTCTCACAGGACCTTGTGCTCAGAGGGTATTAGAGTTGTTAATCAACACATGCCTTCATTCAAACCAAAGGAGGTGCTTTTATTGCCAGAGAGACTCCATAGGAAAGATGAATATGATCAGTTCAGAGTAGGAACTGATCACATAGTAATTACTGGGAGAGGGGGGCATAGAGTGTCATTCTTTCTTATTTCTTGTGGTGTTAGATGAGAGTGTTGACCTGTTTCAAAGGTTTGGTTAAAGGAGACAAAAAATTAGTAATATAAAATTACAACATTTATTCATTATTCCCCTAAGGCTAGCTTTACTGCTTATACATGAGTGCAGGACTAGAGTCCTGACTGACAAACAAAAGAATGAGAGAGCTTAAGTACATTTTAGGACCATCCCAATTAGGGGTGGCTGAGTTACACAAATTTATGATCCCCATAATGGTTTAATCATTGTATGAGAAAAGGAATTTCTTAATTGGATAAATGACAAATACAGAAAAATGAGAGCTGACAAAGTGTCAATTGAAATTACGATTCAGAACATCTGTGTTTCCTTTACCATTAACATTTCATAATAAGGTGTATGTTCAGATAATCTTAAGATAAGAAAAAGTCCCGTTATTCAAGTTAATGCCTTGAGTTGAGGGTCTCATCCTGAAGGGCATAAAGTAGGCCTCTTCTGGTTTGTTGACATAACAAGGGGTATTCTCCGAACTCAGAGAAGCAAGACAAAGCTGGGTCTGAATTAGAAATTTATGATCTCTGGATGCCTGTGTTAAATCCTACTCCCAGCCTTATCTGGTCTCTGGAGTGGCTGAGATATAAAGAGAGCTTTTTTGTAAAATGAGGCAGAACAGCCTCTTTGATTAATTCAAACTTTAGCCAAAATATGATATTAAATGATTATCAAGAGGTACTGTGTTTTAATGGATTGGCAGCTAAGCTTGTAATCAGGAGAACCTGGGTTTAAGTCCTGCCGCTGACAGGTGTGAGTGATATGACCCTGGACAAATCCAAGCCTTTAAAGTAGCAGAGGACGTGTGGATATGATGAGGTTCAGAGGCACTCCAAGTGATACAGTTTGAGGCGGGGGGGAGGGGGGGCGGGATTTGAGGAACCCTTCAAGGATCAGAGTACTGGACAAGATCGTCTGGAATTGTAAGACCCCGAATCTCGAGTTTCGACCACGACCCTTCCCTTCCCGACGAGGAGGCCATTTGATGTAAAAACAAGAGGTTTTATTTAGAGCCGATGCATCGGGGCCACACTCATAACCCTAGCTGGTCAGAGGAGTCCGACCCCTAGGGACTACATTGCAGGGTTTATAAAGGCAACATGGAAAGTTTCTTAATCTGCAGGTGCCTAGGGGGTTTACGCAAGGGGAGGAGGGGGAGTGCTCACAGTTCTCGCTGGGGGCTTTTTTGGTGGTTTTTTTCTGGAATTTAGATAAACTGTTGGTACAGGGTGTGCCCTAGATTGTGAAACAAAGGGGGCCAGTAACAAGGGCTTAACAAAACTAGCAGATAAGGGGGCCAGTAACAAGGGCTTAACAAAACTAGCAGAAGACTTTTCAGAATGAATTCAGGGACTGAAGCAATTTTTAAGTCAAGTTGGCAAAAGTGTATTGTTAAGCTTTTCAGCAAGCAAAAGTTTATAAAAAACTTTTGACCTTAAAGGGGTACAGTTAAAGTTCACTTAGGATAATCTATAGCCGAATATGCTAACTAGGTGTTTCAGGGCAGGATTAGGGAGTGGTTAAGGAGTGGTCAGTTCTTAAAGGACAATACTTTTTGTGTCTACTTTGCAGTGTTAACCCAGAGTTCACCTGGAAGAGTCCAGGGGAGTGCCATCCGGAGGTGTAGTTTTTAGGTCTACAACAGTCTCTAAGTCAGGGCTGATTGAGGAATGCCCCAGTATGCCACCCATCAGTGTCTCATTTGACAAGATAGATGTAGGGAGTATACATATAATGCCTCAGGTAAACATAACGAGGAGTCCAAAATGTAAATAATGAGGTAGAGTATAGATAATCCAGTGGAATTCTTACAGGTACACTTGTTACTGTACTACCAGGAATAGTGTTTTGAGGCTAAGGAAAAATGTGATTTTGAAATTGGTGTGTGGGACAGTGACCCTTACCCAAATAAAATAAATAACTCAGAGGTAGAAACAGAAAAGATTTTATTACTCTCTAGTGAGAATGGGGAGTCACAACTGCTAGGAACAGCTAGCAGGGGGAGGCAAGGGACAGAAAACAAAGCTTGACTATATACCCTAAGGCAAAAACCTCCTCCTCCCACCACTCACCTTTACTCCCACAGGTTGGGACTTCAGGCACACATTCTACCTTGAAAATCTACCCTAGGGACAAAGAACAAGGAAATACTGAAAACAGTATATGCTTATTTGACAAATTCTCAATTTAGGACAGGAATAACAGGAAAGCGGGCAATTTTCCAGTAATTTCTGGTTTCCTATTCCAGTAAATCAAGTGGTTTCTGGTAAATGGAAACTTACGCCTGGGCTTCTGACACTGTTGTCAGTTGCTGAGGAGTTTTCACTTTTTTCTCACACTCACTGGGGTTCAAGCACAGGCACCCAAACACCCCATCACAAGGTTGTCTGGAAAGAATTCACTCTGGCAGTTTCCAAATTAAGTAAAGGCATTTATTGAGGATAACACACAACACAACACACCAAGCAACTCTAGTCCCTTAAGATAGATGCAGCTTAAGGGCAGGTGGCAGCTTGAGGGGAGTTGAGTAAGCAGAATACCACCCCATTTAAGGGGGACCACCCTCCACTTAAGGAGAAGGCCCCCTAGCCAGAAGAGGCTAGGGGTTCTTATAGAGTAAAACCTACTATGGGGAGGTATAGAGGACCACAGGCCAGTGGGACTCTGACCCTGATGGCTGAATAAGCCCTCTCAGCTGAAAAGCCTGCTACCAGGCCTAGATTGGTTCCCCACCTCCAACGTATTATGTCCTGGTGATGAGTGGTATACACCCCCCGCCTGGGAAAGGGGAGGTGCGCAGTGTTTGGGGGGGGGAGGGAACAAACAAGGTATTGCAGCTGAAGGAGATTTGTGGCTTTGCTCTATAAAAGCTTCTGCTTGCGATAATAAAGTCCACCACTCTCGGAGTCTTTTTTGTGCTCTCCATCAGCACCTGGGTAAGTAACTCTTTCTTGTCCCACTGCTGGACAGCAGGGCCCCTCACATACAGGGAAATGAAATAATCAGGGACTGTAGTTTCAGACATCTTACCTTTTCATCTTTTTTCTTGTTCCTACTATTTCTTAAAGTGGACCTATGAGTCACATCTTTTATTTGTGTATTATGTTTCCCCCAGTATAATGTAAGTTTTTTGAGTACAGGAACTGTTCAAGTTTTCCCTATTTGTTCCAAACAGGTGATTTCTAGGTTATAGACAAGTTCCTACCACTTAGCCAATCTCTTGTTTCTTTTGCTTTCCTTTTCCTTTCCTCTCATTTCTTGTTAATTAAATTTTTATACACCCTCCTCCCAAAAGCAACTCCAAAGTCCCACCTCCTCCACTCTGCCTTCAGAGATCATCCTATCCAGAGGTGTATGTTGGCACTTGCTGGCTGTGCCCCCAGCCTGGCGCTGATTACCTACAGAAGGACTTCTAACTAGTTTGTGAACACCTGGAGGAAAGGAACTGTTTTCCTTTCGGTACCTTTGTATTCATTACTAGCACCAAGTAGTTTTAATAAAGATTAATGGAAAACATAAATGAATATGAAAAGATAAAAGATGTGAAGGAGAGGAACAAGGGCTTCTTACTGAAAAAGGGGGTGGGGTGGGGTGGGCGGGGGAAGAGAAACTGTAAGAGTGAAAACTGGGTCAGTCTAAGATCTTACAAAACCTCTTCCAGATTAAAGGGGGGAAAGAGGTGGAGTCTGGGCAGTAGTTTGGAGCCCCACCCACCTCTTTTCTTGATTTAAAACTGCTGGGTTTGCAGCCTGCCAGTTCACGTCTCTAAAGGTCAGACTCATTTTTTTCACCAAGCTTTTAGAGAGATTGGAGATGAGCTGGAAACACAATCAAACGTACTATGACTATGGCTGGGAGCCTAAAGGCTCTGAAAGACAGTATGGGCAGCCACACCAGGTATTAGGTAAGTCCGAAGGAATTGAGGTGGGGAGGGATGCTTGGATGTTTACCTGGGGACAACTGAGACTGAGTCCTCTTCCTAGGAGAGACTTGACAGAATTCAGAGGTAGACTACTGCTCTGTCAATCTATCTGCCTTGTCTCAGGCTTTCCCAGGTCATAGGATCAAAGATTTAAAGCTAAAATGTCTCTCAGCAGGTTGTCTAATCTGTCCCTAGTTCCATTTAACAAATGTGACAATTTAAATCTGAGCAAGGTTAACTGACAGCCCAAAATGACAAAGGTCAGGGAAATGAAGCAGCAGGGTTTTGAAGTCACTACCAGCTCTATGTCTTCAGTCCTAATTCACTGACTTCATCTGAAAGATTAGAAAACCCACCTGCTGCAGTTAATGGCATTGGTTGCTATAGTAAGAGGCCAGCTGAGGAGGAGGGGGTCAGGTCAGATGGAGGGGACAATGGTCATTGATCATTTTGTGTAGTACATCTTTAGTGAGTAACAGTATTTAGCTAACTTCTGGTCTGCCCTTCTTTCAAGACTGTTCCAATAGAACAGGACCTGGGGCCTGATTTTGCTACACTGAAAATGTCTAAAAATGGGCATTATCAATTTTTTAATGTTCAGACAGAATTATTTAAAAAGAGGGAAAAATTGCAAACCAAGTTCTAGGGAAGTCTCATGAACTGAAGTGGTTAATTTCAGTATATGTTTTTAAAAATATGCATCCTAAGGACTAGACCTGCTAACCAATCTCTTCCTTCCCTTCAATCTGTCAGTAATGTTGGGGTTGATAATCTGACTAACAGATCAGCCTCTGCCCAGCAACAGCAGAAGTTTCTACTCGGTAAAAAGACCTTGTTTATGAAACTACGTAGTCTTCTTCCTGTTTTTTTTTTTTTTAAATACTGTGTTTGATTTAGAGGAAGGCCTAGTAAATTACTCCAAATCTGCTATTTAACTCTTCTTGAGTGTGACCATGGGCAAGTGATTTTCCTGTTTTGGGTGGCTGAGTGCCTCTATAAAATGGGGAATAGATGAGATTGTTCTCTAGGATATACTTCCACATTTCTAAATCTATGATCCAAAATTGGAAAGCTCCTTTAAGGTTCCTCATGTAGAACCCCCCACACACACATTTTTAAAATGAACTGTACATTCTAGTAATAGATAAAGATAATGCTTTAAGTATGTAGTAAATATTACTTATAGTCTATAACTTACATATGTGTAAACAAATGTAAATAATAATGTGTAATAAATAATAGCATCTAGAATGAACTTGAGAGTAAACTATCCACATCCTGGCTTAGCTGGTACTCCTCCAGGCATGTTGACAACCGTAACCTGACTGCCCCTCTCAGCCCCTCAGACAACCCTTAAGTTTTAACCTGGGGAACTTTAAGCTTGGAAGATCCTCATTGGATCACCTTCTACCTCTTTTCCCTAAAGCAATGAAAACACCGGTCTCTCCAAGAAAAGAGCTCTACCCAGTTTACAAAATGGTCTACAGTTTCATTTTATCTTCGCTGTAGCCCTGTCAGGTGATATTTGCCTCTTGCCCCCATCACAAATGAAGAGACTGAAGCTTAGGGGCTTAAGTTACTTGTGAAGAACAATACAGCTAGTGAATGAGATAGGATTTGAATCCAAGCCTTTCATAAGCCTTGGGGTCCTGGCTTGGAGTTTAATACACAGCAAGATGAAAGCATTTTACTTGGTAAACGTGAGGGCTTTTCTGGTTTTAGGACCACAGGAATCTAGTCTAACCCTGAATTAGAAGTCATAAAACCAGACTTGGGGGTGGCAAAAAGAGTCGGAATTTGTCTTGTCCATCAAGATCAAAACTCAGGACTGAGTTTTTGGGATTTTTAGAGGTTTATTATTTTGCAAAGAGGAGAGCCCCAGAATATGTGGCCTGTTCCCCCTGTGTAGGATGTAGTGTGGTCCTCTCATTTGCTAAAGTACATAGAGCCTTTGGCCTTAGGGCCATAAGGAAAATGAGTTGTAAAAACAAGAGGTTTTATTTAGAGCCGATGCATCGGGGCCGCACTCATAACCCTAGCGGGTCAGAGGAGTCCGACCCCCAGGGACTACATTGCAGGGTTTATAAAGGCAAAAACCACAGAGCTATTAGATCATGGAAAGTTTCTTAATCTTCAGGTGCCTAGGGGGTTTACGCAAGGGGAGGAGGGGGAGTGCTCACAGTTCTCGCTGGGGGCTTTTTTTGGTGGTTTTTTCTGGAACTTAGATAAACTGTTGGTACAGGGTGTGCCTTAGATTGTGAAACTAAGGGGGCCAGTAACAAGGGCTTAACCAAACTAGCAGATAAGGGGGCCAGTAACAAGGGCTTAACAAAACTAGCAGAAGACTTTTCAGAGTATATAAGAGAACTGGCTCTAAGCTGTGATTAATGAGACTTGCTGTTTGAGGAGAGGAATTTGGGATATAACTAAATTTTGTTTGGAGTTTGAATCCAGTATGGTGGCCTGCATCAAATGCCCCACAAGCTACTCGGAGGGAGTGTGATCCTATACTGATAACAGGTGGAAGTCTACATTTGGTAAAGGCCGAAGGGGCAATTGCAGTCTCAGCTTCGATAGGACCCCTCTGGCAAATTGCCCATGAAATTCCTTTGAAACAGGAATGTGTCCACCTATTCCTGACTCTAGCTGTGAGGTGGTACCTAATACCGGATGGCTGGATATCTGTGACCTTACCTGAATTTAAATTTAACAGAGCCAAGGACGGTTATCCTGTCATATTTGGAACGTCATATGTCCTTGCTTATCCCTTCTATAGCGAGTTTCTATGATCAGAGCAAGTAATCAGTAAAAGATAAGAACCATCTTGTTTTGAGGTTGGCAAATGTATAGGAAAGCTGAATAGACTGAATAATAGTTTTGATGGGAAATGTGAAAGACAGGAAGGTTTGGGACAAATGAGAATTTATCCATGCCCCCCTTGTCTCTAAATAATTGATAACCAGTTTCAGAAAGGTTTAAGTATGCTGAGTGTGTGAGGAAGTATTTTTAGAAAGCAGAAAGATTTGTAAGTTGATTCTAAAATTCTGGGGAAAGCAACAGGATCAGATTGATTCTTCTAAGAATTATGTAGGTGTATAAGACTGGCTTTCAAAATGTCTCTATCATGGAAACTCAAACCTTGAGCATGTTTGGTAATAAGAGTAAAAGTTTGGATTTTTTGATGCAGTGTTGTAACTGTTGTGAAACTTTATTGTTATCTACCTAGCCTGTATGGCTATAAAGCTGAACCATTTATATGTGTCTGTGATGTTGGATCATGTCTCTGTGGGCCGCTGTCCACAGAGTCTGATTGTGCCTTTGCTCCTGAGTGATGAACGTCTGAGCCAAGGGACCTGGAAAGGACGATGTGGACAGCCTCTCCAGGAATCCAGGCCTGCACCACTTTAAATTATTGCTTTGTGTTATTCTCATTGTGTTACCTTGATCTCCCTTACTGTTAGAAAATCTTATGTGACAATTTGAAGGTTTATAAAGTTTTCAATTCAGTATTGTTAAATTTATGTAATAAGTTGTAAAGCAGAACAGTGTGTGCTGCTGCAATATGGATTTGTGGCTATTCCATGAACTAAGCAAAAGTTAACATTTGTAACTGAGTGTTTCTGTAAAAGATTCAATTTCTGAAGTATCTTTCTTCCAATTAGAGGATAGACAAGCTTTGTGAAACAAGGATGTATGTTTGCTATTCAATTGTGAAGTTTAACTCAGAAACCTCTTTTGTTTTAACGTTTGCAATTATGTTAGTGAAGAATATTTTATGAGGCACCTAGTCTATGTAGCAGGTGAGATATTAAGGACAGTTAAATAGTCTGAGTAATGGATTGTACTAGCCCATACTCACTCTGCTTCTGGTCATTTTCCTACTTCTTTTAGCCTCTTGTTTGTCTTCTCACTTTGCTAGATTTGTATATTTTAGGCCAAACACCTTTGGATCGGGTGTCTGCTGAGTTCCAGACAGTGGCTGCAGCCCCTGCCCCTTGACTGATGGACCCC
>CM053585.1:151911891-151961653 GCA_028646515.1 Pseudochirops corinnae
TCTACATCAACAGGGGAGTTCATGCCTTCTCAACAATGGGACAGAGTTTGCACCTTCCACACTTAGCACTTAGTACTGTCCCTCCACTTAGTACTAAGTGCTAAGTATCCTGCTAAACCAATTACTATTACAGAAGGTTAAGTGACTTTTAATCCATTAACCATTCCCAACTCCTTCTGCTGAAGTCTTATTCATTATTTAAATTATAACTTGAATGTTATCTTTAAAAAGTTATTAATGCTCAAAAAAATCATTATTTTTCTCATAACATGGTCCCCTTTCATTATAATAAAGAAGTGCATTAAGTATAACAAAACCAACATATTAGTTTATTTCCATCAGTACTACTATTATATCTTGCAGAAAACTTTCTTGTATCATGTCAAAGGAACTTATCACATATTCTTTTGTTTTATGGTTATTTTTTATGTGTCATTTAATTCATTTAAAAGAACATGAAAGGGTCAGCTAGGTAGTACAGTGAATAGAGCACCAGCCCTGGAGTCAGGAGGACCTGAGTTCAAATCCCTCAGACACTTAATACTTACTAGCTGTGTGACCTTGAGCAAGTCGCTTAACCCCAATTGCCCTTCAAAAAGCAAAAACAAAAACAAATAAAAGAATATGAAAATCTACAAACCTATGAAAAGTACTATGATGTACAGAGAATTAAAAAATAAAAAGAAAACAGCCCCTGCCCTCAAAGATTTTGTGTGTGTGTGTGTGTATTACTAAGGAAGATAGAATATGTACACAATTAAATACAATACAAGGTAGAGTGTGATAGGAACAGAGGAAACATCTTGACAAAATATGTTAGGAACACTTGAGGAGGGAGAAAAGCTTTTGAGGAGGAATCAGGGAAAGGTTCATGAAGAGATGGAACCAAGTTGTGTACTGAAGGAACAGAAAGATTCCAACATACAGAGATGAAGAGAGAATATATTCCTGGTCTGAGGTACAATCTACACAAGCACATAAAGAAGAGAAGATGACAGAATGAGTTTGGTGAATAGTCTGGTTTGTCAAAGGCAGTAATGGCAAATATACTTGCAGTTGTAGGTTGGAGTAAGATTTTAAAGGGCCTTCACTGCTGCGCTGATCAATCTGTTTTTTTAACCTATAAGCAACAAGTAACTCCTGAGTATTTTTGAATAGGGGAGCATCGAGCAGAATTATGTCTTAAGAAGATTATTTTGGTAACTGTGGAAGGATTGGAAAGGGTAAAAGCTGAAGAGAGGAAATCAGTTGGGGTCTTATTAGTCAAGATGATCTAGGGTGAAGGTCATGTGAGGAAAGAAGAAGGAACAGATGTGAGAGCTGTGGACATAGGCTAGATGGTACTTGGAAACTGATAGGATATTTCAGGATATTTCAGAAAGAGAGATGAGATATTTTATTCTGCTCTGTATCTGCAAGCTCCAGTCAACTTGACCTACTCATTTTTCCTGCTGCATACTTTGCATCTCCTCATGTTTTTGCTCCAATTCCTTTTAGGCTTGAAATTTGTCCTCCCTTTCCTACTGCCTCCCTCGTATATAAAGGCTATTTGTATTACCATAACATTTACTCTTTATTCCTTTAAAATCAGCGGTTCTCAACCTGTGTGTCCCTTTCACAGGGGTCACAGTGGTCACCTAAAACCATCGGAAAACACATATTTCCCATGGTCTTAGGAACCCAGACACCGCTCCTCTATCCATCTCCAGGTGGGTCCACCCACATGCAGTAACACCCACATACGAGTATTAAGGGGTTGCAGCCTTAGAGTTTGATGAGGACATTGACAATTGTTGCTGTTCAGTCATTTCAGTTGTGTCTGGCTTTTTGTGACCCCATTTGGGGTTTTCTTGGCCAAGAGTTGGAGTGGTTTACCATTCCCTTCTCCAGCTCATTTTACAGATAAGGAAACTGAGGCCAACAGGGTTAAATGACTTGCCCAAGATCACACAGCTAGTGTCTGAGGTCAAATTTGAACTCATGGAGATGAGTCTTCATGACTCCAGGCTCAGCACTCTATAGCACTACCAAAAAAATCTGACCTACACCAGCTTCGCAGAAACAGAGCTCTCATATTTGTCAAGGCAATAGAATTGTCCTTAACTTGTGGCTTAATGGTCAAATTAACAGACAGAATACCAATGGGCAGCTGAAGGCTAATCTTGGCCTTCCTTATCCTGAAGAAGTCCAAAATTTATGGTCTGAGTTGAATTTTCAATATTTCTTGAAAATTTTATTTGATCTCTGCCAAATTTCTTTGGACTTCAACTTAAATTCTTCCAAACCTTGGGTCTGTGTCATTTTGCACAGCTGGTTTTAAGGACCAGGAACAGTTTTTAGCTTGAGGAGTACCTCGACCCTCCCTACAAATGTTGCCTGATTGCTCAAAGGATGTGACCCCCGGACCCAGAGGGTGGGTGTATGGGTCTCTGAAATGTCCTTACTTCTGAAAGACTTCATTTCTAAAGAAAAGATGTGCGCTTGGCTTCTACAATTTCTCCCCTTTTTTATACTCTCAAGTAGTTTCTCAGTTTCTTGAAACAGCAACTATCAAAAAGCAAGCTTGGAGAGAGTCTAATGTGGATGCTAAAATTAGCTCTAAACTATAAAAATACCTTCCATTTTTACAGCTTGTTTGTAAAGTTTGTACTGTCCTTCACATATATTTTTTCCTTTGAACATCCCAATCCTATGAGGTAGATCTTGCAGGCATTATTTTCTCCCCCTTTACACATGAGGAAACTGAGGTTCAGAAAGGTGTTATAATTTGCCCATAGTCACATAGTAAGTGTTAGAGATGGAATTGGAACCCTTGTTGCTGTGGAAGTAGTAAGGCCTAGTAGAAAGAGTATAGTCACGGAACTTAGGTTTGAATCCCAGCTTGATCCTTTTTTTTTTCTTTTTGGAGGGCAGAAAGGCAAGGTAATTGGGGTTAAGTAACTTGCCCAAGGTCACCAGTTTGATTCTTATTGCCAATATAATTTCTATATTTCAGTTGGCTTTTCTTGGCCTCAGTTTCCACATCTGTAAAACAAGGGAGTTGGACTAGATGACCTCCAAAGTTTCTTCCAGCTCTGGATCTAGGATTATATATGATCTTATTGTAACCCTGCTGCTGCCTTCCCCCACCCAACTTAGTTTATGAGGTCCATGCTAACTGGGTGAACAACTGTCACCCCCTAGGCACCATAAGAAAGAAAGGAACTTTCTCAGACTGGTAGTTTTAAAGACACAACAAATTCTGACTATACAGCTAATGGAAAGAGGTTACCACCATCTGCATAGCAGGGGAACACCAAATGTCTTCTTCCAGGATCAGGTCTCTGAAGTCTACCAGAGGGGCACCTCAATCTCAGGTGATCTGGACTTGTAGTTCTAAGTACAATATTCTATTTACAGTCTATTCTTATTCCCTCCTTTAAATTTATGGTTTATGAAGTGCTTTCTGAGGGAAATGAGGTTCCGTGATTTGTCCAGGGTCATGCAGATATGAGTGTCAGAGCTAGCTGTGAATAACAGGACTTTTGCCTCTGAATCCACTACTTTATACTGCTTCTGAGTTATGGACAGAATTTCCTAGTGAAGGTATATGTTTGGAGAGGCAGTCCAACTAAATCTCAATTAACCGCAAAGCTTGAGGATGGGGATGGTGTGAAGGGCAAGTGGAGGAAGAGTAAAGAATTATTCTTACATTTTGATACTTCCACAGATCTGTGTTCTCATCTTTGTAGGTATTCCCACCGACGGTGCAAATCATAAGACATCCATATCAAATCATTCCATGTGACTTAGCTGTTTCCTCTTGTAAATCTTCCATAGAGGCACTTCCTTGAGATCTCTTACACTTTCAACCGTACAGTGCAACGCAAGAGATGTTCTATTATATAGCATGGTCTTTGTACATGACTGGCCCACCTCCATTTTTGCTTATATATTTCTTTGCTGGTTCCTTTCAATTCAATTCAATTCAAACATGATATAGTGGAAGGAATGTTACACTTGTGACGCTTATTTCCTATGTGATCCTGGGGAAATCATTCTATTTCTCTGGGCCTCAGTTTCCTCATCTATAAAATGAAGTGAGATGAACTAGATGGCCTGTGAGGTCCTTTCTAGTTTTTGATATATAATCCTAGGATTCTGCTCTATGCAAAGCATTGCATTAGGTGCTGGGGATATAATTGTACTAGCAAGGATTCTCTGTCCCTAAGGAACTTACGTTCAAAGGAGTGGGTTGGGAATATTGAAATCTTTGTGGAAGAGGTGTCATCTGAGCTGAGCCTTGAAGGAAGACAAGGATTCTGAGAGGAAATAGGTTGATTGATGATTAAGGATCTGAAAGGACCTTAAAATGATTATTCTGACCATCAGTCTCAGAGTCCAAGAATATAACTGAGGATGTGGTGGTTGAGTGAGATTGCATTGGCTTTGCAATAATCCCAGGACAGATTCTGGAAAGTTGTTGTATTTTTTTTTTTTTAAGAATAAATGCCAAACATAAACTTGCCTAAAATAAAATTTTATGGAGAACTTACACGAGGTAAGTGTGCACATGATGGTCAGAAGAAGCAATACAAGGACATTCAAGTTCTCTCTTAAGAACTTTGGAATTGATTGTGGGACACGGGAGACACTGGAATAGGACAGCCTAGTAGGGCATGGTCACATCAGAGAAAGTGCTGTGCTCTATGAGCAAAGCAGAATTGAAGTAGCTCAAAAGAAGTGAGATGAAAAGATTTGGAGAATCCACCCCAAATGTTCATATGGACTACTTACACCTGACCTGTGGTAGAGCATTCTGAGCTTATATTGGTCTGATCAGCCATAGTTGGACATATAACTTGACTCTAACACAGTGATGCCATTTTGGTCTTCTTTGAGAATGAAGGACAACAACCAACCAACTATTTTCCTGAAGCAAATTATTACACCTCTGTTGCATCTTCATCTGCAAAATGAAGAGATTAGGTTAGAGAATATATAAGATTCTTCTCAGCTCTATAGTAGTATCAATGAGCCAATGATTTATTTTGTGTTGGACGATGTGGAAGTTACTTATTCTTAAAGAATTTACAGTGGGGAAGACTAGATACAAAAACCAATGTTATGAAGAAGAAGGCAGTAAGTACACATAAGTAATCTGAGAGTTCAGATGACTCTATCTAGGAGATGGGGGGGGCCCTCGGGTCTCTGGCAGAGGTGGTACTGGGATTGAACCTTGAATGATGGGTGCAGTTTTTGAAGGAAGAAGTTGTAAGGAATTTTAATTCAGACAGATGGAATAATGTGAACAGGGGAAGGAAATTGAAAGCTAGACACATTCCTCTGAAGGGTCTTATAAGAATGAGAAATCTTTTTTTTTTAATGATTGTTAGGATAAAATGAGAGCTAGCCAGTACCTTAGAGGTTATCTAACCCCCACTAATTCTCCACCTTCCATCTACAGCTCTGCTTGGTTTGAACTCCAGAGACCACGAGAACCCCCTGGTCCAGCTTCACACCCCTTTTCCAGCTTCCTTTCCCGTATTGTCTTTTCTCATCATCTTGTACGATGCTTAAGGAGAGGGACTTTCTTTTCCTTATTTGTAGTACAGCACACATAGTAAGTGCTCAATGTTTATTGAATTGATTTGAATCCCTTATTTTACAAATGAAGAAACAAAGGCCCGGAGTGCTATTGGGGTATACTGGTAAATGTTTAATGCTTGGCTCTTCAAAAAATAAATAAAGTGCTCACAATGTACTTTTAAGTTACCCATTAAGTTGTTTACCACAATCCCATGTCCTTTGACTCCAGATCCAGCACTTCCCCCACTGTATCTAGTTCTTGAGACTGTGGTGTATTGTTAAAAGAACAGGAGCAGGGGCCAGGAGGCCTGGGTTCTATTTTAATCTCTGTCAATAATTAGTGTATGGTTCTGGACAACTGGCTCACTTATTATAAAATGTATAATTTTTGGAAGCAGTGACTATTTCATTTTTTTCTTGGCCAACTCAGTGTCTGTGACAGTAAGAATTTAATAAATGTTGCCGATTGATTGATTCATTAAAATGAGAGAGTTCAATTAAATGATCCCTAAGGTCCTTTACAACTCTAAAAAGAAAAAAAAACAGAAATTTATGATTTGGGATGTGCTACTGCCTTTTTCTCTCCCTTGTATTTATTTTGACAAGGTTTTTTAAAAAGTATCAAGTCTTACTGTCTCAGTCATCCTTTTTATTCCCCTCCTGTGTAGACATGTTGTCTCTGAGGTTGAGAGGTGAGCTGTGCAGTAGGTACTTATCAAGTGGGGTCTTGCTCCTAAGCCCTGGAATAAGTGCTTCAGCCCCCTGTTTCCCTTTGGCTGTAGAAACGCCTGCCAAAAACACGAGTGAAAATTACTACTCCATATAACTTCCTCAAAATCTAGGAACACCTAGGAAGGTAACAGGTTTGATTTTTTTTTTTAATTTAAAGGAATATGCCAAAATATTCAAGTATTTTGTCACTGAAGCTCAATCAGACCAGGGAATTATAATATAATAATTGTATTATTTTTTATGTATTTATATTTGTCCTTGTTGTTTCCCCAATTAGAATGCAAGCTCATGGCAACTAGGGATTATTTGGTTTATTGCATTTTTTAAATTTACAGAGCTTAGTACAGTGCCTGGCACATAGTAGGCATTTAATAATTGTGTGTGTGTGTCTGTGTGTGTTTGTGTGTGTGTCTGTGTGTGTTTTTAATGAGGCAATAAGGATTTAAGGGAGTTGCCCAGGATCACATAGCAAGTTAGTGTTTAGTGTCTGAGGCCTGATTTGACCTCAGGTTCTTCTGACTTCAGAGCTGATGCTCTCTATATTCCATGCTACCTACCTGCCCCTAATCAGTGCTTTTTGGTTGTTATGAGTCTTTTTGTTGTTATTCATCTCCTTACTTTTTTAAAATTTTAAAACAAAACAACTGATGTGCTTCCAGTGGAAGTAACCCGAGTTACTCCCACACTGTGACAGCCCTACTTTTAGAGCCCTACCACAAGCTTGCTTTACAAAGGAAAGTGTTACACAGGTCCAACTTTGAGGGAGAGATTAGATCCAGCTTGCCTTTGTGTGAAGCTGTGGAGTAGCCTTCTCATCTGTACTCTTTCCTATAAGTCCTATGATGCTATGGAGTTAGGACAGACTTTAGAGTCTCTCTTGCATTAGAGAGAAAGAAATCAAAGTATAGAAGGGCGGGGGGAACATCATGTTGGGCATGATTCAAGCCACTGTTCTCTGACTAAAGATCCAATGTTCTCTCCACATTACCATGATTTTCCCTTCCTAATATTATTTTCTAAGCCCAAGTTTCCTGTGCCTTCCCATTGCTCCAATTTGCCCAGGACTCTGCCCAGTGATTCCAGACAGGTCTGCCTTTTCTGGGCAGGGCCTTGCTCATGCTCTTTGTCATTGTTGTTGGTCAGTCATTTCACTTGTGTCTGACTCTTTGTGACTCCATTTGGAGTATTCTTGGCAAAGATACTGGAGTGATTTGCCATTTCCTTCTCCAGCTCATTTTACAGATGAGGAAACTGAGGCAAACAGGGTTTCCCAGGGTCACATAGCTAGTAAGTGTTTGAGGCCAGATTTGAACTTAGGTTTTCCTGGTTCCAGGCCCAGTGTTCTTTCTTATACTCCTTAAGAAAAAGAAAGACTTTGTTACTATGAGAGCCTGTCATATTGAAATAAACTGAAATTTCATATATTAAGTTTCTAGTCATTGTGGGGGGAAGGTGTTCCTAGGTCCTCAAAGACTGTTCAGGAAGAACACAAACCATAGCTGGGAAGGATCTATATATCCCAAGAATCATTTAAAGACCAGTCTAGCTAAATTCAGAGGCTCGTCAGAGAG
This sequence comes from Pseudochirops corinnae, assembly GCA_028646515.1. Lineage (NCBI taxonomy): Eukaryota > Metazoa > Chordata > Mammalia > Diprotodontia > Pseudocheiridae > Pseudochirops > Pseudochirops corinnae. The sequence continues at coordinate 151,919,763 of CM053585.1, forward strand.
TTTGGCCATGAGGAAATGATTTTTTTTAGTTTTTAGCTACTGAAACTCATGATGACCAGTCATAAAGGCATGGCAAAGCATGGGTGACTAATGAAATCTAAATCTTTAAAAGGATAAAATTCTAACATTTCTGCCTTTGAGGGACTGGAGGCATAATTATGAGAAAAGGTTAAAGGTTCTTTAATTCTTCACTTTTAAGAAAGAACGACCTTTGAGATTAGCTATTCCCCTCCCCTCCCAAATTTACAGAGAAGGAACCTTAAACTCCGAGAGGGGAAGTGATGATCAATGACAATTTCCAGTTTTATAATGTTTTCCCAAGAACATTTTCTTCGTTTTTCAAAAGGTAGACTAACCTTTTTTATTTTCCCTTGAGGAGTCCAGTGGTTTTGATGGGCAAATAGCTCTTACATGGAAGAAATCTGAGGGTTGTACCTAGAGGTCTGAAATTCAATCTTTTTGTGACTCAGTTCCTTAATATAAGAGTAAAAGATTCTGTGCTTGGAGATATTCATGATTCAAGAGATTCGTGATATTCAAGATATTCATCTTGGTTTCTATGATGTGGATGAAGATCTTTTTGCTTGCCTTGTCTTTACTCATGAAGCAGGATGGCACCATTGGTGCCCCAGACGGGCTGTAGATTGACATGACCATTTTTGATATACCTGTTATTCCTCCTCTTCTTGGTCTGAGGTGATGGGATGGAGTAACATAAAGACCTGGGAAGTCTACCCCAGCACCTGGCTTTCTTCTATCCAGACTGTGACCCAGATTATGAGCTCCTTGATGGTGTGGGCTATCTTTTGCCTCTTTCTATATCCTCAGGATTTAGCATAGTGTTTGGCATATAGTCATCACTTAATAAATGTTGAATGATTGGTACTGTCAAATAATCAATTGATTGATAATGAGATTGTAAACTGCAGCTCCTCCGTCTCTCAAGCCTGGGGCCTGGTTTCTCCACTCTTCCTGACCTGACAAAACAGGCTGACATCTCCATCTGCCCCAGTCAAAGTCAATAAGCATTTATTAAGTGCCTACTATATGCACAACACTGTGCTATGTCCACATAATTCACCGTGCCAGGGCAAGGCAAGGTCTGGGTTTCTTTCTCATCACTGAGGCTCTGTGCCTTGTTGCTGTTCTGCTTCAGCTCTTGAAGCTCCTAGCTTGAAGCAGGTCCTTGGTTTGATCTAGAAATTCCTCTATCACACTATCACTGCCATTCAGCTGCAGATGAGTTTCATTACTGCAGCTTCCAGTTTGGTCCAGGACCCTGTACCAGGTCCAAGAACTCCTCTGTCACTTTGGGGCTGCCTCTCCAATGCGGCCAGATTGCAGTCCTGTAGCTCCTAGGGATTCCTTGCTCCTCTGCCCCTCCAAGCACTGTTGTGTTGTCTAGTTATTTCAGTCATGACTGACTCTGTGTGACCCCATTTGAGGTTTTCTTGGCAAAGATAGTGGTTTGCCATTTTCTTCTTCAGCTCATTTTACACATGAAGAAACTGAGGCAAACAGGATTAAGTGACTTGCCCAGGGTCACAAAGCTAGTAAGTGTCTGAGGCCACATTTGAACTTAGGAAAATGAGTCCTCTTGACTAGAGAACTAGCACCCTAGCTGTCCACACATTGCATAGTGTAACAAAACTGGCCTTCTTAGTGTCCTTCACATATACCACCCATTACACCTCTAGTTTCCATGACTTTGTGCAAGCTGTTCCTCATGCCTGGAAAATCCCCTCAGAATCCCGAATTTCCTCAAAAGTGCTCCAAGTGCCACCTTATACATGAGTCTTTTATTGATTCCTTCAGAAAGCTGTCTGCTTGTGCCTTCCCACCAGAACATATATTGTATTTATTTTGTATTTACTTCTTTATGAGCATGTCTCTCCCAATTGAATGGAAGCTCTCTGAGAGCACAGATTTTTTATTTTTGTCTTTGCATCCCCAACGCTTTGCATCATGCCTGGTACAGAGGAGGAATGCTTGGTGATTATTGCTTATTTTTTTGTTCATTAATTCCAACATACTGTAAGAGAAAGGACCTGGTTTTGGAAGCAAAAAGAACCTGGATTTAAATCTTGTTTCTCCCACAAACTGGCTATGTGATGAACAAGTCTCTTAACCTTGCTGGACCTCAGTTCTGTCTTTGTAAAATAATGGGGTGGAGCTAGATAACTTCTAAGGACCCTTCAGGCTCTAAAAATAGCAAGAGCAAAACATCTCTAGTATGAAGAAGGGAAGCTATGATCCAGCCTCTTAACAAGTCCCTGGACCAGACATTCCTAGGAGGGGTATAATACATTTTTTTCTTTAAAAGATTCTTTTTTATTATTATAAACTTGATCAACTTCAACTAACATAGGCATTTCTTTATGCAAATAACAGGAAAAATTGTCCAGAACATGATGATTTCTATTAGGGATATCTTTAAAAAAAAAAAAAAAAAAAAAAAAAAATATATATATATATATATATATATATATATATATATAAAAATTTAACATTGTCCTGCTTATCTGTGTCTGCCAAATTTTCTTCTGTGTGTTTTTTTAAGTTTCATTCATACTTTCTTGTTATCTATTTTTTCATGGCAGTTTTAGGATCCCTCCTAGAAAATTCACTGTGCCTACTTTCCAAAGTCATTGCATCTGAAATGATTAGGGTACCTGAAGCAAACATACCTCTGAAATGGGGACCCTGAAGCAGTCTGTGTGTTTCTAGTGAGGACTGGTGGATCAATAAAAATTGCCTCAAAGGACATATTACACAGGGTGGGGTGCTGCCCTCAGTTCTGTCTGAAGTAAGCTAACTACCAGCCTCCCTAGCTTCCAGGATCTTGCATGGGAAGAGTGTGGTGCAAGAATGTCTGGAAAGTGAGACTTGTATAATGGGGAGCCAGGAGACCTCAAGCCAAATATTTCTACCTGGCAGGAGCTGAATGATTGGAAAACATGGAGGCCCCTGAGGCCAGCTCATGGCAATGCTTTGGGGGAATAAAGTGGGAAGTGAGGCCCCAGGAGCAGTGGGGGAAAAGGAGCTCTTCTGGGAAGCAGAAGAACATTCCACCCAGAGGCCTTAGGCCCCATTGCAGGCTAGAGCAGGATGGCAGGATTCATTGCCATGTTAGAATGCCTCCTAAAAAGGGAGGGTTGGGGGTGGGGTGGAGAGAAGAGAAAAATCTACAGGGACCTACTGGTCATGACCATATTTTGCTCAGCTTAGGTCTGTTTATTTTCATGCCCTTGTTGACTCTTTTATCCTGTTTTGTATCCTCTGAATCATAATCACAGTGTTCTTTTCTGCTGGTATGTTAGCTGTAGAGATTCCTCCCTCCTCTAGGCTGTAAATTAGGAAGGCTCTGTTTTTCTCATAATGTTTCTTTCTTTCTTTTTTTTCCACTTTCCTGGGAACAACTTGTTACTCTGGTGGTAACCATAGGGACTAGACAGATTTTTCAACAGCCTCCTCCAGTGATGTTTTTGCAGGCAGTGGCTATCATAGCCTGCAAGGATTAGAGTAACATGGCAAAGGGTTAGCCTTATTATTTACATTCTGGAAAATGGTGTAAAGCAATCTGATTTCTATTGCATTCTAAAAACTTGGACTGAGACATGGCAGGTTTCCCCATATCTTTGTGGCTCTTTTCTCTTTTATTTCCCTGGCCCTCCATAGGTTATATTCCAAAGGAAAATTTGAAGTCTGAGGCCTCCAAACATTCCTTATTCTATATGTGTGAACATGAGAAAGAGACAGAGATAGACACTGAAAAACATATACAGAACTTGGGAGAGATAGAGAAAGACAGACAGAGAGAGACACACACACACACAGAAAAAGACAAAGAGATGGGGGAAAACAGACAAAGAGAGGGAGATGATAGAATGAGTTAGAGATCGAGTGAGACAGTGGGAATGTAAAATTGTATTTGAAAATGTCTATTTCTGTTTGATTGAAACTTAGTTTTTCTCTCTTGCTTTCCTTGATCCTTTAAAATGGGTCACAGATATTTTTTAGAGACATTTTATATGAAAAACCCATTATAGTAAGATGAGAGGAGCATGTGAGAGAAGAAAACCCTTTTTTCAACAGAGCTATTTCATGGATGGACCTTGCCCATACAATAAACTTCAGATGTTCCTAAGAAGTCCTCAGCTTGAGCCTCATTACATAGGGGATTGATTTATTATGGCTTAAATATATTTGGACTGCTCTTCCAATTAATTATTTTTTCTAATGGCTTTTATTAGTTGAGGTCTGCCTCTGCCCAGGATTTTGTAAAATGGGTAAATAGGATTTTCCCAATTCACAAGTAACTGGAGAAGAGTTTTAGTGGCTCTGATGCTAGCTCTCCCTTGACAATAGTATTAGAAACTAGGATGGTTCTGGAAAAGTTCTTTAATGAATCATCCTTTTTTTTTTCTTTTCAAAACCTACTTTTGTGAGGAAGAGGTAAATTATAAGAAAAGCCACAGAGGTCAGATACTTAATTTAAGCAATCAAATTCCAGGATATGTGATTCCCTTCAATCAGAGAAGGTAAAGTTGGGTTGGCTATAAGTGAAGTTCATCTGGAGTTTTGATGTGGAGCAGAGTGTGCTGGTAAAACTGGAGAGGGTGAAGAGAGAGGGAGACAGAGAGATAAAGAGAGATATGGATAGAGGAGAGGAAGAAGAGGAAAATGGAGAGGGAAAGACCCCTAGAGGCACCCTGCAATGCTGGTTTAGAGATTAGAGATTGGGCATTACGAGTTTAGCTACAGTGGTCAGGTCTTTATTTCCATTTTCCACTGCCAGAAACTGACATTCCTGCATGATTTCTCTATTTATTTAAACTGTTTTTAATTCTTCATTGATTTCATATAAAACTATGGTTGATCATAATTTCTTTGTGAGTCATGTTTGTTAATTCATTTAGTACAAGGGGACTGCAATGGAGGAAAACAAGTGAATAGTTTGTGTTACATAAAGGAGTCAGGGAAGATTAACCTTCTCTGACAGTTGAGAATGGAAGGGAAAGTAATTTTTTTCCCCCTTTCCCCACTAACCCAATAGGAATTGAGATCAGAGGGAAAAAATTATGGTTTTGATCTTATTACTAAACACTATAAAAATTTAAAACATTCATAGAGGAAGATAGGTCATGAGTACAGTGCTGAACCTTGGGAAGTCTGAAGACCTGAGTTCAAATGTGACCAAAGATACCAGTTGTATGACTCTAGGTAAGTGTAATGTTAATGGGAGTTGAAGATCTTCCCAGCCTATTAATAGGCCTCAAGTGGAGCCCAACAAGAGAAGCTTGATTAGGGTAGGCTCATTTTTGTTACTTTGTAACTAGGCAGAGGGTGATGTCCTCTGGTCTGAAGAACAGTATATGTGCTCTGAGATGAGGTTTTGCTTTGGGGGCCACTCATTGTAAGAGTGTTCATGTGACCTCGCCAGGTAAGACTCTGGCTTTGAAAACCCAGATGTTGGTGCTTCTCTCTCTGGTATGTGTAGCTTTTGTCAGACAGCCAGAAGCCTTGTCTGTTCATTTGTGTTATTTTCTCTGTCTATATTTTTTCTGCTTGTCGTTTCTGTTTGTATTTTCTCTGAAGTTCGGGTACGGACTTTTCCCCCTGAACTAAGTGAATGTGATATATATGTGTGTATACACACACACACACACACACACACACACACACACACATATCTCAAAGAACCTGTGCTAGCAGCCATCCTGGTGCTTATTATTACAGTAAGTCACTTAAACTGCCTGTTTTTTCAACTATAAGAGGGTGATCACAGTAGTACCTATTTCCCAGCATTGTTATGAGAATCAAATAAGCCAATATTTATAAAGTGCTTAGCAGAATCCCTGACACATAGGTGGTACTTAATAAATGCTTGTTTCTTTCCTTCCTTATAAGCTCCCCCAAAGAGATAAATGAATCATGTGACTCTGGACCATCTATCCCTAGGTTACAGAGTTCGTATGCTAGTAACTAAGATTCAGGGAACTCAAAGAAGGGCATGTCATTCAAGTCTCTGGCCTTAGGAATGATGGGTGGAATGCAGGTTAAAGCCTAGAAAATTTCATACCCCTAGTATCACCCAGATGGAGGAGGTAAGGTTTAGGAAGAGTAACTATTGTTGTGTGAGGTTTGGATTCAGTCAAAGGCCACCCTAGAAGACCACATGAGGCCTCGAGGCTACAGGCTCCCCTCCCCTGAGAGTTGTGCCACTAATTCTGTGTGATCTTGGCTAAGCCATTTGTCTCTTGGGGTTTGGAATTCCTCCTCTGCAACATGAGATTGAACAATATTCAGTTGAAATATACCTCCCCTTCAAAACATACACACTGAAAATTTTTCCTCTTTAAAGAGAGAATTAATTTCTTAATTTAAGAGAGAATTAAACAAGTCAAATGTATATTCCTGAACTGTTTCAGTTAATTTAACTTTTACTTTAGTAACATAATCATAATGCTTTCAGAATATGCACATATACGCACACATATGCCTATACACATGCATATACATACATACATACATGCATGCATAAACATGCATACCTAAGCACACATGCATACATATATACATATACATGTGTTGTTTTTCTGGCTTCTAACAACAGCTGACTTCCCAGCTGACTACATAGGCCTCTGACTCATCTTTGCTAGTCTGGAAGGGGTTTGGCAAGACATATCCTCAGATGACTTTTGACCTTGGTATGCTGTAATGGAAAGAACATCAGACGTGGAGTTAAGAGAGCTCGACTTCCAGGCTGGTCTCTGACTCTTATCAGCTGTGTGACCATAATGAAGTTATTTTATCTCTCTGAAACTTAGTTTCCTCCTGTAAATGGGAGTAATAATCTTTGTAGTAATATTTCATTGAGTCATTCAAATAACTGAGATAATATGTATAAAATATTCTGCAAAACTTGGAACGTTATAAACGTCAGTTGCATGCATACATGTATACATATAATGTAAAAGAAGGGGGTTGGCTAGTCGGGGCACAGCCAACAGAGCCTGCATAGTGTTACTCTGCCAGCTGATAACCCACATAAGGACGTTGGTGACCTTACTTCTGGAAAGATGCTGATGTGTCACAGAGGGATCCAAGCTATGATTCAGAGCATGTGCAGTATTCTTTGACTTATTTCTTGTCCACTTAATTGGTTTACTCTGTGGCAAAGAAAAGCCCTTTAATTGACTGCTAATTGAGAACCTGAGAGTGTATTCAAAAGCCTTCAGTGGAGAAAGGAGGTTTCTTTCTTGGTGGTAATCAAGGGAATCAATGCTGTAAGCTTCTGGGCGGAGAGAGAGGCCTGTGGACTTTCCTTATCTGGGCCATCATTTAAATCCAGAGCCTTGAGTTACATGTAATTTAAACTTTTCTGAAACCAAGAGACCAGATAGTGAATAGCCTTGTCACTCCAGTTTAGAGATGAGATGTTTTTCCTAGATTGAAAGGGTAAAAACTCAGTAATTACTGTATTTTACACAACTTAATGACTGTGAAGTTTTACGAATTAACTCCAATTCTCGATGTAAGTGATACTTTGTTTAAGTCAATTTCACAGAAGCTCAGAATTGGAAGAGACTTCAGAGAATGTCTGGTCAAACTCACCTCAAAAGGGGTCAGTTTTGCTCCATTTGAAACTGCATCTTAAAGGTAAACAATTTATTTTTGAACAGTATTAATCGTTAGGAGGGTTCCCACATAGTAGCCTAAATTCACTTTCTCACACATTACTTCATTTTAGCCTTGCAAAAAACCCTGTGAGATAGGTGCTATTATTATCTCCATTATATCTATGAGAAAACTGTGTAGGCTTAGAAAGGAAAAGTAATTTGCCCGGGGTTGCAGGGCCAGTAAGTGTCTGAGGCAGAATTTTAACTCTGGTTTTCCTTATCTATCCTGTATCTATCCACTGTGATACCTAGAATAAGGAAAACCTGCTCCAACAACACAAATATTCCTTTATTTGAAACGAGCCTCTGACTTAGGCAAATCCCAGCTTTGCCATTTACTAGTTGGGTGACCTTGCATAACTCATTTATTACTGCTGACCGTCAGTTTCTGTATGTGTTAAAATGGGATTGGCTATTTCATGGGGTTGTTACAAGGCAAGTGCTTAAAGTGATATATAAAGGAGAGGTTTTTTATTAGTGTGAGGTTGTAATCAAGACAGTCATCTCCTCCATATATGCTAGACTGGAACATATTTATACTGGGGCTTCCTTGAGCAAGCATGGAGCCTTCCGGTGGGCCCCAGCTGACCAGAAGATACAGACCTTGAGGGATTTGCTTAGACAGTGGTAAACTAAGGTGAAGGTGAAATTGTATCTCTGGGCAGAAAAATGACTCATTCTTCTTGGAGAGTACAATTAGTTATAACTTATTGGTTTATGCTTTAAGTCTTTATCAGATGTATTTATGAGGATTTTTGTGTTTTAAGCACTTTTGTGGCAGAAGAAGTAAGGATCTTTATAATCCATTGGGATAATTTTGGGGAAGACTGTTGACTAGAGTCACATCTAAGCTGTAAGTGCGTTTCTCTGGGGCTTCAGGGGTGGGGGAAGAAAAGAAAGAAAAAAACAGCAAAAGAGGTGTATAGGAGCCAGGGCAAACCATCTAGAGAGCCCAGTGAACATTTATTTCTCAGAAGTCTGCAAACACTACAAATCAGGGCTTGATTTCTTGTTTAGAGAAAAAGGTGGAGAAAATGTTAATAATGAAGATTAAACTTAAAAGAAGTGTGTTGTGAGGGCCTCTCAGATTTGGTAGGTGTCTGAGACCACATTGTCATACCTTGATGAGTTTCCAGACAGGCCTGGGAAGGGAGGTGGAGAGGGCTAGGTGGAGCCAGGAGGGAGGGCAGTCCAGATAAGCTAAGTGCCACTGCATCCTTACAGTAAGCATTCTTACTGTGTTAGGGTAAAATAAGCCTCAAATGTATAGTGAAAAAATATTGTGTGGTGGTTAAACATTTACCAACATATCCCTAGACATATGACAAGAAAAAACTTCTCTTTAGAAGCCAGGTGCCCACTGGATCAAACCCACAAGATCCCAGAGCTGGGGTTCCTTAATGGGAGAGCTAACCTAGACTCTTCTGGGCTAGTGGGTGTTGGAACATCAGTATTGTACTCCCTCCATGATACATTTTTCTCAGCATTGTATCTCTGGGCAGAAAAATGACTTAGGGAGTACAATTGGACAAAAACGAATATTCCTTGTGATAAAGAGCTGGAAAAATGTTCTCTTTTGTATTGACAGTGAGGGAAAGCTAAAGACTAACATTCAGTTTTCTTCTTTCTCAAGGATTGAGTTGATTTAGGGAAAAAAAAGGATTTGGTGTAACTCATCTCCTTGAGTATGACCAAAACACTTCCTCCCTACCACTTCCTGAAGACAACTTTTGTTAAAATAGAGAGAGGGAGAAAAGAAAGGAAAGGGTGAAGAGAGGGAAAAGGGAGAGGATTTAGAGCTGAAGATCATCTGGTTCAGCCCCCTCATTTTATCATTCCTCAGCTGAGAAATCTGAAATACAGAGAAATGAAGTAACACAAAGTTGGGAGGGATACCTAACATGTTGAATAACTGGGTCAGGATCCAAAAAAGATCTACTTGGCTGGAGCAAAGGTGCAAGTCCAAATCTGGCTGCAAGACTCCTGAGTACACAGAACCAAATGAAAATATGATTGGAAAATGTTTAACAAAATATATTAAAATGCAATACAATATAGATGATATTAATTTATGGTTTTCTAACTCAGTGTGCAACCACAGGGATCTGTTTCTATCTGTTTGACACTACTGAATTAAGCAGTGGGCTGAATAGAAGATGAAGTTCAACATGGATATAGTCAACTTGGATACCAAAAAAAAAATCAACACCATAAGTACAAGATGGGGAGGATATTAAATAACTATTTTTCTGAAAAAAGACCAGTGGGTTTTAGTAGGCAACAGATTCAATGCAATTCAGTAGTGGGACATAGTATTCAAAAGGACTAAAGTGATCTTGGACTGCATTGAGAAGCATAGCTTCCAGGAACAGTTAGGTCTCATCGTACTCTGCGCTTAGCAGCTATCACCTAGAGAATTGCATTAATTTTTGGGCACCAGGGTTAAGAAGGACCTTGGTAAACTAGACAGTGTTCCCAACGGTGGTGGTTTTTAGTCCCTGCTAGATGGAGATTGATTGAAGGCCTTGAATCTGTGCTATATGAGGATTGACTGAAAGGTCTTGATTCTCTGCTAAAAGGGGATTGAGTGAAAGGCCTTGATTCCCTGCTATATGGGGATTTATTGAAAAGTCTTTAGCCCATGGTATATGGGGATTGATCGAAAGGCTTGAGCCTATGGTATGTAAAATTGATTGGAGAATAATTAACCTGGATTCAAGGGGAACATGATAACTATCTTCAAGCATTTGAGGGGTTATCATGAGAGGCATCTAGGTGACATAGTGAAAAGAGTGCCATCTGGAATCAGGAAGACCTAATTTCAAATCTGGACTCAGATACTAGCTGTGCGACCCTAGGCCAGTCATTTAACCCTGTTTGCCTCAGTTTCCTCATCTATAAAATGAGCTGGAGAAGGAAATGGCAAACCACTCTGGTATCTTTGCCAAGAAAACTCCAAATGGGGTCATGAAGGATTAAACACAACTGAAAACAACTGGACATCAGGAGCAGGTGGAGTAAGGATTCAGTTTATTGTGCTTGGCCCCAAAGGGTAGAACCAAGAGCAACAAGTGGAAATACAAAGGCAAATTTAGGAAAATCTTCCTGACAAGTAGAGCTGTCCAAAAGCAAGATGGCATGTCTTTAGGCGAAGCCTGGATGATCACCTGTTGGTGTATTATAATGGGGATTGCTTTTGGGTATATACTGTACTGGATGACTGCTGAAGTCCATTCCAAGGCCAGGTAGCTTGGTACATGCAATAGAGTGATGATTCAAACCCAGGCTCTTTGACAGCAAATCTAGAGCTCTTTTGAGTACGTCACATTGCTCTAAAATCCCATCTCTTTCCTGCTGTACTATAATCCTAGAATTTTCTTGACTTTCGTGTCAATGAAAAGGAATTTACTACCTACAATGTGTTCTATGTGTTGTTTAACAAGCACCTACTTTGTGTGAAGTTTTGTGCTATGTGTTGTAGGTACAAATAGGCAGCTAGGTGGTATATAGTACATCGCTTCTTAAACTGTGGTCACGACTCCATATGGAGTCCCCCCAAATCTGGCAACAGTAAGAGGTTTCTGAACTTGCAATGACCAAAAATTAATTCAAAATCAAACTTGTAATGAATTCGAGATAGTTCTAGCAGTGCTTGCCCATCGTACATCAGGCAATTTCACTGTAGCCTTGGTTCTGAACACAAAAAGTACCCAGTTTGCACTGAGCAGGCCCTCAGGCAATGCAAAGCCAATAAACCCAAAACTCGAAAAGGGATCTCGAGTGGAAAAAGTTTAAGAAGCCCTGGTACTACAGGAGGTTGATGATTAGAAGTGGAATTAGGAAGACCTGAGTTCAAATCCTGCCTCACTTATTAAGTGACCCTTAATAAGTTACTTAACCTTTTTGTGACTCAGTAAGGGAGTTGTATTTGATAGTCTCTAAGATCCCTTTCAGCTCTTTATCTGTGAACCTATGAATAGTGAGATGACTGCTGCTCTCCAAGAATTTACATTTTAACTACCCTTTCCATCATCACTAAAGTATATCATAAGAGTGGCTGTCAGGGGAAAGTAATTGGAATTAGAGTGCACACGGATTTAATGAGACTCCTTTGCAGGGAAAGGAAGTATAGCTCTTGGGTGCACACATCAGGGAACACCTTTGTATTCTACCCTGAACTAGCATATGTTACACATCCTGGGGATCCTGGAAGTGTGGAATTCCACCAGCACTTAACATGTTTCCAAGCATTTGAGTAAGAAAGCAAGCCTTTCCTATTCTTTCCTCCCCCCTCCTTTAAAGGGATTGTTCCACATACTAGAGCATATGGATAACGATTATTTTTTTATACTTATCCAGACTAAGATTTTGAAAATAAAAAAAAAAATTGGGATTCTTCCCTTTAAGTCACTTGGGGTGATATTTCTCTCTATCTCTCTCTGTGTTTCTCTCTGTGTGTGTCCCTCTGTGTCTCTCTCTGTCTCTATTTGTCTCTGTCTCTCCCTGTATCTCTGTCTCTGTCTCTCTGTGTCTCTCCCTGTCTCTGTCTCTATCTGCCTGTCTCTGTCTCTGTCTTTGTGTCTGTCTCTCTCAAATTAGATTTTGCATCTAGCAAATATAATTCACGGGACATGTGAGTTAGAGAGATACAAAGATATGAACAATTGCAGAATTGCAGAAGTTCTGTGTTAACCCCTAGCTCAACAATCTGTTTCCCCTTCTCTCCCCCTTCCATTTTGCAAAGAACTTGGTACTTAGTAAGTGCTTGATGAATGTTTTTTCATTCATTTGTTGTTCATCCTTCCATCCATCCATCCAGCTATCCATTCGTCCATCCATCTGAGAACAACCTAGTTCCTATATGAGTGTCCCCTCGGCAACATACTTGAAATTCAGCAGGTCTTTGCCTGAATACCTGAGATAAAGAACAACTCACTTCTTCCTTAGCTGGCTCATTTCATCTTTATTTATCTTTAAATATTGAATTTTTCTTTACATTGAGGTCAGATTTCATAACTTTCATCTGTTGCTCCTAGTATGGCATTTCTGGGGTCAAGTTGAATCTGCCTATATAATAAGCACTTTAGATCACAGCTAAATTATGATAGAGACAGCTATCATGTCCTCTCTTGTCTTTTCTTCTCCAGGTTAACCATCAGTTCCATCAACTGATGGCATAAGCTTAAAGCCCTTCACCATCTTGATTGCCTTGTTTTGAATATTTTCCAATTGAGAATGTACTGCCTAAAATGTGGCACCCTTTACAAACTGACACAATGCTATAGAAGTGTTCTGACCAATGTGGGTCACCTGTTTAGTTCTAGATAATAAAGCTCTATTAATGTAGCCTGAGATTGCTTGAGGTTTTTTTGTTACCATATCACCCTAGTAGTCCCAATAGTTGTGGATCTTTTTTGGAAAAATAGCCATATACTCTGTGAGGGGAAAGGATTTAGTAGTGTTTGGTACAGTTGGTAGAAAACTTCCTCCAAGCAACAGAAATATGTATGGACATTTTACAGTACTTAAAGTGGGATTCTTCTCTTTAAGTCACTTGGGGTGATATTTCTCATTTTCTTTGTCTCTCTGAGAATAAGTATTAAAATGAGATAGCTTATCACATAGGGATTTATGCAACTATTGCCATAGTCATGACCAGAGTCAGAGAATCATAAATTGAAAAGGACTTTAGAGGTCATGTAATTAAAAATTAATAACATATTTGCATAGTCATCTATGAAGAGTTTTCATAAACTTTAGTCATAGATCCTTTAGGAATAGAGGAAAGAATACTAATTCTGGAGTCATACTTTTGTTTTATTTCAGTTGTGTTTAAAATTCTTCATGACCCTTTTTGGGTCTTTCTTGGCAAAGAAACTGGAGTGGTTTATTGTTTCCTTCTCCAACTCATTTTACAGATGAGGAAACTGAGGCAAACAGGGTTGAGTGACTTGCCTGGGGTCACACAGCTAGTATCTGAAGCCACATTTGAACTTAGGTCTTCCTGACTCCTAGCAGTGCTCTATCTACTGTGCCATTTAGGTGTCTTCTATACTACCTACCTTCAAATTCTGTCTCTTCTTTTACTTATGATCTTGGACCTTAGTATCCTCATCTGTGCAATAAAGAAATTGGACTTCATGGCCTTTGAGGTCCCTTTTAGTTCTAGATCTAGAATCATTACCTTCCTCCTATATCTTGTATGTACATAGTTATTTACATCTTGCTTCACCATTGGAATGTGAGCTCTTTAAGGGCAGGGACAGTGTTCTTGCCTTTCTGTGTGTCCCCAGAGTTTGTTGACTGATTAACTCTCTCAATATTGCATTAAGTTGTCACTGGGCTATTGTGACAGGCAATTTTTTTAAGCATTGGCATTCTCCTGGGTACTCAAGGCAGGAGAAAGGCTTCACTGCTCTTGCATGCTCACTAGTAAGAAAGTCAGTTGATTTTGAACTAAATCACCTAGCTTGGCCCTTTGATTTTATAAATGGGGAAACTGAAGCCCAGGGAGGGCTAGCAAGTTGTTTAAATAATCTAGCTAATTAGAGAGGGAGCCAGCCCCTGACCCCATGTCTTTTGACTGTTCTGCATTCTTGCCACTATACAATGCTATCTTACAAAAGTTTTAGAGGTTTGATAGGCTTTAGGATGAAGAAATGGAGACTAAGAAGTTTAGCAATTTCCCTCAGCACACACAACTAGTGAGTGTCAGCAGTAGGGCTCAAATCCTGGTCTTTGACACTCACTGCTGTGCTCTTTGCACCACCTCAGGCTGCCTCTCCATTGCACTCCGGAACTTTCTTTTTCTTTTCTGTGTATGCGTCTTTTCTTTGGTTGCCGGCATATCCAATCTGGTGTCCTGTTTTTGATGAGCCTGGGGAAATCGAGAGCTGGCATGGAGTGTGATGAGGTACTATTGGGGGCATTATGCAAGTTCTAGGGAGAGGCAGTCATCCATTTGGAAGATATAGTCATGTCTTGATCTGTGATTGTGCTTACAGGCAAGAGAACTTTTGGAAAGTCAGGGAAATGAGAATTTCCAAGAGAAAAATCCATGTAGGGCATGTGACTGGGCTTAAATCTCTACAGATAGCAAAGAGCTACACAAGTTCTTAATCAAATGACCTTTGTTCAGGGAACGTGGAAGAGCAATAAGTGAGTTCACTTTTCTGAGCACTCAGGAAAATGCAAATGATTGAAAAACACCCTGTTACAATGACTGTAGTAACAGCAACATGCCACATCTTCTCCATCGTATGGACATCGATAAAATTTGGAGAAAAAGATCAATCAAAAAGTATTTTTTAAAGCTCCTACTATGCACCCAGCACTGTACTAGGTCCTAGGGATACAAATACAAACAATGAAATAGTCTCTTCTTGCAAAGTGCTTAAATTCTAATAGGGAGAGAAATGTGTGTGTGTATGTATATATATGTATGTGCATATGTATATGTGTGTATGTATATGTGTGTATCACATGCACATACACATTGTGTGTATATATATCATATATACACATATCTATCATGAATACACACCAACTAAATATAAGGTACTATGAGAGATAGGGTACTAGCACTAGCAGTTGGGGAAATCAGGAAAGGAATAATTTTTCATGGTTTTGTTTTCTGTTTTTCCTCTGGGACAAATCAACCATTTTCACCCATTTGTTTTCACAAAATTCCCCGGTGTACAGCAGAGGGCTTGTTGACTGCCCTCTGGTATGTGAGCAATTTGGGTCAAGTGCAAAAACTTGAGGCTGAGACAGACGGACAAACAGACAGCTGGCTTTTGCGAACGGTGCCATTGACACAGCACAGTGACCCTGATCTCTCTGCCAGGTCTCCCTTTCACACAAGGCCATTTGTTTTCCTCTCAGTCCCCATGGTGGTATGGCTTTTTATTGAAGAATTAGCAGGCCAAGGTTACAGCTGTGTTGGCTTTCCAAGAGGAATCAGCAGCCAAATGAGGAAAAGTAATCCTTGGAGTTGCAGCTGTCTCACAGTCAAACGAAGTGAGGAGCCAGGGAAGAATAAGCGAGTGGGTGCAGAGAGGAGAGAAATCAGGAGACTTTACTGTCTCATGCCCAGAACATTTCCCTACCTTTGCTTCCTTTCTCAAACCTGGCAGCAAGCACCACCACTTAGTGAAGCATTTGTCTCCTAGGGAAAGGACCAAAAAATGTTTTCCCAGTAAATATTTAGAGAGTGTTTTCCTGCTTTCAGAATCACGGATGGTGGATGTTTGTATGTAGTTCTGTCTCCTGTGGTCAGCTAGACTTCCTCTCAACAGAGCTCTGAACTGAATAGCCCATGTGTGTGAAGGAAGCCCCCAAAGTTGACAGATGCCTGACCTGCTCCCATATTGGTGATGCCAGTAGCTTAGGCCTGGGAATCATAGGTTCCAAGGAATGATTCAAAAGCCACAGAAGATCCTCTCCAATGTATGAGTATGAAAAAGCTGTTGACGAACCTCCCTGATAAAGCAGACTAACTTTGTGTAATTCAATTCAGTTCAACTCAACTACTATTTCTTAGTTCAATTCAATTTAATAAGTATTTATTAAGCACCTGGTGACAACAATGACAACATTATTGTTGTTGTTCAGTCATGTCTGACTCTTTGTGACCCTATGGACTGTATCATACTAGTACAATCCATAGGATTTTCTTGGCAATGATACCAGAGTGATAAGTCATTTACTTCTCCAGGTGATTAGGGCAGGGCAAATAAAGATTAAGTGACTTGCCCAGGGTCATGCAGCCAGTAAGTGTCTGAGGCAGGATTTCAACTCAGGTCTTCCTGACAACAAGCTTGGCACTCTATCCACTGTGCCACCTAGCTACCTTAGCATTTCTTAAGTGCACACTATTTGCCAGGAGCTATGCCAAGACCTGTGGATACAAAGACAAAAAACAAAGCTGTCACTGATCTCAATGAGTTCACATTTTAATAACTTGAACATGGACAACTAAATATGAAATATATAAGTAGATGAAAAGAAATTTCTGGGGATGGATCCTAGCTTATGAGTGATAAGGATGTACTTTCTATAGAAGGTGATACTTGAGCAAAACATTGAAGGGAGCTGAGGATTTCATGAGGTGGAGGTGTAAAGGGCGTGTATGGGATATGGTCTGTGCAAAAGGCATAGAGACAGGAGCTAGAAGCTTGGCTGTGGGGGGCAGTAAATAGGCCAATTTGGTTGGAATTTGTAGTGTGTCAAGGACATAGATATACAATAGTTGGTATACGTGAAAATGTAGATTAGAGTTAGACTGTAAAGAGCTCTAAAAGCCAAACAGAGGTTTTTGTCCTCATTTGGACCTTATTAAGACAGAGAATGACTCAGATTGAGAATCTCTAGGGATTTAGAAGGATGGTAGAGTTTCTTTTCTTTTCTTTGTTTTTTCTTTGCAAGCATATAAAACATTTCCATATTAGTCATTTTTACAAGAAGACTTGAATAAAAATGAAAGAAAGTAAAAAATAGCGTACTTCAGTTTGTATTCATACAATATCAGTTCTTTCTATGGAAGTGGATAGCATGCTTCATCATTAGTCCTTTGGATCATTGCTGCGAATAGCTAAGTCATTCACCATTCTTCATTGTACAATATTGCTGTTATGTGTACAGTGTTGTCCTGGTTCTGCTCACTTTGCTTTGCATCAATTCATGTTAAGTCTTTCCAGGTTTTTCTGAAATCATCCTGATTGCCATTTCTTATAGCACAATAATATTCCATCACAATCATATACCATACATAGCTTGTTTAGCCATTCCCCAATTGATGGATATCCTCTTGATTTCCAGTTCTTAGCCACCACAAAAAAGAGCTGATATAAATATTTTTAGACAAATAGGTCCTTTCCCCTCCATCCCACTTCCCCTTTTTTTGATGTCTCTGGGATAGAGACCTAGTGGTGGCACTGCTGGATCAAAAGGTATGCACAAATTTGATTATCCTTTGGGCATAGTTCTAAATTGCTCTCTAGAATGGTTGGATCAGTTTACAACTCTGATGGTGGTATTTCTACAGAAAAAAAAGTGTTGTGTTAGGTGCTATATACAAAGACAACATACAGAGAGTATTGTCTTAGGGATTGGGAAGATAATTAAGTTTCTGCAAAATAGAGTCCTTGTCCTTATATTTAGTAGGGGGATCTGGTATATACGCAGATAAAAGTGATGACAAGTGCATTAGGAAAGGGGATACAACATAGTATGTAGAGGGCCATCTTGGAGCCAGGAAAACCTGGGTTCAAGTTGTGTCTCTGACTGATACTGGCTACAGACTGTGGGTAAATCCTTTAACCTCCTTTAACCTCAGGCCCTTGATGAAGGGAGTTTCCATAAAGTTCCTGAAAGGATGAAATCATATCTAGATAAAAACAAAACAAAGTAAAATTTCATGACAGAGTTGTTCCCAAAGCTATGCTATTCCCAAATACTAATGCATTATTTGTGATATTAGGAGAAGAAAAGGTTGTTACTCACTGGGAAGTTGGAGCAGAGGATTTAGAGAAGGCTTTATGGAAGAGGTGGAACTTGAGTTGGCTCTAAGCAATGGGAAGGAATTCAATGGCTGTTAGTTGTGAGGGTGGTTGGGGAGGAAGAGAGAGTATTTTAGACATAGTGATAATTGACATTTATATAGCTCTTTAACATTTGCAGAGCACTTCATATAAAATAACTCATTTAATCCTCACAAAAGATAGACCTTGTAGGAATTATTTTTTCTATTTTACAGATGAGAAAACTGAGTCTGACAGAGATGAAGTAAGTTTTGCAGTTAGTAAGTATAAGAAGCAAGATTCAAAGACAAGTCTTTCCTAATACCATGTCAGGTATCCTTTCCACTATAATACACCTTGTCAAAAGCTTATTGAGTGCTGTGATGGTTACCTGTTTATGGAATGAAACCTTCAACTCCAAAATATAAAAAAAGATAACAACCCCAAAGCTCTATCTCAGATTTTCCATTTTGTGTAGATTTATCACTAGCTTAGATGTTCAGACTTTGCATAAAGTCTAAAGATCACCAGGAATTATTGTAATTATGGTGTGCATTCGCATGAAACTCCATGATTTTCTAAGTGTTGTCTCATCATGTGCCTGGGTATTCAGGAAGGGGGAAAGCATTTTTATCCAGACTTATAACTGGGAAAATAATAATCTTTTGCTTTCAGATAGTCAGTCATTTTCAGTCATGACCTCCTATTTATGACACAATTTGGGGTTTTCTTGACAGATACTAGAGTGGTTTGTTATTTCCTTCTCCAGTTCATTTTATTGATGAGGAAACAGAGGTAAACAAAGTTAAGTGACTTACTCAGGGTAACACAGCTAGTGAGTGCCTGAGGTCAAATTTAGACCCAGGATGATGAGTCTTTCAGGCCTGGCATTCTTTCTACTGTGCTACCTAGCTCCCAGATAGTACTTTATATGTTATTTATAAAAATGTTGTGAATTGTATCAATGGAGAACCACTCCAGCAGGTCCTTTAGATATATAGCACTTTATAGTATCCAAAAAATTAGTCCTAAGAATCCTGTGAGTTCAGGTATGAAGATCATAGATACAGAACTGGAAGGAACTTCTACTCAAACCCTCTCATTTTGGAGAGGAAAAACTGAGACACAGAGAGGCAGGTGAACTGATTTGCCTATAACCATGCAACTCATGGAAATGAGATTTAAACCCAGTTCTTTTTATTCCAAGTTGGAGCCTTTGAAAGTTGCTAGTACTCACAGAACTTATTGAAAGACTGAAGGTTTAAGCTAAAGGATGAAGTTCCAATAGTAGGATCTAATAATAGGATTTCAAGCATTAGCCAGTGGCTGGGGAAGAGGATTTCTTCAAGAATCTTTGTACATAACTCTTTTAATCTACCCTTTTACCTGGACTGTTATCCTCTTAGCTATAATCACTTTTAATTCTAGGGTTTGGGGCAGAACACTTGTAAAGGGGGGCAAATTACAGCTCTGATAAGTAACTGCTAAAGCAGCTGTAAGGGTTGATAATGTGTGTGATGTAACTATAACAGTTTTGTGTAAATGGCTAGCTTTGGACACAGGAAGATCTGGGTTCAGATTCAGTCTCTGATACATTTTATGTAAATTTGGTCAAATCACTTAATCTGTTTATTTATAAAACATCTCTCTAATGCTATAATTTTCAGAGAAATTGCTCCCTCCTCACCCCGCACTGCCAAATCTACATTAGTAGAGAAAGTTTCATAGTCAAAGCTCTCAAAACTGATGATATCATAGGTCTGGTAAAACACACTCATATTCAATGCCCACCCCCCCCCCCCCCAACAACAACAACAAATTGTATCAACAATTCTATATTAGAGGCTCCAGGCGAAGATAGAAATAAGTCTATGAAATAGAAAATAGGCCAGGCACTATGATATATAGCTATAATCCTAGCTCCTGGGGAAGTTGAGGCTGTTAGATCTTTTAAGTTCTGTAATTCTGAGCTGCAGTGGAATAAACTGATTGGTTATCTGTACTAAGTTCAGGATCAGTATGGTGATGGTGAGGGTGATGGTGACGGTGATGGTGGGGAGAATAGAGGGGATAAATGCTAAGTTGCCAAAGGAGAAGTAAACTAGCTCACATAGGAAGTAGAGCCGATCAAAGCTCTTTTGCCAAATGGTAGTGGAGCAGCATGGTAGGATCATGACTAGCCCATGAACTTCCTCCAGCTTGAGTAAGACACAGACATCCAGTCTTTAAAGAAAGTAAAATAAGAAAGCAAGAAAAGCAAGCAAACAAACAAGCAATGAGGAAAGAGAGAAAGGAAGGAAGCGAGGAAGAAAGAGAGGGAGAAAGAGAAGAAAGGAAGAAAAAATAGGAGGAATGAATAGCATTATTTTGTATGCAGCTAGGACTCTACAAACCTTGGCGGAAAGCACAGACCAGGGTTTTGAAGGCAGTCATATCTCATCGTTAATGGGACCAGGTATCTGTGGACATGTATCTGTGCAAGTATAAGTGAAAAAAGTAAAACCAAGAATATCTAAGTCTAATTGTTCTTCTCATTCTGAGGAAACCACATTTTCATTGTGATACAGGCCTCAGAGTGAGGAGCATGTAATCACCCAACCTCCCTGGAAAAAGTTACTTATTTAGCAGTTATTCAGTCAGCAAGTGTTCATTAAGCATTTACTATATGCTAAATTTTATTCTAAGAGATGAGATTCAAAGAAAGGCAGAAACAAGGTCCTTGCCCTCAAGGAGCTCATATTCCAGTAGAGGAGACCACAGGCAAATAACCATGGACAGACAAGACATAGACAGTGTAAATCAGAGATATCAGAAAGAAGGCATTAGTGGTAGGAGATACCAGAAAAGGCTTCTTGCAAGAAGGTAGAATTTAAGCTGAGTTTTGAAGGAGGCCAGGGAAGTCAGAAGGCAGGATGAGGAGGGAGAACATGTTAGGCATGAGGGGTAGCCAGTGCAAAGGCACTGGCTGGAGAAAGAGTGCCCTGTTTGAGGAATCGCAAAGAGTTCAAATATGTCTGGATCATAGAGCACCTATGGATGAGGAGGAAGGTGTGAGAAGCCTGGGAAGGTAGGAAGGCGCCAGGTTGTGAAGGGCTTTAAATGTCAGATCTGTTTGTTCCAGTCATGATAGCCTCTCACCATATTTCCAGATGCTTTAAAGGTTTAAAGGCACTGTTGGTACAGTTGATAGAGTGCTGGAGTAGAGACAGGAAAACTCATCTTCCTGAGTTCAAATCTGACCTCAGATACTCACTAATTGTGTGACCCGTATGCCTCACCTTCCTATTCTGTAAAATAAACTGAAGAAGGAAATGGCAAACCACTAGAGTGTCTTTGCCAAGAAAGGCCTAAAGAGGACACAAAGAGTTGGACAACAACAATAAAGGTACTTGGCATCTTTTGTCATTTTGGTCATTGCTGTAACCCTGTATGATATGGCTTGCAGATACTATTATTTCCTTTCCCTCTGACTCCCTAACACTCAAAAATAGTAGGTACTGACTTCTCCATAGTCACAAAGGTCCTCAGGAACTAAGTCCTGACTGTAGATCAGCACTCTTACCATTACACAGTATAGTTTCTCTACAATGGTAGAAAGAACATTTAGGGCTTCTCTGCCGCTAATTAACTGGCAAGTCATTTCCTTCTTTAGAGCTCAGTTTCCTTTTCTACTTCTGGGGGATCTCTAAATTCCCACCCAGTTCTTACCATTCTAGTTGCATTATTTCCTTTTAAGAGTTTTTCTGTCCCCAGGCTGGTGATTTTCAGCCCCAGTGAACACTTATCTTTTAAAGCTGATTATCCATATATGTACTTTGCAATCACATGTACATATCTACTGATGCAAGATGTTCCCTCTTTCTAAGTAAACAATGGGAAATAACTTTCCTGCAGTGGGATTTCCTGCTCCCTAGATATGCTTGAGCATGAACTTTGGCAAAGTTTTCTTACAGAGGAATGAAATGAAATCTGTCCTGAGTGCTGTGATTCTACTCATCTGGTTCCAGCAGAGTGACTGGTCCTCTCATCAAATGAGCAGTGGTTATAAGTGGATACGGCATTGTTCAGAGAAACAAAATAGAATTCTTTTAGCCTACATTTTCCTCTCTTGAATTTTCCTGTTACTATTGTGGTCACTACCATTCTCCTAGTCATTCAGACCTTTAAACCTCGGTGTCATCTTTTATTCCTCACTTGAACTCATCACATATATCTAGAATGCTGTTCAATAATTCAACAACATTTAAGTACCTACTATGTGTCAGGTACTATCTTAAGTACTGGTTTAAAAAAGACAGTTCCTGCCCTCAAGGGGCTTATAATCAGGGGGAAAGATAATACACAAATTGACATGAAAAGGGCTGGGGGAGATGAAGGACATCATGGGATATGATGTTCTATGTAGTCCAAACCAAGCACAGCTGCTGCTGGAAAATGGAGAATTACCTGGAAAGTTCTTACAATTCTGAAACCTCTATAAAGAAAGGTTTATTGTTGTTCAGTTGTGTCTGACTTCATGAGTCCATTTGGGGTTTTCTTGGCAAAGATATTGGAGTGGTTTGTCATTTCCTTTTCCTGTTCATTTTATAGATGAGGAAACTGAGGCAAATGGGGTTAAGTGACTTGCCCAAAGTCATACAAAGTAAGTGTCTGAAGCTAGATTTGAAGTCATGAAGATGAATATTCCTGGCTCTATCACTCTTTCCACTTGACCAACTGACTGACTAAAAAATGCTTGGGGAGGAGTTTGTTGCTCTTTTCTCTAGCCTACTAATCAAAGTAGAGAGTCAACTGAAGGAGTTGAGTAACAAAAACTGAGTCAATCAGCATGGTGTTGAGATTTCAGCTTATCAGATTATAATGGAGGGGACATGATGTTCCCATGAAGTCGAAATCAAACAGAGTTTGACAACTTGGAGTTTTGGTAACATATTTCAGTCAGCAAATTTCAGCTCCTCCCTGTAGCAGCAAGCACCCTAGCATACCCAGGGTGGCTGCTAGCACAGGTTCTTTGATTTGTTTGTTTTTTTTTTCTAAAAGAAAGCAACTCAAAATGGGTTACCAATCTTATTTTAATCAATCAAACATATATCATTTACTTAGTTTGGAGGAAAAGTCAACACCCCGAACTTCAGAGAATACAAACAGAAGTTACAAGCAGACAAAGAAACAGATCAGCAGATGGGCTTCCAGTTGTCTGACCATTACATCCATACCTAGTTAGTTACCAGAGAGGGAAGCACCAGTATCTGGGTTTTCAAAGCCGGGGGGGCTCAACGGCTGCCCAGAGTCTCCTGGCCAAATCACACAACTCTTTCCAAAGTGAGCCCCAAAGCAAAAACTCACATCAGGGTATATATAGCCTTCTCCTGGATCAGAGAATGTCACAACCTTCTTGATCCCCTGCCCAGTTACAAAGTAATAAGGCGCGGGCATTCCTGAAGAACAAGCTTCCCACCACAGGTACCATGTGACCACATTCAGCCTATTAGGAGGCAGAGTATATTTTCAAATCAGGGAAGGTTCTCAGAGTCACTTAAACCTATCAAAGGGCCTAGGGCCAGGAAAGATCTTCAGACTCCCCATCTAGAAACTTGCATCTAGAGATCTTTTGATCATTTTCCACAAGCAAATATCTCCTCAGGCAGAGACACGTTCAGGTAATCGAGTTTCTTCAGTGACTTTGTCAACCTCTTTCAAGAACACTGCCAAATCAACATATTCTCCATTGTCTTTTTCCAGTGGTATACCAAATTGTGCAAAGTGAGTATGCTCCTTAACAAATTATGGAGGCCTACTTTTTAACCTCTACTAAATCAAGCAATGTCAGGAACGGAAGGGACTTGAGAGACCATCTAGTCCAAATCCCTCATTTGACAAAGGAAAAAAAACAATGATTTGACTTGTCTAAGGTCCCATAGCTAGTAAATAGTTCAGAATCTCAAACCCAGGACTTCTTACTTCTTTGGAAGGGAGGTGTCAGAAAACCCTTTTTGTCTTTATGAAGATTCTAAGATGATGAGAGACAACATAGTATAGTGATTGGAAAACTGGCTTTGGAACCAAGAGGATCTGGATCAAATTACAGCCTCTGCCACATTCTGTCTATGATGATTGTTTCTACCTTCACAATGGATCTCCTATATATCCCCTTCTCTCACCTAATACCTGCTATGTTGTTGCAGACTCTCAACACTTCATGCCTATACCAGTCTGTTTGTTGGGCTCCCTGCCCATCCCTGTCCCCAGCTATCAAAGTGATCTTCCAAAAGTGCACATATGACCATGTTGCCCCTCTATTCAGTAAACTTTAGTATCTCTCTATTATCTCCAAGATCAAATGTGAAATCCTCTTTTTGTTTTTCAAAGTCCTTCACAACCTGACCTCTTCCTGCTTTTAATAAATTCTATTCTAGCCCCAGAACACTTTCTTATAGTCACACAACTGGCTGAAACATGTAGAGATTAGAAGATCTCTCTGTGCTTATTATGACTGACTATGTGTCTATGTATATATATATATATATATATATATATATATATATATATATACATATATATATATATATATATATATATATGTATACACACACACATAATTTGAGAGAGCAAAATTCCATCTAAATCATTCTCTGCCAATGAAGTATCATAAGTCAAAATCATTGACAATTATTTTTTTAAGCACAGTAAGACATAACTTAAGGAGTCTTTGATTATTAATATCAAGTGAATCATAAAATAGGGAGAAGTGTGTTTGAAAAAGATATTTGGAGCTATCATGGAAGATCTCCAGAGCATAGTCCAAGTGGAAAGAGGAATTCCTATAAATTATGAAGTTCTCCAGATGTTTCAGTTTGTAGATGACTGTGTGCTTATTTAATCAAGTAGGATCTATAATCACTCCAAAAAGTTTGGACTAGTTATCCATATATGAAAAGCCAAGGAAATGGAGAATGCCTGTTGTTTAGAATTTAGAGGTATTAAACAGCTGGAAGTACTCCTCACTGCAACAGAAACCAGATTAAAATATAATTGGGATATATTTAACAAAATAAATAAAATTATATAGAACATAGATAATGTATATATATGTATAAATATGTATATATATAGTTTTTTTTATGGGTCAACATTGCATTTATTCCAATCACCATTCAGGATGGATTCAACCAAGATATCATTGAGAAAATATGCATGTATAAAACCTTGTTAACCTAGGCTTCTTCTTGCTTACAACACTGGATATGGTTTGCTTTTTTTCATCCACATCTTTTAAAAAAGGGAGAGTTGTCTCTTTGACAAAACCTTCTTGCTACCTGTAACATCCCTCCCACTCCCATCCCCCCCAAAAATCTGGCTCTATTTTTCAAGATAAATTATTGAGACAAAATATACAATCTCTTATTTCTAGAGGAAATAGGTTTCTTGTTTCTAAAGGAGTGTGGAAAATCTCAATAAGAATATTTTTTCAAGTATTTCTTGCATCATCCCTATACAGCTTCAGTTTGAGGTTTTCCCAGGTTAGGAAATAGGGACTGTAAGCAGCTCAGGATAGTAAACACAAACAGTACAAACTCCCCTGCCACACACTTTAAAAGGTACATCTGAAGGGCTAAAGTCTGCCCGCACTTCAGATGTCTCCAAAGGTTCTCCACATACATTTCAGAGAATCATTTCAAAGGAAAATCCTGACTATAGTCTCGATAAATGAAATGTCTCTGTAGAAGTGGAAAAAAGGAGAAAGGAAGATGAGAATTTCTTCCCCCCCAGAAAATGAAATGAATGTGTAGGATGATGTTAGAATTTCAAACCACTGAAATAGAAAGACATAAATCTTCTATTTCTATCCCCAGAATCTTGATGTTTAAAAAGTTCTATGAAGTAACATGTGTTTCTGTATACTAGTTTAACTTCTGAAAGGGACACATGTGTCAGAGAACCAGGAGACAGGAGCTTTGCCAGTGGGACAGCTCTGGTTCCACAAAGAAAGTATGCAGTATAATACCCAAAGCCACCAGCTTTCTAGGGAGTCCTGAGGAGAGAGAGTGAAAATATGCTTCATGGCAGTCTGAGAATGAAGAAATCACATGTGCATCTGTTGAGCATATAGAAAGGAATTATTAATTTTCAGCTTATGATTGTATGGTTTTTATTTCAGTCACACAAACTGAAGTGGTTTCCCCAAAACAAACATTGGGAGAAGAAGGGAAAACAACTCTAATAATTATTCTCTGAAACAAGTTCCAACCTCTATTTTTAGTTTAAAAAAAAAACAAGAAGAGCATTTGAGGGGATGGAGCCAACATGGCGGAGTAAAAGCACAAACTTGGCACGGACTCCGTCTCCCACCACCTCCAATGCATGTAAAAAAATGACTCTAAACAAATTTTAGAGCTACAGAACCCACAAAGTGACAGAGAGAAACAAATCTCTCACTGAAGGCACCCTGGCAGGCAGACAGGAAAGGTCTATTGCAGCATGCTGGGACCCCAGCACAGTACCCATGAGCCATGGTTCTGGCCCCAGGGTGGCCCAGACCAGCCAGAGCAGGCTTCAGGAGAGTGAATCACCAGCAGCTGTAGCAGTTTCCAGATTTCTCAACCCATAAAAGCCAAAAAGAAAGTAAAAGGTCAGTGGGGAACTCTCTTGGAAGGGTGAAGGAAGAGTGTGATCTGGTCTCTGCACCTGGGGCAAGAAGCTGCAGAGGTGCAGTGACTGCAGCTGCTGCAGTGTGGCTGCTTCCAGAGCTTCCAGCCTGCAGATTGTAGGGGGAGCAAGTGACCATTCAGAGGGTAATCATTCTTGCTTTGAATTGCTTGGATCTGGATCATGGTCTTAGATGGTGGTCCTGGGGTGTGTGGCCAGTGTGTCAGAGCTTGTGAAGGCTATAGAGAGGGTACCCAACTAATAGCTCCAGCAGCTGCAAAAACCCCAACAATTTGGGACAAAACTCTCTTCATTCAGTAAGCAAAGTTCTATTGTGGCAAAGAGCTCAAAAGTCAAGTAATTGGTTGGCAATATGAGGAAGCGGAGGAAGTGCAATCAGACCATACAACCCTTTTTTGGGGACAAGAAGGATCAAAGCATGGAACTGGAGGAGGACAGTGAAGTCAGAACTCCTGCATCCATCAAAAACTTTGAAGAAAAATATGAATTGGTCACAGGCCATGGAGGATTTTGAAAATCAAGAAAGAGAAGTGGAGGAGAAATTGGGAAGAGAAATGAGAATGATATAAGAAAATCATGAAAAGTGAGTCAATAGCCTGCTAAAGGAGACCCAAAAAAATACTGAAGAAAATAACAACTTAAAAAGTAGACTAACTTCAATGGCAAAAGAGGCCCAAAAAGCCAATGAAGAGAAGAATGCCTTGAAAAGTTGAATTGGCCAGATGGAAAAGAAATTTCAAAAACTCACTGAAGAGAATATTTCTTCAAAATTAGATTGGAGCAATTGGAAGGTAATGACTTTATGAGAAATCAAGATAATATAAAACAGATCCAAATGAATGAAAAAAATAGAAGGCAATGTGAAATATCTCGTTGGAAAAAAACCACTGACCTGGAAAATAGATCCAGGAGAGACAATTTAAAAATTATTGGACTACCTGAAAACCACGATCAGAAAAAGAGCCTAGACACCATCTTTAAAGAAATTATCAAGTGAAATTGCCCTGATATTCTAGAATAGCAGTTCTCAACCTGTGGGTTATGTTCAATTTATAACAATGAAAATACATCTCGCATATCAGATATTTACATTATGATTCATAACAGTAGCAAAATTACAGTTATGAAGTAGCAATGAAAATAATTTTATGGTTGGGGGTCACTACAACATGAGGAACTATATTAAAGGGTTGTGGCATTGGGAAGGTTGAGAACCACTGTTCTAGAACTAGACAGCAAAATAGAAATTGAAAGAATTCACCAATCACCTCTTGAAAAAGATCCCACAAGGAAAACTCCTAGGAATATTATAGCCAAATTCCAGAGCTCCCACGTTAAGGAGAAAATACTGCAAGTAGTCAGGAAGAAACAATTCGAGTATTGCGGAAACATAATCAGGATAACACAAGACCTAGCAACTTCAACATTAAGGGATTGAAGGGCTTGGAATATGATATTCTAGAGGTCAAAGGAGCTATGAAAAAAAAAGAAGACAAAGAAGCAGCAAGGTTGGGGAACAGACTTAAAGGAAACACCTCTCTCACAGTTTCAGGGCTGGTATCTTTGAAGGAAAAAATGTGCCATTTGTCAGAAATGCCCAAATCTTAAAGCTAACATCACAAGACAGATGGCCGCACAAGAAAACCACTCTGGAAATGCCTGAAATACCCTTAAAACAGGAACAAAAACCATCATGTTTGGCTACACTTTAAAAAAGTGTTCAGAATCTTTCAAATGAAATAGCACTGAACTTTTCCTAGGAATCAAGTCCCCAGGAACAAAGGATATCAAAAAAGTGAAAAGCCCCAGCATGTTTTTCACTCTAGAATGGTGGCTAAAACAAGTGAGCGAAGGACTACTCCTAACTTTACCTAAAGAAGAGGATTTCAAAGGATTACAAAAGACATGATTTGTGGGATCCTTCCTTAACAGTTGCCCAGCCCTCAACTTTCTTTTTTTAAAAACAGATTCAATAACTGAAAGTTAGAAATAGGACACCAACTTTCGAGGCCAGTACAAGGCAGCGGCGCAGGGGTCTTCCTGGTAAAGTCTCTGGCGATGGCCAGGCCAAGGCTATGGCCATGCCTTCACTGCTTCCCAGACTGTCGACCTGGCTTTTTCTCCTTTTGTCTTCTTTCAATGCCAGAAATTTCTCCTCGGCCTCAACCTCCAAACACACCTCGGCCAGCTCTGCCTGCACTGCACCCGTTCTGCTGCTTCTGCTGCTGCACACCGCCTAGGTCCCTGCCCTTGGACGGCACTTCTTTTACCATGTCAATAATCTCATCAGGAATCCACAAGTATCTAATGGTGCTGCCTTGGATGTAATACTCAGGCATTGCCAGAACTTGTTGCCATCCCTGGATGTACAGATGACTTTTCTCAAATTGATGTTCATCCAGTTATCACAGCTTACAAGGTGCCCATTGTAGGTTTCACCATTTTTTAGTTCTACTAACATGGGGGTGTTTCTGGGCTGCCTTCAATAAGCGTGATGCCAGCTGTGCTGGGGCTATATGTATAGTTGTAAAAGTCAGGGTGATTCTCCTAATTATCCTTTTGTATGGCTTAGTGGGCCCCATTTCTATTTACTGATGAACTAACCCCAAAGCAGCAGAGACAGGAGTTGATATGGTTCAACAAAAACCCTATAAAAATGAGATCTCAAACTCCTGCTCACAGAGCATGCTTCCATGTCTATTAGGTCTATGCTGTTAAGTGTTCCCAACTCAAATTCATGGTTGTATGAGTGATGCACTCTCTCATTCTCTTCCCTACCACTGCCTGCCTTTCTTCTCTGCCCCATCCCCTGTCCTTATGCCATCTGCCTCTGTACCCCTTTTTGTGTCTTATCTTTGTGCTTTTTGTGTCATTTAATCCTATAATGTGTATTCATTATTAAAACATGATAGTAGCCTTTTACTTTCCCCACCCCCGTAGCGCCAATGCAATATTTACAGCGCCCACGATCATGATAAAGACTGTGACTATAAGTATCGCATGACATTTGATTGCAAAATATACCAGATTCTCCAGGGAGAGAACAGAACTGAAACATTTATTTAGACACCAGAAAACCAAATCCCCAAACCAGTAAGCTGATTCCATCATAGTTCCAAAGATATTCAGAAGCCATAATAATGTTGAGAGCCATAGCATCCTTCAGCCTTCACATAAACCAATACAAGATCAATATTTACTCACAAACTCCTCTATCTCCTTGCCTCAACCTTCTCTCTCTCCCACTGTCTGGTTAGCTCTGACCAGCTTCCTGTGGACTCTGCCACCCTTTTGCAAATTCCCTCCATCCCAGCTGATTACATTCAGCCTATTAGGGGCAGAGTTTACTTTCAAAGCAGGGGAGGTCTTCAAACTCCCCCCCTAGATCTATTAAGGGGCAGGGAAGATCTTCAAATTCCCATTCCCATTATACCCCCCTCCCCCACTGCTGTTGTGATCTTTCCAGGCAAGTACTCAAAGAGTTGAGTGTGTCTGCCCCATTTCATAATTCCATAAATTAATGATCAATTAATTCATAAACCTATTGGAGTATTAAATTACATATGTATATATACACATTATATAGACATTTTTGTACACACACACACACACACACACACACACACACATACATATACATTACTATTATTAGGTTTATGAATTCACAGTGAGCCAAGCTGACACACCAAAAGTTCTGGGGGGAAATAAAAGGCCTGGGCAACCTTTTTAATGACCAGATGAGTCAGCATTTCTAATTAGAACGTGAAGTACTTATATTAATCAGTATTCAAAATGATTTGTTTGCTTAAATTAAACAGGTACTCAATAATCTTGTTTGTACTTTTCATTTGCTTAGCAAATTCTTTTTGTCTTAGGTACAAAAAAGAGGCATTTCCAATCCTTCTTTCCAACTTTGTTACACACTTAAAGAGAAACCCTGAAGGTCTTCCCCTCTCAGACTGATTTTTTTTACTAAATAAAAGAGATAATTCTTTGCCTCAGTTCTTACCTTGCTTTAATTACTAAATTGGTATTGCCTCAGACAAGCCGAGACCTGGGAAAGACCTTAGCTTAAAAAGGCTAAGGTCTGCCACGGTATCCAGGATCATCTATAGTCATTCTGATCTATGTCTTGCCACTGGACCTAGAAGGCTCTGGAGGAGCGAGACTGGTGACTTTGCACAGCCCTGTCTCACTTAAATCCAGTTCACCTGCAAGTCAAGACATCATCTTCCTGATGTCATTGGTCCTATTCTAGAATGAAGGACAAACAAAAACAATATGCTTGGAATAAATGCCGTTTTGACACTTGCATGGGTGTTTGGGGTTGTGATTCTCTTTGCCATTGTCAAAATTGGGGGTTTGGAGAGGGTTAGTACTGGTGGTCAGGCAGGGGATGGCCAGGTCTCAAACTTATACCAGGGAAAGAGCCTGGCAGTCATGTGTGTTTGGGAGTCAAGGCTGAGGGAGTTAGGACTGGGAGCAAAGAATCTAGTCTCCAATAGTAACTGGATGGCTACTGTATCAGTAGTAAGTCGGGTCATTTATTGTTATGAAGCTTCATCAAAATTCTGTATTCTAGCTTATCTGGGTATGTGATTTATCACCATTAAGAATAATAATAGTAGCAACCCATATTGCCTTCTATTACGCTTTAAGGTTCATCAGGATCTTTTTTATAAATATCCCATGAGATAAACGGGATAGCGGCATTGGACCTGGAGTCAGGAAGACATCTGGCCTTAGATGCTTAGTAACCTTGTGATCCTGGGCAAATCACAACCTCTGTCTGCCTCAGTTGCCTGATCAATAAAATGGAAATAATAATAGTACCTACCTCTCAAAGTTGTGAGGATCCAGTGAGATAATATTTGTAAAGTGCTTTTCAAGTTTTAAAATGCTTTAGAAATGCTAGCTGTTATTATTATTATCATCATCCTAAATTTTCCTAATCTTATATATGATGATATTAAGTCATAGAGAAAGAGGTAAAATTATTTCTATGTTACAATTAGTAAATGACAGTTAACCATTAAAGGGTTAAAAAAAGTAGATTTCTAGGGTTCTGAGTAATTTTTTTTTTGAAAAGGGGATCATAGGCCAAATAACTTTGCAAAGCTCTGCACTAGCTCATATGACTGATGTGAAGGAAGTATTTTCTAAACCTTAAATGCTACAAACATCCAAGGGTTTTTTTTTGTAATGTTCATCTAACATTGATAAATCACCTTATTTTCATACAGGGGAAGAGAACACAAGTCTCAAAAAACACTTAATGAAACCACCTTTGTCACAAACTCACTCAGGTGAGGTGAATTAAATCCTCCCTCATCCAGGACAGGAAACCCTAAGTAAACTACATATTTCAAAGTGTTAATTTTCTTCCCTGAGGGCAGAGTAAGTAAATTTTTTCTTCCCCTAGTGGTTTCCTTTTGCTCAACCAGGAACACAGAATGAGAGGCAGAGAGGTTGAATGTTGATTCTGGTGTTACAGAACCCAGCTTTGAATCCCAACTCTGATGTTTACTACCTTTGTAAGCTCAGTCAAGGAAGTTGCTGCATTTTTGTGGGCCTCAGTTTCTTTATCTGAAAATTGAGGGAGTCAGACTAAGTGACTACTAATGTCCATTCCAGTTCTAAATCCATGACCCTAGTTTAATTAAAGGCAATGACCACATTTCAAAAGAAAATGGTGATCCTTAGCTGGACAGTTGGGTATGTTTCACAGACCTCACTGAAAATACTACAGTACACACACACACACACACACACACACACACACACTTTCATTATGTATATTATACATATATTATATTTAAACACACACCTATACATACACACAAATACTCCTTTTCATTATATATAATTATCTAATCTGGTAAGAAATAATTTTGTGGCTTCAAATGACAGCTTAGTCAATTGCAGAATGCTGTTTCTCCATGTCAGTCAATAGGTGTTTATTCTAAGTGCCTACCATATGTGCTAAGCGTGTTAAACACTGGGGATATCAAGAAAGGCAAAAGACAATTCTTGCCCTCAAGGAACTCACAATCTAGTGAGGGAGACAATAAGTAAACAAATATGTACAAAG
Organism: Pseudochirops corinnae; assembly: GCA_028646515.1. NCBI lineage: Eukaryota > Metazoa > Chordata > Mammalia > Diprotodontia > Pseudocheiridae > Pseudochirops > Pseudochirops corinnae. Next base: position 151,952,723 of record CM053585.1, read on the forward strand.
ATACTTGTGTGTGTACACATATATTATATATACATATATATGATATATAGGAAATAACTAATAGAGAGAAAGCACTAGAATTAAGAGAGACTGGGAAAGACTTGCTGTAGAATTTGGGAATTTAGAACCTGAAGGAAGCCAGGGAAGCTAGGATTCATTGTCTAATATATTGGAAAAATCACTCACTGGGTATGAAATTTAGATTGTAGGGGTATTAAGAGATGATATTTTGGGGAAATTCTTCATCTATCATAGGATTGTAGGAAGGGACCTTAATTCAAACCTTTTGTTTTACAGATGAGGAAACTGAAGCCTAGAAAGGTTAAGTGACTTGCTCAAGGCAGCCAAGGTAATAGGTAGAAGAGCTGATATTCAAATCCAGGCCCTCAGGGTTAAAAACAATTCTTTTTTTTTCCGGAAGCATTTTTTTCTTTTTCTACAACTCTGGCGGAAGAGTGGCACTAAAATGAGTAAATTCCTCTGAAACATTAAAAAAATAAACATCCTGTAGAATAAGTTCTGAAGGATTCCATTATGTTTCTCATGGAGCAATGATTAATTAGTCATTATAAGTTTTGTTACATCAAGGAGATGGTTGTTAACCAATCAGTCAGTGCCTATTATGTACCCTGGTATGTTGTATTGGGTGCTAGGGAAACAGATGTTCATATTAGTGGCCCATAGAGTCTGAGCAATTGTAGTTCTTATCTTAGGGATAGTCGAGAAGATCCTTACCAACCATGTGGTGGGGAGAGAAGAGAAGCAGCCCCAGCCCCTCCCCAAGTGCTCCTGCAAATGAACTAACCAGCCAAAGAGCATTAGAACCACCACAGGGAATAGTGAATATGGGCCATTCATTATATTTATGTCTGTTCTTGATATAATGACTCCACGGGAAAACAGACTGAAATGAGTGAGTTTGGATTAAATGTGATTTGGGGAAATCAACATGCTGCTTTATACAATGCATCTGCTTTTATTTGAATTACTTTGGATACCTATATCAGTAAATAGAATGTGCCCAGTGAATAGACTCTCCATCTGTAGGAGCAAAAGTTTTCTTCATTAGAGTATATATGAGCCCTTTAGGAAATGCCTGGATGATAGTTGAGTTCCCAGCTCCTGGAGAAAGGTTGGCCATAACTGGAAATCCTGCAAGTAAAATGATTATTACAGACGACACTGAGAAACATTTTACTTAGTGTTTTTAGATGGCAGCAACATGATTATGGACATCTGCTAAGTTTTCATTCATTTCCTTTTTTTTAAGAATCTTGTACTAGGAACATATGTCTTTAGTATCTTCAGTGCTTATCTTTGTTAGATTCCTAATTAAAAAAAAAAACTTTTAAGAAAATTCTAAACCAGCGGTTCTCAACCTGTGGGTTATATTCAATCTGTAACGATGAAAATACATCCTACATATCAGATATTTACATTATGATTTATAATAGTAGCAAAATTACAGTTATGAAGTAGCAACAAAAATAATTTTATGGTTGGGTGTCACCACAACACAAGGAACTGTTTTAAAGGGTAGTGGCATTAGGAAGCTTGAGAACTACTGTTCTAAACAATAACTATCAATAAAAAAACCACTGAAGTGAACAAATAAAAATTTTTCAATGATTTTGTGGAATTGGAAATTCTGTTTAAATTTTAAAAAATATATAATAGGGATTAAAAATCACAATATCATCTATTACAAACATGGTAAGTAAGACATATTGATATATTAAATATTAACTTTACTATAAATTCCTTGAAGTCCTTTTCAATTTAACATACATACATATACATACACACATACATATACACATATACATATATAATATATGTAAACATGGTAATAACAACTTGTTCGTTTCTGAATGCCCTTCTGATCGCTTTATCTTTGTAATATTTTCTGGACTTTGTTGTAGTTATTTTTGTGAGGGATAATTTATAGTGAAGTTTCCCCATTCTGAAAAGTCAAATCTAGAATGGCTTCAGTATTCACTAGGCCTAGGGTTATGTCACCTGACCTTCAAGCAATCTGGGGCTTAGAGCAATGGAGACTCTCCCCCAGAGCCAACTCAGCAGAAGATATGCCAAATAAGATTAAGACTGCTTTCATTGGACACCCACATGTTTCCGGTCCTTTGGCTCAGAGAGATTCCCACGCTTAGGTTGTGGGACAGTTCCTCTACCAATAAGAGTGAAGGCCAGTTGGGGAGGTTGGGTTTCTGTATTAGAAGATTATATAATCATGGGCTGGCTTCTACCTGTTGCTCTCTCCCTGATGCCATGTGGGTGATGGGGGCAGGATCCTTTCTCATGAGAAAGAATAAAGACCTTTTCTGACCTTAGATTCAGACTCTGAACTCTTTCATCTCACACATTTTTAAAAACATACTCGGTGTGACTTGTTTCTAATCTGCTTTTTTCTTTCTTTTCCACCTGTGATAATTCATAGCCTTTCCCAAATTTCTTTGTATTCATCTGGGTCATTTTGTTGTGAATTGATAACTTTCAATTAAATTAATTTACCACAATTAGTTCAGGTGTTCTCCAGTCACTATACTTATGGATTGTTTCCTGGTTTTTGCTATTGTGACTTATGCTTTTCTGATTATTTTCATACAGATAGTTTGCTTTTTTACTTTTAATAACAACATTAAGGAGTAACTGTAGTTGTAGGATCTGGGCAAAATGGTACAAACAGCTTTGTATATTGCCAAATTGCTGTCAAAAAAGAATGAAACAGTTCACAATTCCATCAGCTTTGGAACAGATAGTGTGCTTATTGTTCCATTTTCCCCTCTAACAGTAAATATAACCATAATTTAAAATATTTTAAGTTACATTCTCCCAGGTAATGGGAATATGGTTATATTTTAGAGATATTAGGGAATTTGAATAATTTTTTAGGTAGCTTTCACCAACGAGGAACTCAGTAAATGTTTGCTGAATTGAATTTGTTACTGTTCATTTTGATTTCTCTTTCTGAGAACCATTTTGTAATCTTTGATGATTTACTCATTAGAAAATGGATCTTGCTTCTCCATTTTTGTTAATTATTGATTTTGGATGTTAGCAATTTGTCAGGAATAATTATTGCTAAGTTTTGTTTTTCCAATGTTTCATTCATTTATATTGCAAAATACTTTTTTTGCTAAAACCTTGTTTACTTTTTATAGACAAGACCCATCGACTTGCCTCCTATTTCTTCTATGTTAAATAGTTAAGAATTTTCCTTCTCTACACAAATTATAATAGTGATACCATTTTATTTTCTTCTAATTATTAATGATTTTAGAGATATATAACAATCATACCAAACACTTCCTGTTTCTACTCTGCCTTTTCTGCCCTCATTCTGCTTTCTGGCCTTCACATGAGACTCCCAATTCAATTGCTACTCAAGCAACCACTTAGTTCAGTTCTGTGTCTTCTTGCACACATCTTGTTTCTCTTTGTGACACTCCCCTCTACCTCCTTAACTTGAGAAGGAGGGAGAGTAGATTTATGTTTTGTTAAGGTAGTGACTATCTTGTGTGATTTTCTGTTTGCAGATGATTGTGCACTCAGTGCAGCCTCTGAAGCTAAAATGCAACAAAGCATGGATCCATTCTCTGCTGCTTGTGCTATTTGACCTAACAACACCTAGAAAACACAGGTGCTCCATCAGCCACCACCACACCATCCATACGTGGAAACTTTGGTTACAGCAAAAGGAGAAGTTTTGAGTTCTGTGGATAAGTTCACTTTCCTTGATAGTATGCTTTCCTGAGATCTACACACTTATAATGAGGTTGACAGAGGCATTGTCAGAGCTAGCTCAGTGTTTGGGAGTCTCTGAAGAAAAGTATGGGAGAATTAGATTGCCTACCATACTAAAGGTCTACAGAGCCATTGTGCTGACTTCATTGTTGTATGCCTGTGAAACCTGGACAGCATACCAGTTCCATGCCAGGAAACTGAATTGCTTCTGTTTGAATTGTCTTAGGAAAGATCACCTGGCGGGTATGGTACCAGACACTGAGGTCCTTACTCTAACTAAACTGCCAAGCATTAGAACTCTGCTTCAGAGAGAACAATTCTGATGGGCTGGCCACATTGTTTGAATATAAAATGTACACTTGCCAAAAACACTATTTTGTGGAGAACTTATGCACAGCAAACACTCACATGGCCATCAGAAGAAGTGATAAAAGGGTACTCTCAAAGTCTCTCTTAAGAACTTTGAAATCGATTGTGTGACATGGGAGACACAGCACAAGACCACTCAGCATGGCATGCCCACACCAGAGACGATGCCATGCTCTATGACAGTGGTTCTCCAACCTTCCTAATGCCGCGACCCTTTAATACAGTTCCTCATGTTGTGGTGACCCCCAACCATAAAATTATTTTTGTTGCTACTTCATAACTGTAATTTTGCTACTGTTATGAATCTATCTGATATGCGGGATGTATTTTCATTGTTACAAACTGAACATAACCCACAGGTTGAGAACCGCTGCTGTATGAGAAAAGCAGAATTGAAACAGTTCAAAGGAAACACAGGATGCACAAATTTAGAGAATCCACCCCAAATGTTCACATGAACCATTTGTACCTGATTTGTGGTAGAGCATTGAAAGCTCATATTGGTCTGATCAGCCACAGTCAGACACATTGAAACTTGACTCTAGCATAGTGGTGTTGTTTTGGGCCTTTCTGAGAAAGAAGGACAACAACCAACCAAACTATCTTGCTCCAATCCTGGAAGTATTAGACCATGCCTATGACCTCTTTCTCTGATTATTCATTGCCTTCCAGAACCTCCATTTTAAGGAACATGCCCAGACTTGCCACATCTTTATTCCTCTTCAGATGCTGCTCCTGACCTGTGGATTTTCTCTGCAATGACCCAAGGCAGGTCTTTTCTCTTCCACTTCCTCTTTCAACTCTCAATAACATTTTGTCTCTCTTAAGCATTTACCACATTCCCCTTTGCATTAGAGTTATGTGTATATATCCTTTATCTCTGCTGCAAGATTTCGAGTAGCATAAGGGCAGGACCCTTATCTTACTTATCTTCATAGTACATAGCATAGTATTATGAACACAGAAGGCATTTCATCATTGTAGAATACTTACATTGAGCTGATGGTTATTTAAGATAGGCATTATGGGTTTGTGTGCCTCACTGGGATTGGTTGATTCAGGGCTAGTTTTGGAAAGAGTATTGGAGACAGTCATTTGGCCTGGTTTTGAGTTCTGGCTTTGAACTTACTATAAGTATGCTCTTCATTATTCAAGGAACTCAAACTGTTCACCCTCATTTTACAAATAAGGAAACTGAGAGGTTAAATGTCTTGTCAAATCATATAGTCGACAGATATCAGAGGTGGGTTTTGAACCCAAGTCCTGTCCCAGAACCAGTGTTCCTTCCACTGTAACATGCTATTGCTTATATCTGACCAGAAACCCTCTTTGTAAAATTTTCATTGAGTGGTCATCCAGTCTCAGCTTGCTGACCTCTAGTGAGAGGGAACCCACTATATCCTGAGGCAGCTCATTCTACTTTTTTATAACTAATTGTTGGGAAATTTTTCTTTATGTCAAGCTGAAATCTTTGATTTTCTTAGGCCAAGTAGAGTAAAACTAAACTCTCCTTTATACAAAATTCCTTCAACTCTTTAAGGTGCAATTATTACTTTATCCCACCCCCCAAGCTCTTTTCAAGGTTAAAATCTTTTAATTTCTTCTCCTTCCTTCCTTCCTTCCTTCATTCCTTCCTTCCTTCCTTCCTCTTTTCCTCTCTCTTGTTCTCTCTCTCTCTCTCTCTCTCTTTTCCTTCCTTCTCTCTTTCTCTTTCTCTCCCCCCTACCCCCCAAAAAAGAGCTGTTGGTCACCATCTTGATCACACTCACTCTCCAACTTGTTAAAATGTAGCACCCGGACTGAACACAATACTCAAGGCAGAAAACATCAGGCAAACAGTTTCATGGGATTTGAGACTAGGACTACACCAGGTTGTTATGAGCATACTCTGTGTGTGTCTCTCCATCCATTTAGCCTCCATATACCCTACCTATCTACCTATCACCTCATTACCAGAGATATTTGATCAGAAGCTGAATGACCACTTGTTAAGGATAATGTAGAGGTGACCTCTAAGGATTTTTCTAACTCCAGGATGTTCTAATTTTAATTAACTTTAATTAAATAAACCTTTATTAGATGCCTAAAAGACATAGAATAGTCTTTTAGGTACTGGTATGGTTTTCAAAAGTCATGGAGCTTACTGTTTAGTAGGGGTATTCTGAGATATACTTGAATATCTAGAGTACAAAAAGAAAGAGAGAAGCTCTTAAGAAAGACAAAATGTGCTATGCTTCTAAGATCATGTGTAGAACAATGCCTGGTGACTATAAAGTGAGACATGTAGAAGTATGCCATTATTGTTACTCAAGGGGTGATCATCAGGTCCTGGGAAAATTAGCTCTCCCTGCCCGCATTCCCACAAGATGGAATTGTGCCAGCAAACCAACTTATTAATTTACAATGGACAATAGGACTTGCTGGAGGCCAGTATACTTGCCTGGCCTCTCAATGCATTCTTTTTCCTGTAGAGAAACCTACTTGGAAAAATGAATTAAAAACAGATGGTTACTTGACAAATATGGAGTCAGAATGAAGGGAATTAGATCTGTTCAAGGCATGGGAGGCAGCATGGTGTGGGGGAAAGAACACTAGACTTGGATTCAGAGAAGTGAAAGAGGATTGAATTTGAAGTCCAGAGACCCTGGGTCCAAATTTCTGCTTTTCTACTTCCTACTTCTGTAACCTTGAGCGTGTCACTAATGCTCCATATCTTATTTTCATTAGCTGTGGAATGAGGCAGTTGGTTGAGAAGATCTTCCAGGTCCCTTAAAGCTCTAAATCTCTGATAAATCTCATCAAACTTGGTAATGTCAATAAAATAGACATATAGATACTAACCTCATTGGACAATGCCATACATTTGCAGAAGGCTTTATAACTTATAATACATTCTATTCCATTTTGCTGTTCACAGCAATCTTTTTGAGGTTGATTCTATGGAAGAGGAATCTCTTGTCTTTTGTCAGAGAACTGAATATTAAAAGAGATTTATGAATCTAGAATGTTGGAACTGGGTGGCAACTTAGAGAGCATTCAGAAGTAGCACAGGAAACAGTTTTGAAGAAGTGTAGTGACATGTCAGTTAATGAGGGGCAGAGAAGCCCTAAGTTCTCCTTCCACCATTGCAGAGAAACCATACTGTATAATCCTAAGAGTGCTGACCCTTGAGTTGGGACTTAGTTCCTGTGGCCCTTTGAGATTGTGGAGAAGTTGGTACTTAATCTCTGAGTGTTAGGGAGTAGAGGAAGAGGGAATAATAGTATCTATAATCCATTACACAACCAACAAGTGATGGTGATGATACAAACTACATAAAGTACCTTGCAAACCTTTAAAACTCTGGAAATATGGTGAGAGGCTATTGTGAATAGAGCATACAGGTCTGTCATTTAAAGCCCTTCACAACCTGGCCCCTTCCTACCTTTCCAGTCTTCTCACTCCTTCTTCCTCATCCATTGGTATGATCCAGACATACTTGACCTTGTTGTTCCTCAAATAGGGCACTCTGTCTCCCGATTGTGCCTTTCCATTGGCTATCCCTCATGTGTAAAATGCTCTCCATCCTCATTCTGTCTCCTGGCTTCCCTGGCCTCTTTAAGAGTCAGCCCAAAATTCCATCCCCTTCTAAAGGATGAGATAATAAATAGCGTTTGGCATATAGTAAATGGTTAATAAATGATTGTTAATTTACTATTAACTAACTTTTGAGGTTCGATGATCACATCCCCTTCACTCTGTAGTGAAATGAAAATACCATGTTTTCCTACATGCATATATGTCCATAGACATCTAGTCTCATCAAGGACTGCCTTTGCATCCCTGGTTTATGCATGGTCTAGTTTCATGTAAAGTAATAAGCATTCCAAAGGCAGTTGCATGGTACCCACTAGGGATCCATTCAATCTCTGTGCCTCTTATGCATTAGGGGGATCAAATTCTACTCTGTTAACAAATAAAAAATAGTAGTTCTTCATTTTCACAGCTTGGCTTCCAAGCTTGGACTACTAGGCACAGGTAAGATTTTCATTGTATTTAAAATAAGCATCTTTGTTAACAACATAGAACTTCTTGGGCTAACTTTCATTGTTTGTGATGTACATAAATAATGAACTTTCTTTTGACCTGTAAGTCACATGTTTTGCCTGAAGCACATGGTCAGCTTTGTTCAGTCTCTAGGCAGAAATAATTCAGGCTTACAGGCAAGCATATACTGGTAAATATTTAACAATTAGTTCTCCAGAAAAAAAAAAAGACACATGACATGCTTTTAAGTTTAATCTGCGTTGCTAACATGAACATTTTCTCCATCGCTTTAAGTCTAGACATTTAATAAAATATTCAGTCAAGGTCTGATCTGTAGCATTTACTAATTTCTAAAGCATAAATGTTCACACTGAAAATTTAACAATGAGCTCTCCAGAGCTGGCTCCAACACACCTACAGGAAGCTCATAAGAGTAAATGTGGGTAACTGTAAGACACTTTTGCAGTGAATTTTTCTGTCTTGAACTTTTCTCACTGAGAGGCAGTATTTTATAGTGGAAACAGCATTGACTGGCCTCAGGATCAGAAGGCCAGGGCTAGGCCTCTTCCTCCCTTCTTTCCTTTCTAATCTCCCTGTATCCCAAACTGTGTTAATTTGGGCAAATCACTTCAGTGTTCTTTGTTGTCCGGGGCTCTACTGCTGCCACAAGCTCAGGGACATATGTTTGACTAGCCCTACAACCCTCACTTACCCTTCAGGTCTTCGGTGATCACCGGCTTCCAACAGGAAGAATGAGTCAGACAGAAGGCGAGA